>CM019150.1:150691004-151163482 GCA_009733165.1 Naja naja
TTTTAGTTTATTCAAAGATTAAAATACAAAACACAAAATATTTAAAACAAACAAAAAACACACAAAACAAAAAGACCTTAATAACAAAAAGGGTCTTTTAAAAATCCAACACATATACACCTAAAATCCTCCCTAGTTGAATGCTGATTAGAATAATATAGCAATGTGGGTGTCCCACCCTTGAGAAACAGGCACAAAGAATTTCAAACAGTTAAACTACAAAATCTACTTACAAATTGTTAGCCTGTATTAATAACAAAATGGTTAACAGTAAAACAACAACAATGAACATATTATGTAAAAGTATAAGAATAATAAAATTGTAAATAGTAATAAGAGAAAGACAAGCTTGAAATTCCAAAACCTTCTGTTATTGTGATCAACTGGAGAAAATAAGATGGAAGCCATCTAATGATTTACCTGAAACCAGCCTAGTTTTGCCATCCTATTAAGGCTTCATTTCCTTTACATGGCTCCACTCAGACTATAAATTCTTTTCTCCATATGCCATGATGACCTCAGTAAAAAGGTATAACAAATGTTATCAGTGTCTGCTCCATTGTTAAATGCCAGTAACTGAGAATGGGCTGGGAAGGAGAACTTGCCAAAAGTCTAGACAGTAGGGAAATTCCTACATCGGAGACCATCGACACTTGAAAACAATGACATTGATCCAATACACCCTCTGAGGAATGCTGATTCAAATACTTTACATATTTGCTTGGCAAACAGCTGATGTGCTGTGGCAAGTATGTTTTGCTAAGGCGACATCTGAAGAAGCTGATGTTATGTCCTCCCAAACTGCTGAAACACATGTAGTTATTGTTGTTCTGGCTTTCAATGGTTTCAATAAGAGTAAAAGAATTTCCTTACTTTTGTTGGTTTCACTCTAGGGGATGCATGAGGATGTTGCACATGTTGCACAGCCTTTTACTGATATTATCAGAGTAGTCTGCAACAGAGCCTTTGGAGGAGCTTCCTGTACAGAGCGATCCAGCCAGAAGTTTCACAAACTATGCTAAGAACAAGTGTTGAAACCCGTCGGGTCACTTTGGAATGTCCACTTTCTATCCTGATGGAGAAATGGGAAGAACATTGTACAAAAATGGGGTTTCTTTGTTCAGATTAGAAATGCAATCTATTCTTAATGCCAGTTGAGGATATGATTGCTCGGAGCAGATGTGGACACCTTGCCAGCATTATTGTACAAAAGGAATAATATTTTTCTGTAAAGAATTAATTCACTGCACAAAACCTATGAATAGAATACATTAAACCATTCCTAGGCAATAGGATAAATACAGATAGTCTTCGACTTACAGTAGTTCATTTAGTGACCGCTCAAATTATAGCAGCACTGAAAAAGACTTGTGACTGTTTCCCACACACCGCCTACAACCATTGCAGCATCCCCGTGGTCATGTGACAAAAATTTGGATGCTTGGAAACCGGTTCATATTTATGACAGTGGCAGTGTCCCGATCATGTGATCATAATTCTGTGACCTTCTGACGAACAAACTCAATGGGAAGCCTGGTTCACTTAACAACTGTGTTCTGACCCAACCGGTTCTCAAAGAGCAAACACAGACAAAGGCAGCAGCCCCACCTTTTAAGGTTTAATAATGAATTCTGTTCCTTTACAGATAAAAGGCTGCTTTCCACTAATTAACTCGACAAGAAAGAGCCTTGCCCAGTTGTTTGTTAATGCTGCCAAAACCCAGAGATAAGGACTACTTTACAAGATTCTCCAAACACGAACTAAGATGTCCACAAGGTGAGCTTCAGAGCTTCTTTGCCATCTGCAAAGAACGCTTTTTCAAACCTGGCTTTTATCCTCTTGAGGGAGGGGCCATTACCTTGCATCTCATCTCCAGCGACTCCCGAAAGCAATCCTTCGGCATCGCAGTATTCTTGGCACAGGCCTCAGGAGCCTCCCATCACTGCTGCCAGCCCCACAATCTGAAGGCAGCAATCCACTCCCTGATAGTCCTGGCCCCTCATCAGAGTCCTCGCTTCCTCAGCCATCTGCACCTGCTGCCGGGCTAACCACAACACTGTGTTACTAATTGAACAACTGCAGTGATTCACTTAACCAATGTGGCAAGAAAATCTATGAAATGGGGCAAAACTCACTTAACAAATGTTTTGCTTAGCAACAGAAATTTGGAGCTCGATTGTGGTCCTAAGTTGAGGACTAACTGTATTTCATATCATTTCTGTAAGGTTGAGAAGCAGAGGTTGGAAGAAGAACCTCAATGTCAACCCTGAAGCTGGCCTGGCTTCTAGTGGATTCTATAAATATAAGAACAACAGAGAGGTGCTACACTTCCACTTTCACGAGGCACAAAATCTCTCTTCCAAGTATCCATAGTTTTTCTATTAAAATCTCCACAACCTGAATCATCAGGGTTGAAGTAAACCCAATGTGAATTATGCTCTGGGTGTTTTTCAGGTCACAAAGAATGCTGGTATGCAGACTGGTAGACTATTGTCCTAAGCCATGGTTAGTTTAATTGTTGTTTACTGAATACCAGAGGTGGTATTCAGCAGATTCTAACCAGTTCTGGAGAACTGGTAGTGGAAATTTTGAGTAGTTTGGAGAACCAGTGGTAACTTTCTCCCAGGAGTGGGGAGGGAATGGAGATTTTACAGTATCCTTCCCCTGCCATGCCCACCAAGCCACACCCACCAAGCCACACCCATCAAGCCATGCCACACCCACCAAGCCATGCCCACAGAACTGGTAGTAAAAAATTTTTGAATCCCACCACTGTTGAATACACTAAGTGTTGTTAGCGATATTGATTGGGTTCACAATTATTGTATTAGCAAGCCACTTGGGACTACAATGCTGGATGTTGTTTGGAGGAATCATTTGCTACCCCTGGTTTTGGCATGTTGAAAGGTAAGGTAAAATCAATCTCAGCCCCAGAATCCACCAACACACAAAATAGTAATAGCAGAGGTTTTGCCATTGTCTTTTTGGGATGATAACGACAAAGTTCTCTTTATATTGCTCATTAAATGTTAAAACTGTTGATGCAGTCTCAGAAATAGCTTCTAAAGCATGGTGTCAAACTCACCACGTCAATGTTGCCATCATGTGACCTCGGATGTTTTTCCTTCACGGAACTGTGGTATGGCTCAAGCGCATGCATGACCGGCCCATGGGCCGTCAGTTTGACACCCCTGTTCTAAAGGTAAAGATAAAAGAGTCCCTGTGGATTTTACTCCGCTAGTTGTTGCTGACTATAGGGTGGGTGGTAATTCATCTCCATCTCAAGGCCATTGAGCCAGCACTGTCTGAAGACATTTCTGTGGTCATTGGGCCAGCATGATGTCACGGAGTACTATGACTTTCCCACCAAAGTGGACCTATTTATCTACTTGCATTTGCATGCTTTTGAACTGCTAGTTTGACAGGAGCCGAGGAAGGATGGAGCTCACCTGTTGTGTGGCACTTGGGTCTTTTAAAGGGGATCTGGGACTATAGAAGGAACACCCAGCCCTTGCTTATCAATGGAGACCGAGTAGAACAAGTGACCAGTTTTAAGTTTCTGGGTGTTACCCTAAAAGAGGACCTGACCTGGGGTGCCCACATTGCAGCACTGGTCAAAAGGGCCCAGCAGAGATTATACTACCTGAGACTTCTCAGAAAACAACAACTGAATGAAAACTGCTGGTGAACCTTCTACCACTGCACCATAGAGAGTATTTAACTTACTGCACCTCTGTATGGTTTGCCAATTGCACAGTGGCAGATAGGAAAGCACTCCAGAGGGTTAATGTCATGCCCAGAAGATCATTGGTTGCCCTCTTTGGAAGAGCTTTATAGCTCCCGCTGCCTTAAGAAAGTTCAAAACATTCTCAAAGATCCATCTCATCCTGGGAACCCTTGAACTATTACCATCTGGCAGATGGTACAGGATAATAAAAACAAGGACAAATAGGCTGAAAACAGCTTCTATCCCAGGGCAGTAGCTCTTTTGAATTCTACTATATAGCAGTGTTGTGGTGTCAGGGATTTTCGGTTCAATGTGTGGAGAGTGAAGGATGTGTGTGTGTGTTTATTTTCATGGTCATGGTCATGATGTGCACTGAAGATGGTGTTTGATTTCTGTATGAGGTGCAATGACAATAAAGTAAATGAACTAACTGTTATGAAACAATGGACCTTCTTCAGGGAGACTATATTTTAACTAAAGACATCGCTTAAAATATAATTGATAGCTTTATTTGTATTTTACCTGAAATATAAAATTGAAGGAGGAAAAATAAAAAATGTCCAGTGAAGATCTTCATGTATTTAAAACAAATTTCATTCTGTACCTTCAGAATGACTTGCTTCCACTATAAGCAAAATGTATGTTTTTTTTAACATCCAGTGGTGAGACTGATTTAGATTTAAGTTGGCTTTGATATATATGTGTTTCAACTGGAATATAGGGTTGTTGTTGTTTTTAAGCAAAATTCAGCATTCATTTCCCTTTGGGGAATAGTTATTAGAATTGACAGCATCAGTAAACTACTTGGCAAAACACTCTGTTTTTTTTCCCTGCAAAATTAATTAGAACTCTACTGGTGCTGGTTTGAAATGGTCAGAATTCTTCCCCAGTTTGTAATTTATTTATTTATTTATTTAATTTGTTTGGACTTGTATGCCGCCCTATCTCCCGAAGGACTCAGGCGCTCACATCATAAAAACACACAATACAAAAGATTAAAATTATTTAAAAATTATTAAACCCAGTTCAAGCCAAACAAATTATCTAAAACCCAAAAGACACTGACATTTAAAAAACTACACCCCCCACCCAGTCCCGGCCAGCTTGTTCGAATAACCATGTCTTTAGGCCGTGGCGGAAGGAGCGGAGGTTGGGGGCCAATCGTAGCTCCAGGGGCAGCTGGTTCCATAGAGTGGGCGCTCCCACAGAGAATGCCCTACCCCTGGGGGCCACCGGCTGACATTGTCTGGCCGATGGCACCCCAATGAGGCCCTGTCTGTGGTGCACACCAGGCGATGGGCATTCGATGCTGGCAAGAGACATTCCCGCAAGTGCCCTGGCCCCAAGCCATATAGGGCTTTATTGGTAAGTACCAGCACCTTGAATCTCACCCGGAGGGCAACCGGCAACCAATGTAACTTGTGCAGGAGGGTTGTAATATGGAAGTATCAGGATACCTCCATCACAACCCGCACGGCCGCATTCTGCACCAGTTGAAGGCTCTGCGTGGTCTGCAAGGGCAGCCCCATATAGAAAGCATTGCAGTAGTCAACTTGGGATGTAACGAGCACATGAGTAACCGCGCAGCATGCCTCGGTCCAGGTAGGGGCAACTGATGCACCAGGCTGAACCTGGGCAAATGCCCCTGGTCACGGCTCCCACCTGCTCCTCCAAACTGAGCCGTGTATCCAGGAGGACACCCAAGTTGCGCACCCTATCCATGGGGGCAACACCTTCCCCCATGGCTAACGATGGAACATCCTGGATCATCCTAGATGCCAGTACACACAGCCACTCGGTCTTGGCCAGGTTGAGCCGGACCCTGTTCCTCCCCATCCAGATCCGCATCAGCTTCCAGGCAACGAGACATCACGGCAAGGGCATCACTGAGTTGGTTTGGGGTGGAGATAAAAAGCTGGGTATCATCAGCATACTGATGATACCTCACCCCAAAACCATGGATGACCTCCCCCAGCGGCTTCATGTAGATGTTGAACAGGAGGGGAGAGAGGACTGACCCTGGGAACCCCAAGCGAGGGGCCATAGAGTCGACCTCTGCTCTCCTGCCAACACTGATTGTGAATGACCTGAGAGGTAGGAGGAGAACCACTGCAAAACGGTGCCTCTCACCTCCAACCCCCCGAATGAATGAATGAATGAATGAATGAATGAATGAATAAATAAATTATTGGCCAAATGTGATTAGACACACAAGGAATTTGTCTTGGTGAATATGCTCTCAATGTACATAAAAATTAAAGATACATTCATGAAGAATCATAAGGTACAACACTTAATGATAGTCATAGGGTACAAATAAGCAAGCAAATCATACTAGGAATGATTGGATAGCTGGTTTCTTGTCTTGCACAGGCGTCTTATTATTACTTCTAATTTTAGACAAAGGATGCTTCTAAATAGGCATTTTAAGCTGCTGGATTAGGTGCAGGCGACCCATCCTCAGCCAGGAAACTGCACTGCATGACTTTGGACAATCATATCTCTCAACACAACATGCTTCACAAGGCATTTGTTATAGGGGAAAAGAAGAGAACTGAATGCAATGTACCTGACCTTCTGAATAAAAGGCAGGATATAAACCAATCCATTTTACAAGTCTCTTTCTCCATTTGAACCTTTCCTGTCTTTCTCTATCATATCTGTCATTTTTTCAGTCCAAGGAAATCCCTTCCCATTAAGGAAGAGGTCCTTGGATGCACTTGGAACACCAAGAGGATCTGTCTTCAAATCCAGCTTAAAATTTATCTTGGTTTTTTGAAGTACTCAACTGTATGCTTCTCCAGTCCTTGAGTGGAAAGAAAAGTGTACTGACATAAATGGTGTTGCCCAAATGACTGACTTCTACCTGACTCTAGTGAGACTCAGGTATTCTTACTGTCAACTCTGAAGCTGGCCTGACCGAGGCCATCTTGGAGGATTCACTGGTGCTGAGGGAGAGGGCGAGGGGAATAGAGATAGCTGGGGTCTTGTAGCCAAAACAAAATAGTCTTCCCTGAGAACCAAGGACGTTCCCACAGATGGCTGAAAAGAGGAGAAGTGAAGTTTCTAAGCAATGGGACAGCACCTTGATTGGATCATGTGACTGATTGTTTGGGAATGGGGAAAAAACTTTTACTTTTAATTAGATGAAAACTACGGGAACCTTTAGAGTCAATTTTCATCAGTCTGTGCCAATATGGTATAACCAATAAACGTGCTATTTGAGAACCTGCTTGCCTCGGAGTTCGGTTTGCTATGGTTGTATTCAGTGGTGGGATTCAAAATTTTTTACTACCGCTTCTGTGGGCATGGCTTGGTGGGCGTGGTGTGCCGTGGCTTGGTGGGAATGGCAGGAGAAGGATACTGCAAAATCCCCATACCCCACTAACCTGCTTTCCAGCTCCGTTCTCCTGTGCAGGGTAACAAAAGAATACCCAGCCAATCAGCTGGGACTCAGGAGGCAGATGGGGGCCGGGCCAGTCAGAGGTGGTATTTGCCAGTTCTTCGAACTACTCAAAATTTCCACTACTGGTTCTCCAGAACTGGTCAGAACCTGCTGAATGCCACCTCTGGGTGTATTACCTGGAGCCCTGACACATACACCTTTAACGTGGGTCAACTTAAGGGTAGCAATTCATTTTGCTGAATGGAACATGCTTGTGAGAAGACTTTCATAGAAGCATCTGGCAACAGAGAAAGTTAATGGTAGAAAGAGATCAAATATTTGCATTGTAAGGCTACTTCTAGGAACTGTGGAAAGGCAATGGCTCAGATGTACTAATGCAGATGTATTAGCCATTTCTGGCCTATTTATGGGTAGTCCTCACTTAACAAAGGCATTTTGGACCAGAATTTCAATTGCTAAACAATCCAATCATAAATCACAATGCCAGATGAACATAGTGATGGCAATCCCAGCTGTCCCCACTTGTCATCATTAATCACTGCATGTAACCTTAGGTCACCTGACTTCTGACTTCCTCCTGGCTTCCCCACTGACTTGCTTGTGGGAAGCCAGCAGGGAAGATCACATGTCACATGGGAACACTATGATAGTCAGAAATGTGGACCAGTTACTGAACGCCTGGATCGTGATAACATGAGCACTGTGAAAACTGGAACTTCAAGGACTGGTTGTAAGTACCACTTATTTAGTGCCCTGATGGTACAATGGTTAGAATTCAGTATTGCAGGCAGTATTGCAGGCAAACTCTGCCCACAGCCTGGAGTTCGATCCTGACAGGCTCATGGTTGACAGGCTCAAGCCTTCCATCCTTGCACGGTTGGTAAAATGAGGACCCAGACTGTTGGGGGCAATATGCTGATATTGTAAACCACCCAGAGAGTGCTATAAAATCTATATGAGTGGTATATAAGTCTAAGTGCTATTGTAGGTTCAAACGGTCCCTGAATAAGTGGTTGTTAAATGGGAATTATCTATAATCAATGGAATTATAGGCGTGGAACTCGCAAACATCTAAGGTCCACCTCCAGTGTAGAAAAAGGTATGTATTAAAAGACACTCATGCATTGCTACTAGGACACAATAAGAAAAGTTACTTGAGGCTGTGGGAGGAGATTTTTTTAAAAAATTACATTTATATGCCTCTTCTCCAAGACTCAGGGAGGCTTACAATTTTGGAGCACAACCCAATGCTCAGCAATAGCCTTCATTCCATTGTATATGCCTGCTTATTACTAAGCAGCATTTTTACAAAGTCAGCTTATTGCCCGCAACAATCTTGGGTCCTCAATTTACCTACCCCGAGAGGATGGAAGGCTGAGTCAACCTTGAGCCTGGGGGATTCGAGCCTGCACTAATTGCAGGCAGCTGGAGTTAAGTGCTAGGCATTTAACAGCCTGCACCACCAAGGCTCTTTTTGATTTTTTTTTTTAATTACATTTATATGCCCTTCTCCCAAGACTCAGGGCAGCTTACAATTTTGGGATACAACCCAGTGTGCTCAGCAATAGCCTTCATTCCATTGTATATACCTGCTTATTACTAAGCGGCATTTTTACAAGGTCAGCTAATTGCCCCCAACAATCTTGGGTCCTCAATTTACCTACCCCGAGAGGATGGAAGGCTGAGTCAACCTTGAGCCTGGTGGGATTCGAGCCTACAGCAGTTGTAGGCAGCTGGATCTTAAGAGCAGGCATTTACAGCCTGAGCCACCAAGGCTCTTTGATTTTGATTTCAGTGTGCACACTGTGCACAGTGTTCAGTGTTACTTTGCCTTCATGACTCTGATGGGCTGTAGGAGTTTCTGTTCCCATTGGTTGTAATATACCAGGGGGTCTCCAAACGTGACAACTTGAAGACCTGTGGACTTCAACTCCCACAATTCCCTAGCCAGGCTGGCTGGCTGGCTGAGGAAAACTTGGAATCGAAGTCTGTATTTCTTAAAGTTGCCAAGTTTGGAGATCCCTGCAATAGACTAAGACAGCCATCCCTCTGGAATGTCTAAGTGACCATACGGTTTGACAAAACCCTCATGATTCACTTTGTACTACTTCACTGACCTGATCTCACCCAATGGCTCACTGTTCTATGCTTCCTCTTCCTAAGACCAGCTAGCAGCTGGGAATCTCATCTTCCAATGGCAAGGATTCCCTCCTAGTTCATTCCTAACATCCTGAATCATTTCCTCTCACCTTAAGATCTGCATGAGTATCAGCCTGACTCAAGGAACAATATTTGTACCACATGACTCCTGGCTTCGGGATCCATTTCATTTGGCCCTGTTTTTCTTGGAAAAATGCAAGGAATGCTCTTCAGAGGCTGAGGAATGGCTGCTGCTTCTGCTGAACTTGGTTTGGGTTGTTTCCTTATCAGCAAACAGGAAGGATGGCACCATACGATTCCATGTGGCCGAGATTTAATTGGTTTAAAAACCGAGTCACAGTAATTTGTATATAGATGAAATCATGATACCTGAATTGTAGTAATTTGAGTAGGGTTTTTCCCCTCCTTTTTTCCTCTTTATTAAGATTTTTCAATTTAGTCTTGATGTGTTTTTTTTAAATTTCCATTCGTAGTTGTAAATAAAACATTAAACATCAGAAAGTCTATCAGTTAGCCTATTGATATGGGGATGTCCATACCACTATATGTGGTGAAGGGAGTGAAAAAGCCAAGATGGTGACCACAACCATGGGATTCGATCCCTGCTGCCTTTTACATGTGGGATATGATTGTGTCCACTGTCTTCACATTTTCCTCCCTTTCCTGGGACATCTCTGTGTCTATACCACTAACTTTGAGTTTAGTTCACTTAGGATTCAAATCAGAGGTGGTATTCAGCAGGTTCTGACCAGTTCTAGAGAACTGGTAGAGGACATTTTGAATAGTTCAGAGAACCAGCAAATACCATCTCTGACTGGAGATCTTACAGTATCCTTTCCCTGACACCCCCACCACAGAACCGGTAGTAAAAAATTTTGAATCCCACTACTGATTCAAATGATTGGGGATGGGTTTGTATCCTGCTCTTCATCCAGGCAGCCAATATTAAAAATTGTAGTAAAACCAAACAAAAATAACATACAGAAAACAATTTTCTTGATGATTAACAACACAGGATATATAACCATGTATCTTAGCTCCCATAAGCCATGTCAGCCCATGAATCTTCTAAACCAGGGGTGTCAAACTGGCGGCCTACGGCCGGATGCATCATGTGCAGGCCACGCCCACTCCAGCTCCGCAAAGGGGAAAACCATCGTGATACGTCATGTGACGGCAATGTGACGAGGTGAGTTTGACACGCGTGTTCTAAACAATTTTAAAATGCTCCCCCTCCCTTCTTTTCTTCTCTTGGCAAAGCAGCTGGATCATTCTGGAGCTCATGGTGTAAATTCTGTAGAGTAGCTGATTATCTGGAACGTAGTTGCAAGTAGGATTAGTTTTGCAGTGGTACATTACTTAGGAGTGGGTGAATAGATGAGCATAAGCACACCAGCATGCCTAGTGTCCCTGTCTTACTGTCCCCATTTATCTGTATTTACTTCCCTTGTTCTTGTTTATGTTCATACCTATAATTGTTATCTTGCACATGTTTGACAAACAAACAAATAAAATAAAATAAATGAGTGTGTAGTATGAATGTGTATACACATTCACACACACCCTCACATTATAGTTATCCGTATCTAGTAATCCATGTATTTACTTGGGTATTATAGGTGTGAAACACAAATTTCTGAAAATTTACTTTATCACATTTGCACATCCTGCAGATAGTCAGCGCTGGCTTCAAGCTTTCACTTGGATTTGCTGCCACCTAATGTATGGAATGGATCTTAGATTGTGGCTTTGTTTACTTGTTTTATTAACCATGACTTATATCTGCTCTTTGGTTGTTGAGCTGATTATCATGAGGTTTGGCAAGTTGCCTTCTCACACCACACCAGCATTTACTTTAGTATTTTTAAAATACTTGCACAAGAAATATTTAATTTCTTGAATATAGCATGTCAATATCATATTGATATTTGAGAAAGTAAGAAGGTATTTTGTCTCCAAAACTGTTAGTTCTCTTTGTTGAAAGTGATTTGCCTTCTATTTGAGGCTTAGGATTTACATAAAATCTGAAATTTGAAAATGCTTTTAAAAATCGATTTCAGGGATGCATGGTTGAATGTTTCAATGTTGATTAAGGAAATAGACAATGCATCCTTACATTATTTATTTATTAAATGTATATGCCACCCATGATGTGAAACAGCAATAAAACAATTAGAACATTAAAGCATTAAAAGTATCTATATGAACAAATATGTAGTCTATAAATCTCTTCATTGAGTCCATAAGGGGACTATAAATATGATGTATAGTCTCCAAAGCCTCTTTATTTTCAGTAGAAGTAATTGGAGCACCTCTTTCATTCTTCTATTGAATTTCTTAATTTTGTTGGTTGCATCACAATCCTTGCTTTTCTTGTTGCTTCTTGCAAACAAATTTGTCCTCAGGGACTCGCAGAAGAAACATACCTATCAATTCATTTTAGATCTAGGTTAATTCTTTTGTACAATTCTACTACTTGGTAAGATAACATAAACAGACATGGAAGGAAGTATGAATTGCAAGATGGTTGAAATGAATATAACTTTTGTGTGTAGTGATGTTGCTTTGGTTTTCTGTAACAGGAACAGATACACACCCAGGCATACCCATTTCTGATGTGACTATGTGCTTTTTCTTTTAAAATGAGTGGGGTGGGATAAGTATGCTATGTTTGTTCAAGAAAGAATTTCTTAAATGCTATTGCCGGAATCTGACAAATGAATCCTTTGCTGAATAATGTGCAAATCCTCATTTTGACTCTTTATGCTCCTTAAACCTGATCTATGCTAGACATGTCAAAAACAGCTCATGTGCTACAGGTTGTGGCAAGATGTAATCAGTGAAAAGAAGAGCGATAAGATTATCATCTTTGCATTTGACAGAAAAGATCATTTGTCTTTTGTATGGAAGTAGAGAAAAAGTGTGTAAAAAATTAAATTTCACTGATGGAGGCATTTTGTTAATACTTTTGCTTATGAACAATTTTTATTTAACTTTCCACAACAAAATATTGCTCCAACTTAACAAGTAGTAGAATGGAAAATCAAATATTATATTACTGTTTTGAGTTGGGTTTATTTTGCAATAGTGTATTTTGCTGTTTTCTTCCACTCTTCTATGATACCTCCTTCCAAGTCCTTTTAATCACAAAGATCAAATCCATATAGAACTAGTTACAGTATATATATATTTTCTTTGACTGGCTCTGTACTCTCTTGCAGACGGATAGAGTCAGGGTAATTGAAAGGAGCTGAGCATTTACTGGCTGGACCCTTCCTAACACCTATGCAGAGCTAACAGCAGATATTCTCTCTTTGTGCCTAGAGAGAGAAATATCTGCTGCTATCTAGGATTGAATCACTTTTTGATTGTGAGGCAAGAGCTGATCCACTGATTATTCAGAAATGTTTAGCTGTCTAAAACTCTTCTTCTTGGCTTCCTGAGTAAGTCTATATGTCTATGATCCTGCTATCTGAATTTCCATTTTACTACCTGTAAATCAGAGTGATATTTATCTGTCAAAAGTGAAAAAGTCAAATAAAATTGATAGCAATAGAATTGAAACACTTCCCCACACACATAGTGGGAATAAATGATAAAACAAATCACCTGTTTTCATTTTTTTTATTTATACCATTAATTAGGGACAGGTAATCCTTGTTTAGTGACTACAGTTGGGACAAGCAACTTGATTGACAAGCAAAGAGATTGCTCAATGAAATCACACCTATGCATATGATGTTACTTCAGCTTTTTTTGCTTAACTGACCTGTGAAGGTCACAAATGCGAGGTTGGTTATAAAGTTACTTTTTCATTACTGTCATAATTGTGAATGGTCTTTAAATGAGGCAGTTGCCAAATGAGGACTGCCTGTATAGCCCTTTTAACCCTAGTTGAAGGCTAGAGCTGTTATAAGCTTCAAAATATATTTACAGACCTGTTGCAGCAGAAGTGGTATTCAGCAGGTTCTGACCTGGAGGACGGTAGTGGAAATTTTGAGTAGTTCTGAGTACTGGCAAATACCATCTCTGACTGCCCCCCCCCCCTCATCTATTCACTGCCTCCTGAGTCCCAGCTGATTGGCTGGGTCTTCTTTTGTTGCCCTGCACAGGAGAATGGAACTGGGAATCAGGTTAGTGGGGTGGGGAGGGAATGGGATTTTGTAGTATCCTTCCCTCAGGAGTGGGGAGGGAATGGGGATTTTACAGTATCCTTCCCCTGCCATGCCCACCAAGCCACGCCCACAGAACCGGTAGTAAAAAAAATTGAATCCCACCACTGTGTTGCAGGAAATATGGACAAAGTACTTCTATCATAGTGGTAGAGCTTCTCTGTATTTGTTGGCTATTAAAAATTGAAAGTAGAAAGAAGAATACCATGATTTCTATTTGCAGCGGAATAAAGATAGTTTGTGCTGTTTTTAATAATATAGGTGCCACTGGTCATTATATAACACATTTGTGTGTTATCTCCTGGAGCGACTGTCTTAAATCATTAGTATATTTGTTTTGAGCTAGACCACAAATATCTATGGAGGTGTTAATAAACATAATACTCGTGGCATACTTTTGAAGTTCAGTAAATGGAAAGTAATATTGCTAGGACAACATAGTACAAGAAACAAAGAGCTGAAGTTCAGAGTGCCCTTGTGGGATTGTGTAAGCAATGTTTCAGATAAATAATTGGTCTCATTACAGGCCAACATAATACATATGACTTCAGTATTACTGGAAGCTCGTGAAATATGCTTTTGATGCATGGTGTATATTCTGATGCTAACTGTTTAGAAGAAAACTTGTCCCCAAAAGGAAATTGGGAACATTTCACCATCCTTAACATTTCTACAAAAACAGGAAGCAAATTCACATCTATGGAACTCACAAGATAAGAGCTGGATTGTAACATGCTTTTGAGAGCAAATGACACTACAAGAACAAATTTAAATTGTCTTTCTAGTCTCTGATCCTGCTATTATTTGTTTGGAAGTACTTCCAGTTGAGCCGATGGAGATACCAATGCAAGCCAAAAAGGCAACTTGCCAAATCGGTTTTTAAAAACCAATTATGAATGTGAAAGGTATGCTCCAGAAGTAAAATTCATGCCCTTTCATTATTATTGCAAATGAATAACTGGGAATGAATAATCATATAGCAAGTGTCTTTTTAGCTATAATACACTTTTCAAATACAAAAAAAAAAATCATATAGAGACAAGAAGTCTTTAGTGCTTCTTTTAAGGATATTTGCTGTGCTCTTTTTTTGGTGATTTATATTCTATGATAATACAGGAACTTTATGTTCGAAAAACATTTTCTGATTAGCTACAAGAGTTTTTGACACAAATGGATACCTATTGAGAGGTTCTGAAAGATATAAAATATCTAGTTCATAATGCAATTATATTAAATATCTTTGCATCAGAAGGTAGCATTTCTCAAATAGTGTATTTACTGAAAGGGAGGCTAACTTGTTCTCCTACTCCCACAATAATTTTCCTTTAAAAATGAAGCTAAAAGCCCTTTTAGATTTGCAAAGAATAAGATAAAATTAAGAAGGTAAGTCTTCTCAGATTTCTTGAAAATAAGAAGCCAAATGACTTTTCCCCCTATTTGACTTTCATTTTGAAAGAGGGAACATAATAAATCTTTCTCTTAATATTTCTAGTAGATTGTCTTTTCTCCGTTTCTTTCCACTTCGGTGCAATCTATTGCAGTTTTACAAAATTTACAAAAGTATTGCTTTGCATATGATAGTAGAATTTTCAGCACTAACTGGGGGCATGTTTTATACAGTTTGACTTATGAGTTTACATCCCACTACTAAAATGGAAACTCATCCAGTTCGTATAGTGGCTATTTTCAGGACACTGAACAAATCTGAAGGAGACCAAATAGCCAAGAGATTCTTTAGCTTTGTGAGAAAGTCTTGGCTTAACAGTAACTTCACAGCTCCAATTGTGGAGTATAAAATTGCTTGAAATTTTGCTCGGCCCCAAAGCACAGCAACTATTGAGCCTTCAGAAGCTGCTTTATAATGTTTGAAATAATTGGTTTTGTTATGTATGCAGAGTTTAAAATGATTGGTTGTTGTTGTAAAGTGTTTGAAATCATTGGTTGTAAAAGTGCGGGAAAACCCTGCACTCTGATTGGCTGGCAGCCGCGGCAGCCGGCTATAAATAGCTGCCGCGGCTGAGCCATTCGGGTCCGTTCTGAGCTGAAGTCACAATAAATAAGAGCTGAAGCACTCCGCGTCTCGTCTCTCTATGCAAACTTAACACTGGCGACGAGGTGGGATTTCCCAAAGAGAAGACAAGCGGAACGAAGAGGAGCGAGATGGCTGCACTGAACACCCCCCCAGCCCCATTCGACCCGAAGAATGAAGACTGGGAGTCGTATGCGGATCGGTTTCAGATGTATTTGAGGAAACGATCTGGCCGCCATTTCTGAGCAGCGGAAGAGAGCGGTTTTTCTCACTTATTGCGGTCCTGCAGTCTTCAAGATGGCGAAGGCATTGGCTGGCTCAGCAGATGTGAAGGTAATGGCATGGTCTGATCTGGAGAGACTTTTAAGGGCACACTACACGCCCCAAGTATCGTGCCTCATTAGGAGACACGAGTTTTATCGCCGCGATCAGGGAGAAGACGAAAGCGTAAATGACTTCGTGGCAAGTTTAAGGAGCATTGGGGGGGCGTGTGAATTCAGCAGTTTAGAGGAGGCCATGTGCGATCTTTTTGTATTGGGCCTCAAAGACAAGGTCTTGCAGAGCAAATTACTGATGAAACCCAAAATTACGCTGAAAGAAGCCATAGAAGAAGCATCTTCAGCAGAAGCCACCAAAATCTCAGCAGCAGCCATGAGGAAAATGAACAAGACTACGGGCCATTCTGATGGTGAAAAGACCACCACAACTCATTTTGATGAACTTGAATCCGAGTCAGAATATAGTGGAGAAGAAGAAGGAATTAACAGACTCAGAATGGAGCGGAAACGAAATGACCTGGGAAGAAAGAGGTGAGATTTCCACTGCATAGGTTGTGGGGAACCCACCCGCACTGAATGCAAATTCCTGGAAGCCATTTGCCTCCATTGTGAAAAAGAGGGCACATTGCAAGAGTCTGCAAATCATCCAGAACTCCACCCAACAGAAGGAAGTTTGTTGCAAACAACAAAGACAGAGAAGTAAGCCAAACAACAACAGTGAGAGAATGAGGCACAGCACAGAAGTAAATGGAAAAATGAAACTCATCAAACAGTAACTATTGGTCATTCCTCTTCACTAAATAACAGAAAAGTGCATGTCAAGGTATTTATTGAAGGAAGGCCTTGCCAAATGGAAGTGGACTCAGGTTCATACCTGTCCATGGTGTCATGGGACACAATTCAAAGACTGATACCAGACATTCAGAAGACTCACTTCAAAAACAAGCACTAACTCTTAAAGACTACCAAGGGAACAAGATTCCAGTAGTTGGAACAAGAGAATTCAACGTGAAATTCAAAGGCCACACCAAACGCCTGCCATTGACCATCGTAGGTAAAGATCACCCAAGTTTGCTGGGACTGGAGTGGTTCAACCCACTGGGCATCAAGTAACTGGCATCGATCACGTGAGCAACACTGATTGGGAAGAATCCTTGAAGTCTGAGTTTCCAGAGGTCTTCAGCGACGATTAGGCAAGTACTTGGGGACCCTATCACTTTTAACCTAGATCCCAAGGTACAACCAATCCGTTTAAAACCCAGGAGGGTACCATTTGCCTTGAAGGAAAAAATAGATGAACAATTAGATAAGTTAATAGCCCAAGGGGTACTAGAGCCCACAGACCACTCCAGGTGGGAGACACCCATAGTCACGCCAGTCAAGGCTGACGGTTCTGTGAGAATCTGCGGGGATTACAAGGGGACATTGAACCATGCGCTTCAACAGAGCACATATCCGGTTCCAGTGGTTCATCATTTATTACATTCTCTGGGGCACAGTCTTCCAAACTGGACCTGGCCCAAGCATACCAACAGTTAACAGTAGATGATTTAACTGCAGAAGCCCAAACCATTGTAACCCATCGGGTGCATTCAAATGCAAGAGGTTACAATTTGGAGTAAGTGTGGCACCAGGCATATTTCAAAGCCTTATGGAAAGGATGCTACAAGGGTTACCTGGGGTGGTGCCCTATTTTGATGACGTTTTAATCTCTGCTGAAAATGACACTCAATTACAAGAGAAACTCAGAGAAGTCCTGACCAGGTTCAGAAAAGCAGGGTTGAAAGTAAAAAGAAAAGTGTACACTAAGAACTGACAAAGTAGAATTCTTGGGCTATATGATTGATAAACAGGGCATCCACCCCACAGAAGCCAAAGTCCAGGCAATCAAAGAAGCCCCCAGACCAAAATGCAAAACTGACTTGCAAGCATTTCTGGGACTTGTTAATTTCTACCACATGTTTCTACCTCAGAAAGCAACCATTGCAGAACCCTTACATAGACTACTGGATAAAAAATCTGCATGGGTTTGGGGCAGAAAGGAAGAGTCTGCATTTATCAATATCAAGAGACTAATAACTTCTGATTGTGTACTGATACAGTTTTCTGAGAATTTACCTGTAATACTAACTTGTGATGCATCCCTTTTGGAGTGGGGGTGCTGAGCCACTTGCTTCCCAGTGGAAGGAAGCTCCCATTGCTTTTACTCTCGCACTTTGACTAAAGCAGAGAGGAACTACAGTCAACTGGACAAAGAAGCTTTGGCACTCGTAGCAGCAGTCAAGAAGTTCCACGAATACGTCTATGGGAGAAGATTCACCATTGTCACAGATCACAAACCACTGTTGGGCATTGTGGCAGGAGACAGACCAACGCCAACCATCCTGTCACCAAGAATGCTGAGATGGACTGAATTTCTTGCTGCTTATTCATATAAACTCATCCATAGACCGGGAAAAGACATTGGGCATGCAGATGCTTTGAGTCGCTGCCCACTTCCTTTGCACACTGAGGACCCTGCTCCTGCAACTTACACATTTTTTCTAGAGACTGTTGCCAAGCTTCCAGTCCATGCTGCTACAATTGCTAGAGAAACTGCCAAGGACACTTTATTGGCTTCTGTTCTGGGCTGGGTTAAAAAAGGTTGGCCACTACAAGATCTACCTCAGGGTTCCCAACCTTTCAAATCTAGACAAACTGAATTATCTGTTTTAAGGGGATGTATTCTGTGGGGTAACAGAGTGGTTATTCCTGCAAAACTTCAAAAAGAGGTCTTGGAAATGTTACATGAGGGTCACCCGGTATTGTCAGAATGAAGGGATTGGCCAGGAGTTATGTATGGTGGCCAGGTATAGACAAAATGGTTGAAAACTGGGTTGCATCCTGTCCAAATTGTCAGGAAACATGGCCTGTCCCACCTATCGCCCCCATACAGGAATGGGAATGTCCTAGGGGCCCCTGGTCCAGGATTCATATTGATTTTGCTGGCCCTACCAGAGGCCACACCTTTCTCATTGTGGTAGATGCATACTCCAGATGGTTAGAGGTTATTCCCATGTCATCCACCACAGCTGAGGCTGTTATCAGACAGCTTAAGAAACTTTTTGTAATGCAAGGCCTACCTGATGTGCTTGTTTCTGACAATGGTCCCCAATTTACTGCTAACCTTTTTGAATCATATCTAGCACAGCAAGGTATCAGACATGCCCTTACAGCCCCTGGGCATCCTTCGACTAACGGTCGGGCTGAACGCATGGTACATTTTACTAAAGAGAAACTCCAACAATTGGGTCCAGGGGACATCACTGAGAAAGTTGAAAAACTACTCAGTATCCAACACATCACTCCTAACCCATCCACTAATTTAACTCCAGCCGAGCTTTTGATGGGTAGAAAACTCAGGTCTACCCTCGACCGCCTTCACCCCACTTACGCACCCAACATACCATTAGATTCCACTAGCAAAACTCACAAATTTTCTGTGGGTGATTTTGTTTATGCTAAAATCCTTGTAGGTGAACCTTTGTGAATTCCTGCAGAGATAACCCAGGTTACTGGCCCCAGGTCTTACAGGGTTCAAACTGAGGATGGTGCCTTGTGGAGTAGGCATATAGACCAGTTACGGTCCAGACTGCCTCTGGGGCATCGCCCTTGCTCCTCTCTGGACTTCATCCCCACAGCCCTTTCTAGGGGGGAAGGGGGAAATAATGAAGGTAAGAATCAACCCCATGTGTAACGAGCTAACACGACAGGAACCATCCCAAACCCTGTCACAGTCCCAACAACCATTTTTACAAATGGAGGATTGCACATCATTACCAGACTTAGAGGATAACACTGGGTTGGGAATAGATTGGGAGGAGAGACCAGGTTGTAGTAACCAAACAGGTTCTACCAGTACAAGAAATCCTAATAAGGAAATGTTGGCAGATACATTTCCTTCCTCACAAGGTGAGATTCCCAAAACACCTGAACCACGCAGGTCTCAACGTACCCTAAGAGCCCCACCTATTTACAAGAGTATATTAGATAGATGGGGTTTGAGTATGGACCAAACCTAGTGGGGAGGGGTGTTATGTATGCAGAGTTTAAAGTGATTGGTTGTTGTTGTAAAGTGTTTGAAATCATTGGTTGTAAAAGTGTGGGAAAACCCTGCACTTTGATTGGCTGGCAGCCGCGGCAGCCGGCTATAAATAGCTGCTGCGGCTGAGTCATTCGGGTCCGTTCTGAGCTGAAGTCACAATAAATAAGAGCTGAAGCACTCCGCGTCTTGTCTCTCTATGCAAACTTAACAGGTTTGTCTCATTTAATTTTGTCTTCTCGAATGGTACTTCTCCAGTCATTCCTGCAGATGTCCAGGATGGAGACCGAACCTAATACAATCAAAGTATCTGCTCTATAACCGAGCTGCAAATCCTCCCTGTAGGTTTTTGGCCATTTCAAACCATATTCTATGGCAGGGATATCAAACTCAGGGCCTGCAGGCTGGATTTGGCCCATGGGGTACTTAGATCTGGCCCACAGGGCCACCATGGAAACAGTGAAGGAAACTCCATTTTCATTGGCAGAGTGCTCGAACCACCACAGGTGCCCCTGACATGACTGACATATAGCTGGCGACACCAATGGTGGGATTCAATTTCTTTTACTACTGGTTCTGTGGGCGTGGCTTGGTCGGTGTGACAGGGGAAGGATACTGTAAAATCTCCAGTCAGAGGTAGGATTTGCTGGTTCTCCGAACTACTCAAAATTTCTGCTACCGGTTCTCCAGAACTGGTCAGAACCTGATGAATACCACCTCTGGGCCACACACACCCTGCCCCCCACCCAAGGTCAAATACAACCCTGATGTGGCCCTTAGTTAAATTGAATTTGACATCCCTGTTCTATGGGAATTAAATAATTCCTAAAGAGTTAATTAGTGTGGAAAAGAAGGAAGATGACGATGGAGATAATGCAGGTGCGGTTACCTAAACAAAAGAACTTAAAGCGTTTCTTAAGTCCAGAACATCCAAATAACATCTGGAAGTGGCTTAAACAAACACCTCCTGATTCACTAAAGTGTAAGAAGGAAGAAACAGACAAAACAAGTAAACTGCCAAGATTATTTGTTAGAGCCCATTTCAACAGGAGTTGCTTTAGCCTTCCTGTGAATTTAATTTCATGGGCTGGTCTATCTGCTGGGGCTGACAGATAGCTCTCTCTCAGAATACTTGAAGGGTTTAGTTGGCAGTGTTATGTATGTAGGTTTGAATGTTATTGGTTTATTTGAACTGTTCTTGTAAAATGTTAAATGGTATTGGTTTAAATAGTGCGGGAAGAAACCCTGCACTCCCATTGGCTGGCAACTACGGCTGCAGGCTATAAGAGGCAGCCGTAGCCCAGCCAACTCGGGGTCCATTCGAGCTGTAGTCAGTGAATAAACTCTTCACTGAAGCTCTTCGTGTCTGACTCTTCATGCAAACTTAACAGGCAGCGTATCTAATCAAGGAGTGTTTATGTATTCACTGTCTCCAGCACTTGAAATCCAGTGCTTCTCAATTACATTGATAAGTATTCATTTCCATCTTGATTGGTTCATCTCAGTAAGAAATTAAAAGGAAACTAGGAATATTCCATAGAAAAAGGAGGTGATGTAGAAAACCAATAAAACCAACTTGTTTTAAACTGAGCTTCTAAACCTGAAATAAGCAGGTGAGCAATGAGGGAAAACAAATAAGAATTTGGCGGGGGAATTCAACTGAAGAGGCAGAAAGCAGTGAATGAGGGGTCTGCATTGCATATGATCGGAGCAGTGAGGCAACTTTGGGGAACATATAAGGAAGCCAACTCTCCAGAGATCAAGCTCACTCAACAAGTGTACAGGGAAAACAAGCAGGAATTTGGACAAGGAAATCAAGTGGGGTGTCTTTTTTTTTTAACCGGAAAGAATGGAGGGACAAATGGAAGAATATGAAATAAAGGGTAAAGCCTGTAAAACAAAAAAGCTTGAAAGGTTCAGAGTAGGTTCTAGAGCAGTGATGGCTAACCTTTTCGGCACCGAGTACCCAAAGCATGCATGCATGCACCCGCAAAATGCAATGCGGGTGCATCCCCCACATGCACCCCACCTCTGCGCATGAGTGGCAGAGACCCAAAGACCAGCTGGCTGTTGGGAAGCGTATGCACAAGCGCAGCAGAGCTGAGTTGGGGTGAAGGCTCATGTGCCCACAGAGAGGGCTCTCTGTGCCACCTGTGGCACACGGAGCCATAGGTTAGCCATCATGATTCTAGAGCATTGTTGTTAATGATGTTTCTAGGTCCCTAGAATAGCTGCTGCAAGCTTCAGGAGCATTCTAGGCTCCTAATTCTCAAAATACCCACTCCTATAGGTATCTTATCACTATCACTTTGTTGGTTCAATGTATACTGAGAGCTTATGCACCAGAGACAAATTTCGTGGGTGTGCAATCAGACTTGACCAATAAATTCTCTTCTATTTCTATTTCTATTTCTATTCTAATTCTAATTCTAATTCTAATTCTAATTCTCAAATTCTATTTCTATTTCTATTCTATTTCTATTTCTATTCTAATTCTAATTCTATTTTTATTTCTATTTCTATTTCTATTTCTATTTCTATTTCTATTCTAATTCTAATTCTAATTCTAATTCTAATTCTAATTCTATTTCTATTTCTATTCTAATTCTAATTCTAATTCTATTTCTATTTCTAATTCTAATTCTAATTCTATTCTATTCTATTTCTATTTCTAATTCTAATTCTAATTCTAATTCTAATTCTAATTCTATTCTAATTCTAATTCTATTCTATTCCATTCCATTCTACCTAGAAGAGGAGGAAACAATGGATAGTAGCAAGTAGAGACTCTCTAACAGAGGGACCAGAGGAAAAGTCTGTTGGCCAGACAATCTATGAAGGAAAGCATGACACCTTCCTGGGGCATACTTTCAGGATGTGAAAGAAGACTACCAACTCTCTTTAGGCCTACTGACAAAAAATCCCTTCTAATGGTCCACATGAGAGAGTATGTCACATTCAGAAAATCTTGAACACATTGCAAGCAATGGGAATGAGAATGTGAAGTTACTGCAGGCACATATAGTGTATTCTTCACTGTTTCGTGCAGAAGCAAGTTCCCTGGGCATGTGGGGGAGGGGGAGTAAAATTCTGGAACAGAGCAATTGCATAAGATGATAGTACAATGGATGGACAATGGGTGAACAATTCTTTCTTTGATAATAGGACACATTTTCCTTGCACTTTACCAAAGTGGAAAGAACATGTTTGGAAGGCAACATGTGAGCCTGATCTGGAAAGTTTTGAAATGAAACCTTTGTGGGAGGAAAATGTTGGTCATAAAACATGTTATGCCAAGTATTGAATATGAAACTGGGAAGTATATGCAGAATGTTGAACAATAATAAACACAGAAATTAAGGAAGGAATAGGTCAAGTTATTTAATTCAAGGATTCAAATGTCTTATACAGAATGTACAGAATAAAACAGGATGGATTGGAAATTTTAATTCAGGAAGGTGAATATGATTCAGTAGGCATCATTGAAACCTGGTGGAATAAAACTAATGAGCAGAGGGGAATGTAATAGTACAATGTTTTAAAAAAGAATAGGGAAAAGAGGAGAAAGAATGACATTATTTGTGAAGGATGAACACACACATGTGTTGAAGTCCAGGAATCTGGACTAATCAAGAGCATGAGTAAGAATACAAGAAAGCAGAATCAACCAATCACTTTGCAATTGCATTAAATTGCAAAGCCAGGCAGAAGACCTGAATCTCCTTACATTCTGTTTTAGAATGTTCATGAAGGAGAACCATAAAAAATGAAATAGTTGAATACAGTTGCATACCATTTCAATTAGGAAAAAATGGTGATGATAGTGGTGAAACACTGGCTTAGAAAGACTAAGAGCTAATAGGAATATATGCAGGAGATAAAAAAATAGCTGTAATCATCAAATAGGTCTACCAAAAGTAACAACATCTGCATCCAATTCCTTTCTTCTTCTTCTCCTCTCCTTTCTACCAAGATATCAGATACAGATACAGATTAACAGAACTGGAAGGGACCTTGTAGGACATCTAGTCCAATCCCCTACCAAAGCAGACCTTACTACACCATTTTGACAGATGGTAGTCCAGTCTCTTCTTGAAAGCTTCCAGTGATGAAGCTCCCACAACTTCCAAGGGCAAGCTGTTCCATTGGTTGATTGTTCTCACTGTCAGAAAATTTCTCTTTATTTCCAGGTTGAATCTCTCCTTGTTCAGTTTCCATCCATTATTCCTTGCCTGGCCTTTGGGTGCTTTGGAAAATAGCTTGACCCTCTATCTGGTAGCCCTCAAATATTGGAAGACTGCTATCATGTCTCCCTGGTCCTTCTCTTCACTAGACTAGCCATGCCCAGTTCCTGTAACCATTCTTCATATGTTTTAGTCTCCAGTCCCCTAATCATCCTGGTTGCTCTTCTCTGTACTTTTTCTAGAGTCTCAACAACTTTTTTATAGTGTGGTGACCAAAATTGGAAGGTGTGGTCTTATTAAGGCTTTATAGAGTGGTATTACTTGATCTTGATTGTATCCCTCTGTAATGCAACTTAGGATTGCATTGGCTTTTTTGACTGCACACTGTTAGCTCATATTTAATTGGTTGTCTACTGAGACACCAAGATGCCTCTTACAGTTACTGCTATATCACACAAGAGTATATGCTGAATGCCCTATTTTAAATGGTCTTTGCCACTCTTTCTTTTAATTTGAGATAATGATCCATGGAGAATTCTGAATCAAAGACAGGGCCAATAAAAGACATTTCTGAAGTAATGAGAGATCATTCCCCATTCCGTGCCATTATGCAGTGCAACAAGGCCCATTTTCTGTTACTAATATATAAACAACACAGATCTGTACTTAAAAAAAAGCCTCTGGAGAACACTAGCTAGCATTTTGTTTCAAAATATCAGCTGAAATTACTGTATCAAGAGAGAGATTCCTCCTACAACATTCTTTTAAATTACATGGCCGTCAAGGTGGTGCCAAAACAAACAAACAAGTACATTTTTTTTCACTGCCCAAAGAAAGCCTTGTTGTAACAATGATGTAGTAGCTATGCAGAAAATTCTGGAGAGACGGAAGTGGACAAAGTTGGCCTATTAGCCTCAGACAACAACAAGTCCACGGGGGATGTGAAAAATGAGCTCAGTGAGTTGTTTTGAAGGGAAGCATTTTAATTTCTTTTCCTGCCTTTAAATGACGTGGCGTGGTCTTAGAGTGTTGTGTTCGATGAGAGGATGTTGAGGAGGGGACATTTGCCTTGCAAGAACAGTTGTGATCTGCTCAAGGCCCCTGGACTTCATACGATGAGGAATCTTCCAAGCGTTCCCCCAGTCGGCAGTCCTGGAGGCCAAACAGGACTGACTCATAGAAGAAATACTTCCTCTTGGAAATGTCTAGAAAATTATCCTAGCTTTTTGGCATGACAACCATCCAATCTCCTCCTGCCATTCTCTTAATTATGTGCAGATCAGGGATTGTTTGTTTGTTCTTTTTAAAACAAGATTAGGATGGCTACCAATCACTGAATCTGGATAACACCGTCATTACATTATGCTTCCATGATGCTGACAGGGAAAAGTACAGATTTTTTAAAAAATCTAATTATTCTTAATTAATGTTGTCTTTTGGAATGAGATTCCCCTGAGATTTGAATGGTCCCCTGTCCTACTGATGTTTTAAAGGTCCTAAGGTTCTTCTCCAAGGCCTTTGGCAAGAATGATTGATTTTTTTTCATAGTTCCCATTCAGTTTCATTATTTCTGCCTTCTGCCTTCTTTGCTTTTTTGTTACTGTTCTTGTTTTTTAAAAGAATGTTTTTTGTACCTTTTGTAAACCACCCAGAGTCACTGGGAGTTGGGCATTATATACATGTAATATATGATTATTATATTCCCAAGAGCTGACTGACTAATTGTACTCAGGTGTCATAGAAATTCTGCTTGAATTGTGATTTGGCTGTTTGCAATAGATTTTTTTTTCTTCCTCTACATCTTTCTTGGGGATTCCTTTATATTTTCTGTAATTACTCAAGGAAGATAAAATAGGTACCATGAGGATATTTATTAGCTGCATCCATTTTGATCTTTGGAATATACAGAAGAAGACATCTTAATGGGGGCCCCTGACTGGAGCAGCTGGGGTGTCCAGAGCAATACCCAGCTTCAAATGGCAGGTGTGACTGAAACGATCATCATGTACCTTTTAATATGCCCTACATACATGCATTTTATTCATGTAAAAAGATATGGGGCTTCAATTGCCTTGTCATGCTTGCCATCTTGAAGTCACAGCCATCTCTGATGTCCAGGCAAAAAGTATGCATTTATAGACTGAAACACCTATAATTCTTTTCTTACTTGCATGTATCTGAGATGCAAACATGCTGTAGTACCCATTTTTTTTTATATGGCCTTAGGCAAACCTAAGTGCCTGTGTTAAGGCAATGTTTTCCAACATAGGTTTATGCCAACACAGATTTTGTCATACATATAATCTGACAGTTTTTACTAACTAATGAAGGAGAAACTAATTAAGCAGAGAAGCAACTTACAACTAAGGAGAAATTCCCTGACAGTTAGAACAATTAATCAGTGGAACAACTTCCCTCCAAAAGTTGTGGATGCTCCAACACTAGAAAATTTAAAAAAGATGTTGGATAACCATTTGTCTGAAGTGGTGTAGGGTTTCCTGCCTAAGCAGGGGGCTGGACTAGAAGACCTCCAAGGTCGCTACCAACTCTGTATTCCATTGTATTGTATTGTATTGTATTGTATTGTATTGTATTGTATTGTATTGTATTGTATTCTATTCTATTCTATTCTATTCTATTCTATTCTATTCTATTCTATTTATTGTTCTATCTGACTTCAATGGATGAGATCAGCCCAGACAATTTAGGATGGTGCAGACAGATCTCCTCCCCTCCAGTCCCTGGACCCAAACATTGTGGCACAATAACAGCTGTGGAAGGAGAGCTAGCCCCATACTGCAAAGATGGTTGTGGCTGCCAGTTGCAAAGTATGCTAATACCTGAAGGGATACTAAGGCTAGGAGAAAAGGAGCAAAATAGTACGTGGACCCAGCAAACTGTGGTGAGGGGTTTTGTGATTATATCATCTGTTCAGCAATCTTATAGACTGGCTGAAGCATTGTGAGTCTGGACTTAATGTAATGTCAGCTGGCTAGACAAAATTATTTTTCAAAACAAAAAGGATTTTTGGAGGAGATTTTACTTCCTCGCGGTATATACATTATTGTGCAGCTTGGCAGATTTCCATGGGAGAGCCTTATTTGATGAAGGTTTGAGTCAAGTGGCCAAGGACAGTTTTTCCCTGAACGCCATCACTCTGCTAAAGAAATAATTCCTCAACACCGTCCAACTATTTACAAAGTCTGCACTACTATTACTGTTAATCTTCTCATCACTCCTTATCACCCATCCCCTCCCACTTGTGACTGTACGACTGTAACTTTGTTGCTTGTATCCTTATGATTTATATTGACTGTTTCCTAGTATGATTTGGTTGCTTATTGTACCCTCTGACTATCATTAAGTGTTGTACTTTATGATTCTTGACTCTTGACAAATGTTTCTTTTCTTTTATGTATACTGAGAGCATTTGCACCAAGACAAATTCCTTGTGTGTCCAATCACACTTGGCCAATAAAGAATTCTATTCTGTTCTGTTCTGTTCTATTCTATTCTATTCACTCAATGATACTTTGCAAAAATGGTGAGACCATTTTTATCTTAAAAAACGGCTAGGCCATGAGTATTACTCCTTGTATAATGAACAGAATCAAGATACTCTTCGTTGCGGCATTTTCCCCCCATTAAAAATGTCTTCCAATAATATCAGCAGATAATGGCACCAGGTGAACAGAATGTATAAAATATGTATTGGTTTATACCAGTTGTACCAGTTTTTAATATACCACCCTTTCTTTAAAAGCATGGCAGCATTAATACAATTATTATGCATTGGTGCTGAAATAGCTTCTACCTATTTGTGAAGCAGGTGGCCAAATGTTATAGAGTCTCTGGCTGGAGCCAGGATATTATTTTATGGCTGGAGATCATGATTGTCTTTAAAATGTTTATTGTATAACAGCCATCATCGGTTAACAAGAATTCTTTCCCTCAAACACTTACCAGAACCCATTGTTCCTTTGTGTTGACTCTTTGATGTTTATATTTTTAAAGTAGCTATATAATACTTTTTCCTGATGTTTATTATTTGGAATTAAGAGTATTTGATTTAGATTACCAGTGGGAGATGAACAAGGAATTTCAAGTGTTTTTCAAAAAAATATTGAAGGTCTGGGATACGGATGTTTTGCTTTTGTGCCTTTGAGTTGGCGTTGATTCCTGGTAACCGCCTGGAATAGTCCCTGCAAGTGGTTTTTCAGAAGTGGTTTGCCACATCTGAGTGAAAGTGACTGTTCAGATGAACAGAGTTGGAAGGGACCTTGTAGGTCTTCTAGTCTAATGCCCTGCCCAAGCAGGAGACCCCACACCATTTCTGACAAATGGCCGTCCTGTCTCTTCTTGAAAGCCTCCAGTGATGAAGCTCCCACAACTTCTGAAGGCAACTTCTGTTCCATTGGTTGATTGCTCTCACTGTCAGAAAATTTCTCCTTATGTCCCAAGGTCACCCAGCTGGCTTTGTACTAAAGGCACAACTAGAACTCATGGTCTACCAGTTTCTAGTCAGGTGCCTTAACCACTACACAAACTGGTTTTCAGGGCATAGATGCTCTTTAACTTTAGTAATAGTGGCATATAATTATGTATTGTATATGCAATATAAAATGACTCCTTCAGCTCTGGACATTTCATAATAAGCATTTATCTCTCCATAACATAAGAGGCAGGGATAGGATTCTATCGGTTCGGACCGGCTCTATAGAACCAGTTGTTATGATTCTGCGCAGTTTGAAGAACCGGCAAATCATGTCCCTGGCTGGCCCTGCCCCTCTCTGCCCTCCCCTCCCTGCCCAGTCAGTCCTTATCGCGCATGCGCAACATCACGCACATGCCGACATTGCTGACTGCGTTCTTCCCTGCCCAGTCACTCCTTAAGGTGTTTCTTTTTCTCTCTCTCTCTCTCCTGACATCAGCTGTTCCTATGATCAGCTGTGCTGGGATTCCCCTCGCTTACTTACTGCTTGGCCCAGGAGGCTTCCCTGAGGCCCAGGAAGGCAAACAATGGAGGGGGGGCACAGCCACCCACTCCATTTTTTGCCTTCCGGGGCCCCAGGAAAGCTTTGTAGGAGCAAAAACACCCCTCCAGGAGGCTTCCCCGAGGCCCAGAAGGCCCCAAAATGGAGCATGAGGGGATGCTGCACGCCCCCCAGCTCCGTTTTTTTTCCTTCCTGAGCCCCAGGGAAGCCTTCTGGGAGCAAAAACGCCCCCCAAGGAGTCTTCCCTGAGGCCCAGAAGGTCCAAAAAATGGGAGTGGGGGGGTGTGCTGCAAAAAAAAAAGCCATGCCCACCCAGTTGCATGGCCACTCCCACCTAGCCATGCCCACAGAACCGGTTGTTAAAAAATTTGAATCCCACCCCTGATATCAGGTTCTTAGAAAGTCTAGTAAGGGTTGATCATAGGTGGGGGGCTGGCCTAGATGACCTACAAGTCCCTTCCAACTCTGATTATCTGTGATTATCTGTGAAAGTCAGGGAATCATTGTCAGATTGCTAGCAGAACCTGTCTCTGTATACTGGATGCAGTCATCAGAACTTTGATGCTTCAGAGTTTATTTATTTATTTATTGCATTTCTCAGGTTGCAAATTTAAGGGATAAAGTGAATGCCGTAAGCCTTGCAATTAATTAAAATACTCAATTCCTCTCTGAAAACTCCTGAAACCTCTAACTATGCAGGCTCTGGTCCCAACCACCTTTGGATTGCAGCCTTTGACAGGCTGCACAAAGTTTAATACAACCCTAGAGTTGTATACAGGTAGTCCTCGACTTACAACAGTTCATTTAGTGACTGTTCAAAGTCACAACAGCACTGAGAAAGGTGACTTATGACCGTTTTTCATAGTTACGACCTTTGCAGCCTCCCACTTGATCATGTGATCAAAATTCAGGTGCTTGGCAACTGTCTCATATTTATGACCATTGCTGTGTCCCAGCGTCACATGATTACCTTTTTGTGACCCTCTGACAAGCAAAGTCAATGGAGAAGCCAGATTCACTTAACAATCAATTTATTAATTGCAGTGATTAGAGACAGTTGTAGAATAGTCTAAATAACATTAGTGGAATAGTTTTAATTACATTTGTTCCTGTTGCAAGTATATTGCATGCTGCTTGATTGATACCTGAGAAAATGCAGCTTAAAACTGGAACATGAGAATCAGCCTTAGGAATAGATGCCATAATTATTTTCAGAGACTAATATGACTTATCATAATAAATGTAATGTTGTCTTCCCTGTGCAATAATCAAACCAATTTAAAGCAAGTTTACTTAGAGCTGCATGCAATTTTAAAGCCATTCTTTACAGAAAGCTGGGTTGCATTTCTACTTTGAATATTGTTTATTGTAGATTGACTTAATTGGAAGTAATTGTTTTGGATATAAAATATGCACCAATACGAATACAATAAGATTATATATGTATCAACAGCTGTGATGTTGCTTGCTGTGCATGTACTGATTCAGTTCCTACATTTGATTTCTAACCTCTATTCATGTGACTGTAAAAATATTCTATCAAACTTTGTGCAATTTAAGTATGAGACTGTGTTATCTACACCCAGCAAAACTTAACATTTTAATTCATATTTCTTATCTGCTCAAGGTCAGTGTGGTCTAAATAAAAGACAAAGAGCCAAAAGCTATTTATAAAAAGGAAACAAAAAATAAGGTTAAATAAAGTCTTGCTTTTTTCCCCTTAGATGCAAGTGCAAATTACGCCAAAAAGGAAAAAAGAAATACTGTAAAGAAAAGGTTGTTAGTGGAACATTAAAAAAAAAAAGTTAGCTCCTGTACTAAAAATGCTACAATCTTTACCAAAAAAGCAGTACAGAAGGAGAGCAAAAGGAATGACTAAACTATGTTACTCTTTTATGTAATCTATTGTGGGAAAAGGTGGACTAACTTTATTGACATGTGAAATTATCCAAAAATAATGAGAGGTTCAATTTAGATTAAGCAAAAAGAAGGAGAAGACATTAAAATAGAATTCAAGAAAGAGCAGAATATTCCCATAAAATGCTTTTCTTTCATATACCAACTACTGCCAGGCGAACTTCCCTGAATGTGCTTCTTCTTTGGAAAAAATCCTGTTTTAACTTAGAGTGTTGCTTTGGATATTCTGAAGCGTTATAAATAAGTCACCATTCATTTTTGGAAATCAAATGGAAACAAGGAATGACATACTTAATCCATTTCCATTACTAAGCCTTTTTTCTCTCTGCTGCCCTTGAAGTCCAGTCAGCAACTTCAACTGGGCACGGAATGAAGTATAGCACCCCAAATACAGTAATTGCCATGGGAGCTACATTTGGTCGTTACTGAAAACAATGCTGGGTGCTGGTTATTACTTACATGGCCTGGGGCCTAGATATCTTAAAAAACTATTTTTCCATGTAAATTATACTTGCTTGACATGGGTGAATAGAGAGCACCTGTTGAAGATCTGTTCCTACCAAGAAACCCGGAAGCAGGCATTCTTGGTGAATAGCAATAGCAATAGCACTTAGACTTACTTCACACTGCCTGCTTCACAGTGCTTTACAGCCCTCTCTAAACAGTTTACAGAGTCAGCATATTGTCCCCAACAATCTGGGTCCTCAGTTTACTGACCTCAGGAGGATGGAAGGCTGAGTCAACCTTGAGCCTGGTGAGACTCGAACTGCCCAACTGCTGGCAGCTGGCAGTCAGCAGAAGTAGCCTGCAGTGCTGCCTTCTAACCACTGCACCACCACAGCTCTTAGAAGAACCACCAATGCTTCCTTAGAAGAGAATATTTGTAGCTCAGGTTTTTAAAAAAAGCTCAGGGTTAAAGAAAGAAGCTACTTGGATAAGCAGCAAAATGTTTCAAACAAAAGGAAAGGAAAGGAAAGGAAAGGAAAGGAAAGGAAAGGAAAGGAAAGGAAAGGAAAGGAAAGGAAAGGAAAGGAAAGGAAAGGAAAGGAAAACTCCAGTTGCCATGATTCAACTTTCTGACAACTTCTAGATGACTGAGAATCTTCACTGACATACACTCGAGTTAAACTGTGGGTTCCTCTGTGAGGCTAGTAGTTTTCTTGAAGACATTTCATTACCAAACTAGGTAACATCATCAGTGCTTTCTTCCTTGAGTTGCTCCCTTCCTTCAGAATGGTCTATTCACTCCCAGCAACCATGTCTTCACTCACATGATGTTCTGGAGAATGGTTAACTGGCTCTTTCAAAAGCCAGTTATATTTATATTTTGGATATAAATAGCAGGTATAAGATCTGCACATTATTGTCCATACTGTCATTATTGTTTCGTGATTTTCTTCTGTATACCCATCTTACTGTTGAAATGACTCTGGATGGCATATATTGAATTTTACTATCATGTGTACTTTACTGTCATTTGATTATATCTCTCATTTAAAGCCTTGGAGTGAAATGGTCTATGAATGAATGTGTGTGTGAAAATCATTCTCTTCTTTTATGCAGCAAACAAATGCATCAGGGGAAAGGCTAAATTAAAAGCTTTTTCCTATGCTATTAAAAAAAACCAGACTTGATGGGCTGAAAACATTCTGTTTGATTTACTGCCTACCTGAGAAAAAGTGCCACTCTCAAAATACTTACCTGGTAGAAAGATTCACCATTCAAAACTCTTAATTCTTAGCAGACATATATGGTTTTGCACAGTTAATATGCCCGAAATTAAGCCTGCTTTCTAGGCATTTAAAAAGTTTATGCTGACCATGTGTTTTGCATTATGGCTATTTCAAACCATTTCCCATAGAATATTTCAAATCATTTCCCATAGAACAGAGCATTATAACGTACATAGAACAGCTGGGGGGTTATTGCATACGTTCAGTTAATACTTCCATATATAGTAGTGTCATTTGCTTAAGGACATATAGAATGTGACCAATTTCCAAATCACTTTTTGTGCGTTTGCACTATCAATTCATTCCTTCCGTATCAGCCAAACTCAAGACCACACATCCGGCCAGTATCTTAATTGCAATAACTCCATTGCCCCAAAAACTGAATGCAGTGATCTATCAGATTCCAGCCTCCAGCCATTCTACCCCTCCACTTTGCCTTCCTCACCTTCTAAACCTTCAAGAGTCCGGAAAGTCTTTCAACATTCCTGTGGAGTTACATAAGACAGCCGAAGGAGATAACATTGTATGGTCTGAGCTGAAAATGCCGAATATTTTGTGCTTCCATGTGGAAAGGCATGCAGGAATGTTCTCAGCGTATCAGGAGGTAATAAACAGAGATCCTCAGAAATAAAACGTTATGCAGGCCTAGGAATTCCATATCACAAGCACAGTTGGCTTTATTGTTTCTGTTTTATTTTCAGAACACAAGACAAGACAGGAGGCATGGCAGCCGAATGGAAAGGGGATGTATGCAACCCTTGATAAGCGGTGATTGACTTGTTAATTTTGGATAACCCTACTTAACATGTCTTTAGTGACAGTAATGGCTCAGTCACTGGCTATCACTTATGGTCTACCCAAACATTAGGTGGAATGATAGGCTGGTTCAAATGACAGGTGTTGGAGAGCAGAAGACTCTTTGCTATTTCTTCTTAGTCCAACGTACTGGAATGTTTCATTTTTGTTCAAAAGAGAACCGTGTGGACTACAGATAGTCTTTGACTTACAACCATTTGTCTAGGGGCTGTTCAAAGTTATAATAGCACTGAAGAAAGTGACATGATCATTTTTCATCCTTATATTCAGATGCTTGGCAACTAGCTTGTATTTATGATGGTTGCAGTGTTCCGAGGTCACCCAGTGTGACTTTCTGACAAGCAAATTCAACAGGGAAGTCAAATTAACTTAACAACTATGCTACTAACTTAACAACTGCAGGGTTTCACTTAAAAACTGTGGCAGGTAAGGTCAGGGGCACTTAACAACTATCTTCCCTGGCGATGGAAATTTTGCGCTCAATTGTGATCATAAGTCAAGGACTACCTGTTCATGGTTTATTCCACCCCACCAAAACTTCCTTCAAGCATTGTGAGGTAGACTGGTTATTCCATCATCAGAACTGAACTGCAGTGAATCGAGCAATCTAGTTCTTCTCAACATGGAATGAGAAGGAGGAAGGTATTTTAACCTTGGCTTCAGGCAAGAGAGGGTCTTGAATTGGCTCTCTGCAAGTGTATTTTCTCTCTCTAATGAAATCTGGTCTTCAAAAGTAAAGTAGACACAAGCTACCTAGCTTCCTATGTTATAATGTGTTAAGTTTGCATGAAGAGTCAGACGCGAAGAGCTTCAGTGAAGAGTTTATTAAGTGACTACAGCTCGAATGGACCCGACTTGGCTGGGCTACGGCTGCTACTTATAGCCAGCAGCCGTAGTTGCCAGCCAATCAGAGTGCAGGGTTTTCCCGCACTTTTTAAACCAACCATATTTGACATTTTACAAGAACAATTCAAACTAAACCAATAACATTCAAACCTACATACATAACATAATGTGTCAGCCGTTTACCAGCAAAGTGAAGAAGGAAAGTCTTATGTTCCACAGCTTACTTTCCATATGTATGAGGACCTCCCTGAAATAAACTGGGAGTCTATGAGTTGCTACACCTACATATCTGGAAGACACCACTTTTGGAAAGGCTGCCTTAGGCAATTCTCCAGCCCACCCACTAACTAGAAGAATAGTTTATGAATGAGGAGTTAATACAATAACTTTGAACTAGGGTGCCAAGTGAAGTACAATCTGCAAAGTTATGGATAGAGCATTTCAAAGCAGTTACAGGCTTTATATTTTCCTGAATTCCAGTAATATTTCTAGCAGTTGCCTGAGTAGATAAATGGCAATAAAGTAGTACATTTATCTTGTTTGCGTGTTTGACTTCCACAGAGGGAGCGTGTACTCTGGGTTTCACATGAAAGCTTGATTATAACATATTTTCTCTATAAACCCTTTTTTGAAGACAAACTGAGATACACAGAATAGCACAGGTGTGTATTTTCAGTGCTCATCTAAGCACCACATGAATTGGAACAAATGCCTTTTGAAGTGCAGGGGATAATGCACCCAATTTTTGGGATTGCTTCTTACAAGTGCTAGAGATTGAATGGGATTGGATGCATATAGAGTATTAGATTTAAATGGTCATTGGATTAATTTGGTTGACTGCATAAATTAGACAAATAAAAGTACAGGAGGAGTTCTTCATCTATCTCTATTGTTGGGGGCAATTAGCTGACTTTGTAAAAATGCCGCTTAGTAATAAGCAGGCATATACAATGGAATGAAGGCTATTGCTGAGCACACTGGGTTGTATCCCAAAAATTGTAAGCCACCCTGAGTCTCCGGAGAAGGGCGGCATATAAATGTAATTTAAAAAAAAAAAATTAAAATGAGTGTGTGAGGAGAATAACCCAAACTCAAGGAGTTCTTAAAATACGAGTAATGCAACTATTGTCGATTATTCTGAAATATTCTTCTTCCTTTCTACTGCATGCTCATACTACATGCTTATTTCAGTGAGACCCTTTTAGAACATTGAGCTACCCTTGAAATAATTTTCCTATTGGCTCTAATGTTTGTGTGGTCCATTCCTTGGACATGTTAGCTTTGGCAAGACAATACAGCAGGAAGTCATACCTATAAACCTCTGTTCATTACCTGCCACTCTTTGCACTGACCCTTATCACTTTTCTGAACACAGGTTTTAAGAAGCTCCATTTTAATCTACCATCAAAGACCTAAAGCTGCTGTAGTATGTCACCCCCTCCACCTTTCTCTAGGTGTTCAGAGGCTATCTTTGCAAATAAATGGCTATATTTCATTCTGAAGCTTCAATGCTGGTTCTTAAAAGAAATGATGGACAATAACTGGTGAGATGTTTGTTATTACTAGGCAGTCAGGATAAAGTCTCAGGGTGACATCTCTGGGGGTAGAAGAACCTATTATATATATTGAATTGAACCATCAGATAATTATGCTTGCTATTGGGCAGCTACTTAGAGGCTTTATTCATTATAATTATTTCTCTCTGTTCTGCCTTGATATACTGCACTAGTTTCAAATTAGATTGTATTCTGAGGGCAACTACCAAGATGGTGAGATCTAAAAATCAAGGGATATGAGGAATAGCTAAAGGATCTGGGTAGATTTAGATTAAAAATAGTTGGTTGAGAGGAAAATATTCCATTCTATTCTCTTTGTTTTTCCTTTAATTTTTCAGGATCTTCAGTCACCAGTTTTATGCCCGAACTTTTGTGTGTGTCTGAAAAGGCACAGAACAATGTATTAATCTTGATTTAGACACCCTTAGATTATGACAGTGGTTGATTCTCCAAGCTTGTTTCAATTTAGTTTCTGAACCAAAACTGTGCCCTCAATAAGCTAAGGAGACTAGGATAAGAAAATCCTGCAGCTGATGTTACCTAGTTTGGTAATGAAACGTTCAGAAACTAAAGTTAAACAAGTTTGGAGAGCAAACCACTGCCAAAATATAAAACCCGAGCTATAAGTATTTTCCATTATTTCACACTAAGATTATATTTATTGAAGTTAGGGGAGTTTAACCAGGAAGGAGTAATCTAAGTCTCAGTGATTTTAGTGAGTCTTTTGAAAGAATAACTAAGTGTAGCTCCTAACCACTAAAACCCACAGGATTCTGTAATCTTTGTTTTTATGATTGTCTAGAAAATATGGTTGAGAAAAAAATATGCATGCTTCTTCATACAATATCTAAACAAGTAAAGAAGAAAAACTAGAAATCCCCATTAGAGCAGATAGCATTGTTCCTTGAGAGCCAATAAATATCTATGGAGATTCTCAGTCATCCAGGTCATGGTTGTCCCAAAGGTGCTCTCTTTTTTTTAAAAAAAAGGCAACTGGACTTTCTTTGTTTTGCTTGAAGATGTTTTGCTTCTCATCCAAGAGGCTTCTTCAGTTCTGACTGAAGAAGCCTCTTGAATGAAAAACCATCAGAACTGAAAAAACTTCTTGGATGAGAAGCAAAATGTCCTCAAGTAAAACAAAGAAAGTCTAGTTGCCTTTTCAAAAAAGCGCCTTTGAGAGCCAGTATTCACAACAGTTAAGGAGTTCAAGACTTTCAATATTTTTTAAATAACATGGTTAACTAGATTATAAAATTATGTTGAGAGAGAAAAGTAGGCATTTCTCCCTCTTCCATTTAATTTAATTTAATTTTATTTAATTTAATTTAATTTAATATTGGGATTTCTATGCCGCCCTATCTCCCGAAGGACTCAGGGTGGCTCACAACCATAAAAAACAGGGATACAAAATTTAAAAAGCTATTAAATAAGAGAACCCCAATTACAAATGTTAAAACATTAAAAACCAACGAACAAATTTTAAAAGCAATTAAAAAACCCCTTCAGTCCAGGTTGGCCGATCGAAAAAGCCATGTCTTCAGGTCGCGACAGAAGGATCGAAGGTCAGAAGCCATCCGAAGCTCTCCCCCTGAGGGTTGCCTGCCGACATTGTCTGGCCGACGGCACCCTGAGGAGACCCTGTCTGTGGGAGCGCACAGGGCAATGGGAAACCATTGCTGGCAGTAGGTGCTCCCGCAAATACCCTAGACCTAAGCCATCATATTAGAATTTAGAGTTTTCCTGTGAAATTGGCACCAGGCTAGAAGAGATACAATGAATTAATTTACAATAAATTTCTCATGTAATTAATTTTCTGTGGGAACCCATACCATTCTGCTGCTCTTGTGCACAGTTTCTTGATGTATGATGAGTACATCTTTAGAAAATACGATTCTGTGCAAGCACAGTATTTATTTTTAGTGAAATGTTGCCTAAATTTGTGTGGTGCTATCAACACTAAAAAAATGAGCTCCAAACTATTTCCAATTTATTACCCATAATCTTTTATGAAAAATGATTTGTTTTGGAATCTAATTTTTTCTTCTTTCTTTGAACAAGGCAAATATTCCAAATTAACTTCATTATTTAGCTTTTACTCAATTTGGTGGGAACTCCTGCTGAACGAAATAAAGTAATGTTGCAGCTTAATAACTCGTTTGGAACATTTAGACCCAATTTCAAATTAATTACATGAAGGTTCATAACTGGTTTCTTTTTGTGCCCACTTTGGCTCAGTGCTCTCTACCGTTGTCTTAAAATCCTTAGATGCAAAGGACCATCATAAAATAATATTAGGAAATGTCTTAACTTCTATTAAAGCAATGTCTTCAATTAGGAGACAGCTATTTTCTCTTGCTTGACAATTTTTAAAAAACATTAAAATGAATCATTCAAACTTACAATCCATCAATATACAAAGAGAAGAAAAAGTGACTTCAATAAAACCCCCAAATTGTTAAAAATAAATAGGTGAGAAGGCAGATACACCCTTGGAACCATTGCTTTTAATGGTGGTCAACTTGAGCCTTTAATAACCAGAAGTTAACTTGAGAGGATCAGGGAAATATTTCTTTCTTTACAGAATACAGAGGATTTCTTTCTTTCTTTCTTTTTACAAAACATCAAGATTCACAACTGTATGGCTAGTCCTTACAACAGTTCGCTTAGTGACCATTCAAAATTACAATGGCGCTGAAAAAAGTGACAATTTTTCACACTTATGACCATCCCCATGGTCACGTGATTTACATATGGATGTTTGGAAACTGGCTCACATGTATGATGGCCGCAGTGTTCCTGGGTCATGTGGATCATGCTTTGCAACCTTCTGACAAGCAAAGTCAATGGGGAAACCAGATTCACTTAACAACCTGGGTTACTAACTTAACAGCCACAATAATTCACTTAACAACTGTGGTGGGAAAAGTCAGGCAAAACTCACTTAACAAATTTCTCACTTAGCAACATAAATTTTGGGCTCAATTGTGGTTGTAAGTTGAGGACTACTTGTAACGTCTAAGGTTAATTGCTCTTTCCATCATCATTAATTTAGTCTTTTTATAGTTAAATTTAGTCACATTTTTTTCAGCATGTCCCCTGACTTTTATTACTAGAGCTTGCAGATAATTTGCATTTTCAACTATCAGACTACCTTCCATACAGGTGGAAAAGATCTATGCTCATCTTCCTCCAGTCCAACTTTCCTCAATAAAAATTCTGCACATACAGCAGATGGGATAAATAAAAGAACATGCAACCGTGTCTCGCTTCTTTATCAACTTGAAGCCAATCAGTTTCCCTCTGTGCACACTGTGGCTTCTCAACCTGTGCATAGGTTGTTGCATGGGTATAATGAGATGTTCTGGGATTCCCGTTGTTCTAAAAACATCCTACCTACTTGACATGATTGGCACAGCAGAAAGCCTCTCTGCAATCACCAAAGCACATACAGATTTCTTTTTGGTATTCTTTGCCTTCTTACACATTATTTCAAATAATGTTTTGTGTACCTTTGGCCTTTTCTAATGCCAGTTTAAACATCTGGCATCAGACTTTCCATGTAGGGCTGTAGTCTGAAATGGATGGTTGCAAGCATTATTTTGCTAGCAGGTGAAATTAAGGATACCTTATGATAGTTTGGACTCTCTGTTAAGTCTCCACTTTTGGGAATTGGGATGTAGATTGATCTCCTTCAATCTGCTGCCTGCTTGCTGACATAGCATGATGGTAGCCTGAAAGGTCTTCAGCTCTTCCTCAACAGCATGTTGAGTGCCATCTGACCTGGCTGGGTGAGGATAGAGATCCTGGAACACAATAGAATAGAATAGAGTAGAATGGAGTGGAGTGGAGTGGAACGGAACGGAACAGAACAGAACAGAACAGAATAGAATAGAATAGAATAACAGAGTTGGAAGGAACCTTGGAGGTCTTCTAGTCCAACCCCCTGCGCAGGCAGGAAACCCTACACCATTTCAGACAAATGGTTGTCCAATCTCTTCTTAAAAACTTCCAGTGTTGGAGCATTTACAACTTCTGGAGGCAGGTTGTTCCACTGATTAATTGTTCTAACTGTCAGGAAATGTCTCCTTAGTTCTAGGTTGCTTCTCTCCTTGATGAGTTTCCACCCATTGCTTCTTGTCCTGCCTTCAGGTGCTTTAGAGAATAGCTTGACTGCCTCTTCTTTGTGGCAGCCCCTGAGATATTGGAACACTGCTATCATGTTGCTCCTAGTCCTTCTTTTCATTGAACCCAGTTCCAGCAACCGTTCTTTATATGATTTAGCCTCCAGTCCCCTAATAATCTTTGTTGCTCTTCTCTGCACTCTTTCTAGAGTCTCAACTCTAGAAACCCAGACCATATCAGTGATGCTCTCTCGTGAGGTCCCAGTGTCTGGATGCAGTGCAGATCTGGATGGGGAGTAACAGGCTCCGACTCAACCCGGCTAAGACTGAGTGGCTGTGCGTACCGGCATCTTGGTTTTCTCAAGATATACCATCTGTGGTCATGGGGGGAGAGGCGTGGAACTTGGGTGTCCTCCTGGATTCACAGCTCAGTTTGGAGGAGCAGGTGGGAGCTGTGGCCAGGGGGGCCTTTGCCCAGGTTCAGCTGGTTCGCCAGCTCCACCCTTACCTGAGCCGAGATGCCCTACGAACAGTCACTCATGTGCTCATCACCTCCCAAATCGACTACTGCAATGCTCTCTACATGGGACTGCCCTTGCGGACCACCCAGAGGTTGCAGCTGCTGCAGAATGCGGATGCGCGGACTGTGATGGGGGGTGTCCTGATACTCCCATGTTACACCCCTCCTACGCGACCTGCATTGGTTGCCAGTTGCCTTCCGAGTCAGTTTCAAGGTGTTAGTAACAACTTATAAAGTCCTAAATGGCTTGGGTCCAGGGTACTTGTGGGAACGCCTCCTGCCAGCATCACATTCTGATCGCCTGGTATGCTCCCATAGGCAGGGCCTCCTTGGGATACCGTCGATTAGGCATTGTTGACTGGCGGTGCCAAGGGGTAGGGCCTTCTCTGTGGGAGCACCCACCCTATGGAACCAACTTCCCGTAGACCTCCGTTTGGCCCCTGATCTCCGCTCCTTCCACTGGGACCTGAAGACCTGGCTGTTTCAACAGGCCAGTCTGGACTGACTTCGGGGGTGTGGGTTGATCTTTTTAGTTTTTGTTTTAATTCTTTTAAATTTTAGAACACTGATTAGGCTTGTATTTGTTTAATGGTTTTTTTATTGTAATTTGTATTGGGTTTTTATTGTTCGCCACCCTGAGTCCTTAGGGAGAGAGGGCGGCATACAAGTCTAATAAAATAATAAAAATAATAAAAATAACTTCTGTTTTACATTGTGGCGACCAAAACTGGTTACAGCATTCCAAGTGTGGCCTTACCAAGGCATTATATAGTGGTATTAACGCTTCACGTGATCTTGATTCTATCCCTCACTATATCATCAATCATTATTTTCCATCCATGTGATTTTCCTGGTAAAATAATAGGAGCGATTTACCATTGCCTTCTCCTGCACAGAATGAATGGATGCCTTTGCCAATGATCTTCCACCTCCATCATCTTCTTATCTTGCTGCTACCCAATACAGGTAACCCTTGAGTTATGACCCCAGCGGAGCCCAAAATTTATGTTGCTAAGTGAAACAATTTTTACGTGAGTTTTGCCCAATTTTACGACTTTTCTTTTGCCACGGTTGTTAAGTGAATCATTGCATTTGTTATGTTAGTAACATGCAGGGGTGGGGTTCAAATTTCTTGACAACTGGTTCTGTGGGCATGGCCTAATTTGTGAGTGTGGCTTGGTGGTCATGTGACTGGGTGGGTGTGGCTTGCTGACTGGGGGTGGCTTGGTGGTCATGTGACTGGCTGGGAGTGGCTTGTATGCAAATATTGTAAATATTTATGTAAATATTGAATTTTTTATATAAAAAAAGAGAGCAACTTTTATCCAAAATCAGGCAAAGCAGATTGAGTTGCTTGCACAATCACAGATTCACTCACAGATCTGCCTTTCTGCAATCTGCTGCCTGAGTCTGCACTGAAAAATAGAAGCTTCAGTCCTAAGGAAGGTTCAGCTCTGCTCTCAGGTCACTTCTCACTCACCCTCCAACCCCCTGAATACCACTCCTGACTGGGCCTCAGGGAAGCCTTTTGGGTGAAGGCAAAGCAGTATAACAGTGATTTAGATTAGCTAGAAAGCAAGAAATCCAACAGGAGGGAAGGGGAGGGACCAGCCAGTGGCACGATTTGCCAGTTCTCCAAACTGCGCAGAATCATAACAACCGGTTCTATAGAACTGGTCCGAACTGGTAGAATCCCCCTGGTACCATGGTTGTTAAGTGAACCCATTGACTTTGCTTGTCAGAAGGTTGCCAAAGGGGATCACACAACCCTGGGACAATCATCATAAGTATGAATCATTTGCCAAGCATCTGAATTTTGATCATGTGACCATAGGGATGCTGTAAGTCTGAAAAATGGTCACAAGTCACTTTTTTCACTGCCATTGTAACTTTGAACAGTCACCAAATGAACTGTTGTAAATTGAGGACTACCTATATAGGAGCTGGCTTTTTATACTGAGCGGAAAACAATCTTGTACCTACTGCAAAATTGATATTTGATCATATTCGTGGTTTGTTCCCTTAAACATTACAATAAACCAGATTTATGCACTATTCAAAAGAGATAATAAAAAACCAGGATTAATACCAGGCAAATAAATGAACAATCAGAAGACCCTAATCAAGGAACTGCCAAGAAGAAAACAACAACCCACCAACACTGGCAGAGCAAGCTACTGTATACAAAACAGGGAGAAAACCTTATTTGCATTGATGGTGTACCTAGTTGGGAACTGAAATGTCTACAAGTGAACAACCAAGAACTCCCCTCCCCCCTAAAATTACAATTAAACCAGCCTTCCTCAGTGTTGGCATTCACTCCAAATATACAGCTTTCAGTTCCCAGAATTTTCCTGCATATTTGGCCATTGATGAGCTTTCTCAGAATTCGTTTTTCTGTTCCTGCTTGTTAATCCACTTAAGCCTGTAACTTTCCCCAACTGCTTTTACTTAACAAAATGGGAGAAAGACATGTGAAACCTATCCTCCTCCTCCTCCACCACCACCACCACCACTGCTACTACTACTACTAGTTCTTCTTCTTCTTCTTCTTCTTCTTCTTCTTCTTCTTCTTCTTCTTCTTCTTCTTCTTCTTCTTCTTCTTCTTCTTCTTCTTCTTCTTCTTCCTTCTTCCTCCTCCTCCTCCTCCTCCTCCTCCTCCTCCTCCTCCTCCTCTATAAAATTAAAGATCTATTGATACTATTGTATAAAATTAGAAGTACAGTACCTAATATAACAATATAGTTAAAAGCCCTGGAATTAAATTCAGGGAATCTGATTGGTGCTGAAGAAGGCATTTAAGTGACTTGGCACCATTTGGGAAAAATGTGGAACTTTGGAGACAAGCTAATAGCTCTATCAGTGCATTAAAGAAAAGACTGGCCAAGGATTATGCTGGTTATCATAGAGAAATGTGACCAAACACTAAAATTAAGAATGGAAAGAATTTCGAACAGACATGGGGGTGGGGAAGGGAAATTCCTTGTTCTTTGGGTGATTAGGCTGTGACATGAGCCATCAAAGGGGTAAGTGAGACAATGTCATTTCTATACACAACAGGAAAAGATAGAAGAAGTAATAGAGGGACACTATCACTATGATACAGAAGTCTGGAATAAGTGCTTTTAGTGCATTTTGTTTTTCACAACTCCTATCTCTCAGTCTAGAAAAAAAACTTTTCCCAGTCTAGTTTCCTTCACATGTGTCTAACTACAATTTCCATCAAAAACCTGTCTTAATGAAGATGATGGCTTCACAAATGAAACGGGAATAATTCAATGGTTATACCGGTAGGAAGCAGAATTGGAGAAGCCCATCCTCATATTCCGATCACTGGGGGAAAAGACTTGCTATGGTCACATTTGTCATGCCATGTTTTTATGATGTTGCCCTTGTCTTATTTTCATCCTGTAACTGAGGCAACCTAAAATAGTCCTTTGTTGTTCTAAAGTACTGTTTTTGTTCTTCTCCTAACACAGTTTTCCCCCCATTAACATGATCTAGTATACTTTGTTAGGAATCTATACACCAATTAGTTGGGTTGGCAATATATAAACCAACAATGTATGTTTGTAGCTTTAAGACAAAATCACTGTATTGATTTATACTATATTCCGATTGGTTGATTATATTGCAAATTACCATAAGAGGGAGCTAGAGATCATAGCTTGCTCTCTCTGACATTCTGTTGCTATCTAAGATTCTCTGTTGTATTTATGCTGTGCTTATACTTCGATATTTTTGTTTACTGTAAATGACTTGCAACCAGTAAGAAGACTTTGTAATTGGATATTATTTGGACTGTTAAATGTATATGACCTGGACCGTTTATTGGGACTGTGCTATTTCTTAGAGTAAACTTTAACTCAATTTAGTGTATCTGTGTGTGGCTGAATAATTATTCATAACTACTCTCATAAACGTTTCCATGTGCATATCCTTGTTACTCAAGGGTTATTCTGTACATATCTTAACATACTTCATTGACCATCAGTGATGAGATTTGTTGAACTCTTATTGGCTACTTTAGGCTGCTGGGACCATGTTTCCTATCCTCCAGTTTCAGGATGCTGACCTTAAGCCTAATAAAAGTATCTTTAAACCAGTGTTTATCAACCCTGGCAGCTTTAAGATAGATGGACTTCAATTTATTTATTTATTTATTTATTTGATTTGTCAATCGCTTACAAAATAATAGGTATAAGTATAAACATGAGTAAGAATACAGAAAATAGGTACGATTAAATGGGGACAATAGGACAGGATCGGGAGGCACGATGGTGCACTTATGCATGCCCCTTACAGACCTTTTAGGAATGGGGTGAGGTCAATAGTACATAGTTTGAGGTTAAAGGAGTGGGGGTTTGAGGATGTAACTACAGAGTCAGGTAGTGCATTCCAGGCATTGACCACTCTGTTGCTGAAGTCGTACTTTCTGCAATCAAGTTTGGAGCGGTTAACATTGAATTTGTATCTGTTGTGTGCTCTGTAGTCATTGACTGGTAGGACATTGCAGCAGATAATTTTGTGTACTATGCTTCCCAGAATTCCCAGAATTCCCCAGATATCCTACAGGAAATTCTGAGAGTTGAAGTCTTAAAGCTGCGAAGTTTTAGAAACCTCAGTCTAAATTTCTATTCATATCACTTATCCCATTGTGTCAAATGGAGGAGAGACTGAACACCTGGCTTCTGTAGAGGCATTGACCTGTGTAATGTATAACTAGTGCTTTCTGTAGCATTTGTTGGGTTTTGTATGGGTTTCTTATAAATACACTTTCTGTTGTAAGCGCACAGACCTGTTTGTTTTTTTTAAAGCAGGTTAATTTTTAGAAAGGCCTGTATGAAGAAAATAAAATATCTTAGTTTAGTGTTAGGAAATCATTAATTTCTTGCAAAAACATAATAGCTGGAAGCAAGAGACATTCAAGTATGCAGGAAGCTTGTTGCTGTTTCAAAAAACTTGGAGTTTTTTTCAAAAACTACAAGCAAAATAAAATAATATTTTTTAACAAAATCTTTTTTTAATTGTTTTATTTATTAAGTTTTATTAAGTTTAATTATTAAGATAGGGCTGAGAGAACTTAGACTAAATGGGAAAGGGGGCTATATATTTCAGTTACTAGGTAATTTTTTTGCTTATTTTTACTGGAACTGCTGATTAATAAGGAGAATTGAAGATTTAAAGACAAATTTATAGAAAATGGATGAGGTATGATGAAGAGGTATGTGGTAGTATTTTAGGAATAGCGATGAGTTTTTAATGAAGGAATTTTTGCAAAGAACTAAGTGGAATGTAATTTTGATTTGGGGATTTGATCATTAGAATTATATCAGATTACAGAAGTAATGTAGACTGTTGATAATTTTAAAGTAAGAGTTGGAGGTATTTTTTAATCTAAATATGTACTGAAGAAGGGTAGTACATCTTCAAATCACCTCTGATAAACTACTGCAACGCTCTCTACAGGACTGCCCTTGCAGACCACCCAGAGGTTGCAGCTGGTGCAGAATCTTTGACTGCGTGGGCTGTGATGGGGGTGTCGACCTCATGTTACACCCCTCCCTGCGACCTGCATTGGTTGCTGGTTGCCTTCCGGGTCAATTTCAATGTGCTAGTTGTTATGTATGTAGGTTTGAATGTCATTGGTTTAGTTTGAGTTGTTCTTGTAAAATGTCAAATAGGATTGGTTTAAAAAGTGCGGAAAACCCTGCACTCTGATTGGCTGGCAACTTCGGCTGCTGGCTATAAGTAGCAGCCGTGTAGCCAAGTTGGGTCCATTCGAGCTTTAGTCACTAATAAACTCTTCACTGAAGCTCTTCGTGTCTGACTCTTCATGCAAACGAAGGTGGGATTCCCCTGAAGAGAAGACGGGAAGACAAGCAGAAGAGCGAGATGGCTGTGCTGAACACCCCAGCCCGTTGATCCGGCGGCAGAAGACTGGGAATCGTATGCGGATGTTCCAAATGTATTTGGAGGAAGCGACCTCGCCGACATCTCGAGAAGCAGAAAGGGGCAGTCTTTCTCTCACACTGTGGTCCGGCAGTCTTCAAGATGGCGAAGGCATTGGCGGGAGCTGCAGACGTGAAGGTAATGGAATGGCCTGATTTAGAAAAGCTTTTAAGAGCCCATTCGCCCACAAGTATCGTGCCTCATTAAGAGACACGAGTTTTACCGTCAGGATCAAGGGAAAGCAAAAGCGTTAGACTTCATGGCAAGCTTAAGAGACATTGGGGGTGCATCGAGTTTAACAACTTGGAGGAGGCCATGCATGATCGGTTTGTTCTAGGCCTCAAAGACAAGGTGCTTCAGAGCAAATTATTAAAACCTAAGATCCGCGTTAAAGGAGGCCATAGAAGAGGCCTCCTCAGCAGAAGCCACTAAGTCCTCAGCAGCAGCCATGAAGAAAATTAACAAGGCCTCAAGCCATCCTGATGTGGAAAAGTCCACAACAACTCATTCTTGAGCAGATAGATTCTGAATCAGACTGTAGTGAGGTGGAGGAAGGAATTTATAGACTCAGAATGGAAAAGAAAAAGAAAGACCTGGGAAGAAAAAGGCAAGACTTTTATTGCAGAGGTTGTGGGGGCACCCCGCACTGAATGCAAGTTTCTTGATACCATCTGCCTTCGTTGTGAAAAAAGAGGTCATTTAGCAAGAGTCTGCAAATCATCCAGAACTCCACCACACAGAAAAGTTTCCTGACAAAGATTCAAGCCCAACAACTTCAGTGAGAAAATGGGGTGCAACTCAGAAGCAAATGGGAAGAATGAAACTCATCAAACAGTCACCATTGGTCATTCTTCACCCTTAAGAAGCAGAAAAGTACATGTGAAGGTACTCATTGAAGGAAGGCCTTGCCAAATGGAAGTGGACTCAGGCTCCTATTTATCTATGGTGTCATGGGACACTATTCACAGCTACTTCCCAACATTCAGAAGAAACATTTCCAGAAGCAAGCACTGACTCTTAAAGACTACCAAGGGAACAAGATTCCAGTAGTTGGAACAAGAGAATTCAACGTGAAAGGCCACACAAAGCGTTTGCCCCTGACCATCGTGGACAAGGATCGCCCAAGCTTGCTGGGACTTGAGTGGTTCAATCCACTAGGCATCGAGGTGACTGGCATCAATCACGTGAGCAACTCTGAATGGGAGGAGGCCTTGAAGTCTGAGTTTCAGAGGTCTTCAGTGAAGGATTGGGCAAGTATGGGGACCCCTATCACTTTCAACCTAGATCCCAAGGTGCCCCAATTCGTTTAAAGCCCAGAAGGGTCCCATTTGCCTTAAAGGAAAAATTGATGCACAATTAGATAAACTAATAGCTCAAGGTTTTAGAGCCCACTGACCACTCCAGATGGGAGACACCCATAGTCACACCAGTCAAGACTGATGGGTCAGTAAGAATCTGTGGGAGACTATAGGGGACACTGAACCATGCACTGCAGCAGAGAGCATACCAGTTCCAGTGGTGCATCATCTATTACATTCACTTGGCAGGGGTACAGTCTTTGCCAAATTGGATCTGGCCCAGGCATATCAACAACTAGTTGATGATGCCACTGCAGAAAACCATTGTGACTCATAGAGGTGCCTTCAAATGTAAAGGTTACAATTTGGAGTAAGCGTGGCACCAAGCATCTTTCAAAGCCTTATGGAAAGAATGCTCCAAGGACTGCCAGGGGTAGTGCCTTACTTTGATGATGTGTTAATCTCTGCTGAAAATGACACTCAGTTACAAGAAAGACTCAGAAGTCCTTACCAGATTCAGGAAAGCAGGGTTAAAAGTCAAGGAAGAAAAATGCACTCTTAAAACTGACAAGGTTGAGTTCTGGGCTATGATTGACAAGCATGGCATCCACCTACAGATGCCAAGGTTAAGCAATCAAAGCCCCTAGACCTAAGCAAAACAGATTTGCAAGCCTTCCTTGGACTCATTAACTTTTATCACATGTTCCTACCTCAGAAGGCAACCATTGTGAACCATTGCACAGATTACTTGACAAAAAGTCTGTTTGGGTCTGGGGAGGAAGGAACAATCAGCATTTAACAGTATTAAAAGACTAATCACGTCTGATGCTGTACTGATACAGTTCTCTGAGAACCTGTGCTTTGACTTGTGATGCATCCCCTTTTGGAGTGTGGGGTTTTTAGACCACAGGCTTCCCAGTGAGGAAAGCCCTATTGCATTTTACTCTCACTTTGACCAAAGCAGAGAGAATTACAGCCAATGGACAAGGAAGCATTGGCAATTGTTGCAGCTGTTAAGAAATTTCATGAATATCTGTATGGAGAACATTTACCATTGTTACAGATCACAAACCTTTGTTAGGCATTGTGGCAGGGATCCTGTCACCAAGAACTGAGGTGGACTGAACTTTATTCAAACTTATCCACAAGCCTGGCAAGGACATGGACATGCTGATGCACAGTCGTTGCCCTTCCTTGCCACAAGGAGGACTTTGAACCTGAAACACACACCTTTCCTAGAAACTGTTGCCAAGCTTCCAGTGAATGCTGCTGAAATTGCCAGAGACTGCCAAAGACACTGTGTTGGCTCCTGTTTAGGCTATTGGTTGGCCTCTTCAAGATCTACCTCACCTTGCCCAACCTTTTAAGTCCAGGCAAACTGAATTATCTGTATTAAGAGGATGTATTTTGTGGGGTAACAGGATGGTTATTCCTGCAAAACTGCAAAGAGAGGTTTTGGAAATGTTACATAGGGTCATCCTGGTATTGTAGAATGAAGGGATTGGCCAGGAGTTATGTATGGTGGCCAGGTATTGACAAAATGGTTGAAAACTGGGTTGCATCTTGTCCCAACTGTCAGGTAGTCAGGCCTGCCCCACCTCTTGCCCCCACACAGGAATGGGAATGTCCTAGGGGCCCATGGTCCAGGATTCACATTGATTTTGCTGGCCCTACCAGAGGGCACACCTTTCTTATTATAGTAGATGCATATTCCAAATGGCTAGAGGTAATCCCCATGGTCATCCACCACAACTGATGCTGTCATCAAAGCAGCTCAAAACTTTTGTAACCCACGGGTTACCTGATGTTCTTGTCTCTGACAATGGCCCTCAATTTACATCCAACCTTTTTGAATCCTATTTAGCACAACAGGGTATCAGACATGCCCTTACTGCCCTGGGCACCCTTCGGCTAATGGCCGGGTTGAGCGCATGGTACGTTTTACCAAAGAGAAGCTTCAGCAACTGGGTCCTGGGGACATCACTGAGAAAGTTGAAAAACTTCTTAGTGTTCAGCACATCACTCCTAACCTACCTAATAACTTATCCCCAGCAGAGTTGTTGATGGGTAGGAAACAAGTCTTCCCTTGACCGCCTTCATCCCACTTACGCACCCAAGCACCACTAGATTCCACTTCCAAAGTTCGCACATTCAGTGTGGGTGATTCTGTTTATGCTAAGAACCTTATGGGTGAACCTTTGTGGATTCCTGCTGAGATAACTCAAATCACAGGCCCTTGTTCTTACAGGGTGCAAACAGAGGATGGAGTCCTCTGGAGCAGGCACATTGATCAACTTAGATCCAGGTTCTCTCAGGAACATCGCACTTGTTCTTCTCTAGTTCCCTCACCTGATGTCAATTCTAGGGGGGAAGGGGAGGAACAGGAGGAAAATCAGCAAGCAAGAATCAACCCCATGTGTAATGAGCCATTTACAGAACCATCCCAAAACCTGTCACAATGCCAAAATCCATCCTTAGAAGTGGAAGATTGTACATCACTACCTGACTTGGGTGCTGACATTGGAATGGAGATGGGTTGGGAGGAGAGACCAGATTCTAACAGTCAAACAGGGTCCTTTCACAGGAAGTCCCCAGGGAAATGTCAGCAGACACATTTCCTCTCTCACTGGGTGAGAATGTTAAAACTTCTGAACCACGAAGGTCTCAACATACATGTAAGAGCCCCACCTATTTAAAAGAATACATTAGATAGGTTGGGGTTTGGTATGGACTGAACCTAGTGGGGAGGGGTGTTATGTATGTAGGTTTAAATGTTATTGGTTTATTTGAACTGTTCTTGTAAAATGTCAAATGGTATTGGTTTAAATAGTGCAGGAAGAAACCCTGCACTCCGATTGGCTGGCAGCTACGGCTGCAGGCTATAAGAGGCAGCCGTAGCCAAGCCAAGTTGGGTCCATTCGAGCTGTAGTCACTTAATAAACTCTTCACTGAAGCTCTTCGCGTCTGACTCTTCATGCAAACTTAACACTAGTAACAACTTATAAAGTCCTAAATGGCTTGGGTCCAGGGTACTTGGGGGAACGCTCCTGCCAGCATCACATTCTGATCCCCCGGTGCGCTCCCCTAGGCAGGGCCTCCTTGGGGTACTGTCAGTTAGGCATTGTCGACTGGTGGTGCCAAGGGTACAGAGGGAGGGGAGCCCTATGGAACCAAACTCCGTAGGGTAGGGCCTTCTCTGTGGGAGCACCCGCCCTATGGAACCAACTCCCTGTAGACCTCCGTTTGGCCCCTGATCTCCGCTCCTTCCACCGGGACCTGAAGACCTGGCTGTTTCAACAGGCCAGTCTGGACTGACTTCGGGGGTGTGGGTTGATCTTTTTAGTTTTTGTTTTAATTCTTTTAAATTTTATAACACTGATTAGGCTTGTATTTGTTTAATGGTTTTTTAATTGTGATTTGTATTGGGTTTTTATTGTTCGCCACCCTGAGTCCTTAGGGAAAGAGGGCGGCATACAAGTCTAATAAAATAAAATAAATAAATAAAATAATAATTCTTTTTCTTTTCTTTCTTTCTTTTCTTTTTTTTCTTTTACAATTTTTTTGCCCTGTTACTCTTGCAGGGGCTGAAAAACAGTGATAATATGCTGCTGTTGTAGCCCTAATTAAAACTATTGGCCATTTTTCTCTGGCTGTTGGAAGGATTACATAAAGTGTTTTAGCTTTGAATCTATTTAATCTTGGAAACTATCACATTTGATTTATCACAGAATAAACACGATAGAAAACTATGTTTTCCTTTTCAGGAAGTATTTTTTTTTCCATGGCAGTTTTCCCCCCAAAAGACAATGCACTGCAAAGCACTGAGGAAACATCATACAATTATATTCTTATAAATGTTAAGATGTCAATGTCTTTTCAATCCAGCCCTAAATGAGAAGAATAACGTCTTTCTGCTTCTATATATAAGACAAGAATCATGATATGCATTGTGATTCGAGGATAATTGCATATAAAATTAACACTAAAATCCCCTCCCAAACATCAAACTCAAAATGATAATCTTCCGCTGTAACATCAAACTCCATATTTAGCAAATACAAGCAAAATAACCCCATCCCAAAGGAAACAGTAATTGAATAGGCATTAAAAAAATCATACAATGAACATATTCTCTATTCTTTGTCTTTTACAGAGTGGCTCATGAGATAAATATGCATGGAATTTATGGATTTTCCAACCCCTTTTTTGGGGTGCATTACGAATGGCTGAAAGTCTCTTCAGTTTCTGTGGGTTTTGTGTTGGCCTGGACTACCATTGTCCTTGTATGGGAAAAAATGCATGTTCATTGCACAAACAAATGCTAGCCAGAGGTTTAAGTCGTGGTCCTCAGACAGGAAAAAAAGAAAGGAGCATGACTTATGCTATGAATTAATTCCAGGAAGTCCGCAGTAGTGCAATAACTTTGCACTTAGAATCTGATGATGCAAGCTTCAATACACAGAAAAAATATTTTTTCCAACTATTCTTCAGAAACATTTTTCAATTTACATTTGAGAATTTGCCCATAATCTGTCCAACTCCAAACTATTTAATCACAGTAAAATCAAGAAAGTTTGCAATATTTGGGAGTTTTAATTCAAGTCACACAAACATGCCCATTCTAGATCTGAAAAAAAATTTCCCTTTTCCATTGTAAGCTGAAAAAAATTGTAGTTATTCCACTTAGAATGGAAGTTGATCTTTTCTTGTATCTCATAAATCGCATATGGCCCCTCAGATATATTTCCTTAACATTGTTTCCCCCGCCCCATATGACCAACCCAGTTATTTATGCTTTTTACATGGTCTGGGGAGCAGCCATGGAAAATGAAAACTTGCCCTAATAATTTTAAACTAAGCATTCCTAGATTGTTATTTCACTGTTAGAATAATACCTCCAGATTTGGATTTTGTTCATTAAAAAAAACTTAATTAATTAATTGAATTGCATACCTCTTTATGATTACGTTTTAATGACAAGTTGGTAAAAGATTTTATGAACAATTAAATGAATTTTTTTCCAGTTTTAGTAATACATTGTGCAAAGTATTCCCTACTTCAGTTATATATCCATTAAAAAATGCTTATATTTAACTAAGGGTAGAGACATTCTTGAGTTTAAAAAGTAAATGTATGTTTCCAAATCCGAGGTTTTAATATTTCTTTTAAAAAATTCCCATGATTCTTGGGAGAATCCTAAATGTAGTTGATCCCACGTCTGTTCCACCCAATTTCCATATCTATGGTTTGAATCCATATCCAATCTAAAGTTAATTAAGTATAGGTATTATCCACTCCTCCCATATTAATATTCATTTTGTGCTTTGTCATTTGCTTGATTAGGACTCTTTGAATTTAGAAAATATACGTATTGATCAGAGGTGGTATTCAGCAGGTTCTGACCAGTTCTGGAGAACCAGTAGCACAAATTTTGAGTAGTTCAAAGAACCGGCAAATACCACCTCTGACTGGCCCCGCTCCCATTTATTCTCTGCCTCCTGAGTCCCAGCTGATTGGCTGGATCTTCTTTTGTTGCCCTGCACAGGAGAACAGAGCTGGAAATCAGGTTAGTGGGGTGGGGAGGGAATGGGATTTTGCAGCATCCTTTGGTGGGAAGCGGTATCCTTCCCCTGCCACGCCCACAAGTCATGCCCACGAAGCCACGACATGCCCACAAAGCCATGCCATGCTCACAAAGAAAAAATTTGAATCCCACCACTGGTATTGATTTGAAGCCTTAATAAAGGCTTTGCCTTAACATAAATCCCTTGAAATTAGAAATTTTAATTCTTCACTCAGTCAGTAGGTGGCGTCTGGCTAAGATTTGGAAAAAGTATGAGAGTGAAGTAAACTTTGGGAAACCAAGCAGGACGTGCTATATATTAGGTTAGCCATTCACATTTACTTTCTGTGGTGAATTCGGCAAAGTGATAGAATATTCAGGTTTGTGTTTCTTTTTTTATTTTTATTTTAGGCAAGTTGAGTTTTATAAACAGCAAACAAGGCAAAGAATCTCTGAGGATCATCTTGATTCCACCACACCAAAAGTACCAGTACATCTTGGAAAACAGACTTGGAAAGCTTTCTAACAGGCACCTTAGTTGTTAGGCTGAGACCACACAAAGGTCCTAAAATTGGGCTGGTACACAATGACCCACTTTATGGCCATCTGACTTAGGACCATAATTAGCAGGCTCTAATATGGTTGTAAGTTGAAAACTACCTGTATCTCCATCTTCATTGCATACCATGATTTTGGAAATCGATACCACACTTCATTTAAGCACGGACTAAGCATACTAAACTGGAAATATTGATTTTTTTTTCTTGGTAGTGTTTAATCTGCACTGCTGTCTCAGTCTTGGAGATTTAAAAGATAAGCAACACAAGCCCTTTTTAGAAATGAAATAAATTGAGCTTTCCTGCAGTCATTGACAAACTCGAAACCTTTCCAGGTGAAATTAACTCTGTTGCACAATAATGGTGAAAGAATATTTTTTCTTCTTCTATACCTCACTAAAAGAAGATACTTCTAAATGGATATGCCAGACACCTAACAACTGCCTTTGCTGGAACACAGAGGGGGAAAAATATGTTGTGATCTGAATTTGCAATCGAATGGTGATAGGAAACTTCAGGTGCAGAAAGAGTTTTTAAAATCCCAAGATGGCAGCCATGGCCCTGTGATCCAAGGCCCACCTGCTTTTCAATGTGCATTGTATGCGCAACACACATACAAAGAGGCAGGGTTTCAATTGTGCACTGGCAGCTGCCATTTTGACTTTTTGACCTCTCTTGTTTGGATGGCTAAATGACGCTTCCTCCGAGAAACAACTTGGAATTGCAGGATTTGGTATCTGTGCCATTCCTCCCCAAGTTCAGTCCAGGTTTAGGGGTCAGAACAGGGGTGGGATTCAAATTTTTAACAACAGTTCTGTGGGCATGGCTTAGGTGGTGGGCGTGGCTTAGGTGGTCATGTGACTGGGTGGATATGGCTTGGTGGTCATGTTATTGGCTGGGTGTGGCCAACTCAATATCACTCACATCGAGGCACGCATCTCCTCGCCTGGCCTCTCATGACTGTGGGGATGCTGCAACAGTCGTAAGTGTGAAAAATGGTCATAAGTCACTTTTTTCAGTGCCATTGTAACTTTGAATGGTCACTCCACACATGCAAAGTACCAGCAAAGGAGGGGAAAAAAACTCCAGAGATGTTCCTGAGACAGGAAGTCTAGTCCTGCCAAGAATGTAATAAGGGTTAACGGAGAGGCAGTTTCTGTAAGCAACACCAGAATATTTCCTTCCTGCCTTCCTTACAGGATTAGGCCAATAATTTCTTCTAACAACCGGTTCTCTGAACTGCTTAGAATGTTAACAACCGGTTCTAGTGAAAAGGTGCGAACTGGTAGAATCCCACCCCTGGGGCAGAAATATTGAATATACACATAAAAAGTCTGATTAAACAATTAAATACAACAATTATTTCCAGCTTTAGCAATACATTGTGTAAAAACTGTTCACATATTCCCTACTTCAGTTATACATCCATTAAAATGCTTATATTTAATTAAGGGTAGAGACATTCTTGAGTTTAAAAAGTAAATATATGTTTTCAAAACCAAGGTTTTAATATTTCTTTTAAAAATTTCATTTAAGAGCAATTTCTTTAGGTAAGGAAATTATTTTTTAAAAAAGGCTGCCCTGAAATGTGTTGCCAGTTGGAGAATCTGGGGCATTCATCAATACTGAAAGATAAATACTAAAAGATCAGTGCAGAGAGAAATAATAATTTTACACTCCAGTTGCCCCCTTTGTTTCTATCTCTCCCTAATATAGATTTTTCAAGGCAAGGTTTCTGGTGAAAACTATTTTCTCTGTGATTATCTCTCTCTTCTGTAAAGTCTTTAGAGCAGCCTAGCAATAGACACGGCCCCAGCAAGCGGCCTTTTTTCAATCGTTTTCTTCTGTCACTTGCCTGAGGAGGGGAATTGCATATTTATTGATAACTTTCCGAGGCATATCTCTGAACAGGTTTCTCTTATGCTGCCCTCTTGAAACTAAGGTGATACCTTGCTGCAGGGGACACCCGTAGCTTTCTGAATTGACAGGCATCCATGCGATGATTAATGGGCCAGACGTCATTGGTGGCCCAGAAGAATGCAGAAAAAATAAATAAATCAGCCGTCTTGTGTTCTGGGCTGGCCTCCTTGTTGCCGAATTCCTTTCCAGTATTTTTGCAGCACTGAGGTTGAGGTTGCCGGGTTGATCCTTATCTGAAAAGGTGGGAAAGTGACACACACCAGGTCAGTCAAGGCAAGTTTAAGTTCTACCACACTGACAATAGAAGCCTAGTTCAGAAAAAGACTCCAAGGGACATTTTTATGTTTTGTTTAAGCTTTAGCAGAATAACAGACTTGGAAGGGACCTTGGAGGTCTTCTAGTCCAACACCCTGCTGAGGCAGGAAACCCTTTCAGACAAATGGTTGTCCATGCTCTTCTTGAAAAACTTCCAGTGTTGGAGCATTCACAACCTCTGGAGGCAAGTTGTTCACTGATTAACTGTTCTATCTGTCAGGAAATTTCTCCTTAATTTTAGGTTGCTTCTCTCCTTGATGAGTTTCCATCCGTTGCTTCTTGTCCTGCCCTCAGGTGCTTTGGAGGATAAGTTGACTCCCCTGAGATACTGGAATATTGCCATCATGTCATCCCAGTCCATCTTTTCATTAAACTGGACATTTATTTATTTATTTTATTTGATTAGTCAATTGCTTACAAGATAATAGGTATAAGTATAATCATAGTTATAAATACATGGATACATATAAGAAAATAAAAGAAACAATAGGACAGGGACAGTAGGCACTTTGGTGCGCTTATGCACGCCTTCTGCAGACCTCTTAGGAAAGGGGTGAGGTCAACAGTAGACAGTCTAAGGTTAAAGTGTTTTGGGGTTTGGGGAAGAAACCACAGAGTCAGGTAGAGTATTCCAGACATTGACCACTCTGTTGCTGAAGTCGTATTTCCTACAATCAAGTTTGGTGCGGTTAACCATGAGTTTGTATCTATTGTGTGCTCTTGTATTGTTATGGTACATACTGCAGGCATTCAGCGTTCCGGCTTGCTTTCTTATCTTTCAATCAGAATGGAGCCAGAAGGGACTTTGGAGGTCTTCTTTTCCAACCCCCTGTGCAATCAGGAGACTCTACACCAGTGATGGTGAACCTTTTCGGCACCAAGTGCCCAAACCGGAATGCTCCAGCTGTGTGGCCAGAGCTCTGGAAACCAAAGACCAGCGCATGCGCATGTCAGCCAGCTGTTCTTCATGCACGCTGGAAACCTGGAGACCAGCTGGCCGGAGTGTGCATGTGCGCCAGCCAGCTGGTCTTTGATTTCTGGTGCTCCGGCACATGCAAAGACCCAGAAACCAGAAGAGCAGCTGGCGACAGCCCACATGCTCACAGAGAGCGCTCTGTGTGCCACCTTCATAGGTTCACCATCATGGCCCTATACCATTTCAGACAAGTGACTTCTTAAAAAGAGACTGGACAATCATTTGTCTGAAAAAAAGATTAAAAATTTAAAAAATTAAAAATTGCTCAGGTTGGCTCCACTTTGATTCGTGAAAGCATTAGTGTTTTGATTCAAGGAAGTATTCCTTCCCTTCCACCGCTTCTACCACCCAAAATGACAAGAAGACAGACTGCATGGAAAAACAAAAGGAGACCAAGCCATTTCATGATGCAGCAAAGAGAAGGAAAGGAATGCTCTTTTCTTAGTCTTTGCTACTTTCTTGATATTTTTATTAGTTGATCAGAATATAAAACACAAAAATACAAAGGGAAATGAAAATAATGGGAAAGTAGGGGAGGAAAAGAGGAAGAGGGGAAAATATGGGGTAATGGAAAAAAGACAAGCACTGACTTCCAACTCCTTTTAAGGCAGTAGAATAAGATAGTAACATACAACCTCGACTTTTTACTTTTACATAATAATATATACCGGCCATTTCTATAACAACAAACCTATCTAATTAGCAAAGCCCAAAATCAAAGTTTTATTTTTTTCCACCTCAAGCCCAATGCCCAAAAGTGGTTTTCAAGTAGAAACAAAATTAATTGTATTCTTTTCTTTAATCAAAGCAGCCAATTTTGCCACCTCTGCTAACTCCATCAACTTTTTTTTTTAATTACATTTATATGCCGCCCTTCTCCAAAGACTCAGGGCGGCTTACAATTTTTTGGGATACAACTCAGTGTGCTCAGCAATAGCCTTCATTCCATTGTATATGCCTGCTTATTACTAAGCGGCATTTTTACAAGGTCAGCTAATTGCCCCCAACAATCTTGGGTCCTCAATTTACCTACCCCGAGAGGATGGAAGGCTGAGTCAACCTTGAGCCTGGTGGGATTCAAGCCTACAGTAATTGTAGACAGCTGGATCTTAAGTGCAGGCATTTAACAGCCTGAGCCACCAAGGCCCAACTTTTGTGGCCACCCGCCCATTGTGGGAACCATTTCTGTGCATAAAGTATTTTTTACTGCTGTCAGCATATAAAACATCAAAGTTCCAAAATGTTTTTCAAGTTCTTTATCCATTAAGCCTAGAAGAAAAATCTCTGGTTTATCTTTATATTCACTTTAAGAATCTTCTGTATTAAGATGTGAATCCTACTCCAATATTTCTTTGCTTTGTCACGTGTTCCCCATAAATGATAAGAAGTTCCTTCTTTACATTTACATTTCCAAACATTCATTTGAAGTACCCTTATACCTTCTTGACGATTTGTCTGGCGTTAAATACCAACAATATATCATGTTATAACATTTTTCTTTTAGATTTAATTTTTCCATTTTGAATTGCTTTTATCAAATTTTAACAACAATTTATTGCTGGAACTTTGCACTTTGATATGGCCCAAGGGCTAATCAATAAAGACTGTAATTTTAGATTTAATTTAATACACATTTTAAAGCTTTCATCTACATGTTTTCCACTGTGCAAGCTTTATACTTTTTTTTTAGTTCTTAAACAGAGAAAACAATCGGGGGTGGGAAGAAGTGATATTTAGTTAAGGTGTTATGTTATTTTGCTCAAATCCCTTTTATGAAAAGATAGATAAGGGCCCCAATGTCTTCAAGGCAGCAAAGACAGTTTATCTCAGTATTTTACTCATTTAACTTTTATGATTTATGATTTAAAGCAGTGGTTGCCAACTGGTGGGCCGGGGACCACTGGTGGTCCGCAAGAAAATTTTGGTGGTCCACAGAGAAATGTCATCCCCAAAGCACTCCCAACACAGTTCAGGCTGCTCAGAAACAGAAGGCTGCACCACCCACATGGCCCATGGGAACACAAGGCTTGCGTCACTTGCATTGCGAACAACATGAGGTAGTGTGGGAAGGGGGGAAAGGGCAGAGGGGGGAAACTTGCCCCACGTGCCTCACCTGGCCACCAAACTGCTTCTTTCCATTTCTTTCTTCTTCTGCCTTTGGCTGCATGCAAGGAAAGCAGCACAGGTCTTTCTTTCTCTCCCCCAAACTCTACCAGAAATGAGTCTTTGGGAGCCTGAAAGGCATCCTGCTCCAAGAGGCTGTGCCAGCGCGACAAGTCTCACAAACACTCATTTCTGGCGGAGTTTGGGGGAGAGAAAGAAAGACTTCTGCTGCTTCCCATGCAAAGCTCAGTCTCAGTCTCTCTCTCTCTCTCTGTCTCTCTCTCCCTCCCTCCCTCTCTCTCTCTCTCCCACCAACCTCAGCAAGCCACCATCAGTCTAAATTCATATTAGTGGTCCATGGGATTTAAAATTATGAGTTTGGTGGTCCCTGAGGTCCAAAAGGTTGGCGACACCTGATTTAAAGCACCCGTTAAAAAAATATTCCTGCTATTTTTTTCTTCTATCCAATTGTGTTTAATTCACAGAGACTGCCTGGCCATATCTCTGACCTTTCTTGGCAAGGTCTTTCAGAAGTGATTTGCCACTTCCTAGGGTAGAGAAAGGGGCCCAAGATCACCTAGCTGGCTTTGTGCTCATAGCAGGACTAGAATTCCCAGTCTCTCAGTTTCTAGCTTGAACGCTTTAACTATAATCCCAAACTGGCTTTCCTGCTATTTAATGTTCACTAAACACCAGGGAAGTATTTTCTTTCCATATATTTTATTCAACATAAAAGGCCGCCCTTATAAGTGGCATTCTGTGGGTATGAAAATGATGTTACAACAGAGTAATAAGATTCACTGGAAAAAATCAGGAGGAAAGGAGGGGAAAAGAGAGAAAAAACTTTGGAGTAACAGCACAATTTAAAATTAATTCAGAAAGGAAGTCCCAGAGGTAAATCTATATAAAATCATAATTTATAGGCTTATGAAAATTAAAAGACTTTCTCCCTGGTGGTTAAGGGGTCTCTGGCTGCCTTGGAAACAGAACTTAACTCACTCTCTCTCTCTCTCTACACACACACACACACACACACACACACACACAGAATTTTTGTTCCCAGTCAGACATAGTCATACAGAAAATAACATTACCAATCTAATTGTAATAGGTTTATTGAATCAAATCTTGAAAACAATTGTTCTTTTATACATTTCTCAGTTCAAACTCACCTAATTAGAGATACACATTTCTGATCAACATGACTTTCCAACTAATGCAAGCAGTGGGGTTATCTAAATTTGTAATCTGATAACTGCACAAGGTTGCCTTGTAGCTCCTTGATTCCAGAATAATTTCCCAGTACGAAAAAGATAATAAGCTGTAAAATAGAGAAGTTCTTACACTCTACATACACATCCTTACATCCTGTACATACTTCTCACAACTTGCACACACTGCTCCCATTCATCTCCTGTTTTATAACCTATAAGTGTTGGACTCTGAGCTGCTGGTTTTCATCTATTTTGCCTTCCATTTAATATTGTTATAATTTAGAAGACAATTTGGGGAGAGGTATGGGCAATTCATGTTCTGATTCTTGGTACTTTTATCCATCAGTTACATATTGATCTTCTCCTGGCTTTTGGCACATCATTGTTTTAGTCTACTGCAGCATGTTTTTCCTTGTTACGCACTTTTGCTTCAAACAATCTGCATGTACTTTATTGGACTTGAGTATTCCTCATACAATTCATAAAGTTCATCATGCATTGCTATTGATTTTATGGGAAAACCGCATGTCAAAAAATTAGGGAAAATATGATGAGATGGAAAAGTTGGATGGAGGTAGGGATATTGACCTTGGACCAACTAACAGATGATGAAGAGGAACTTTTAACACATACTGTGATAAGAAATATACAGTACATCATATATTGGATGTAACCCAACCGAAATATTTACAGCTACAGCATTTATCAACAACATGGTTTGTACCAGCAGCATTTTCAGCTTCTGAGTTACCTGAGTTACAGGAACAATTTGTCAAATCCTTTAAAATTAAAGAAACCCCCTACAGTTAGCTTTTTATAGATATTTGCTGTCAATAAATCAATTTTTTTAAATTCATATTTATATCCCGCCCTTCTCCGGAGACTCAGGGCGGCTTACAATTTTTTGGGATACAACCCAATGCGCTCAGCAATAGTCTTCCTTCCATTGTATATGCCTGCTTATTACTAAGTGGCATTTTTACAAAGTCAGCCTATTGCCCCCAACAATTTTGGGTCCTCAGTTTACCTACCCCGAGAGGATAGAAGGCTGAGTCAACCTTGAGCCTGGTGGGATTCGAGCCTGCAATAATTACAGGCAGCTGGAACTAAGTGCTAGGCTATTAACAGCCTGCACCACCAAGGCTATGCAGAGGCTAAGAAATGAGTGGAATAAAGAATTAGAGTTTCCCATACAGCCTAGAATAATTGGGAGAGTTAACCTCTATGGTGGGCTGAGGAATTCTGGGAGTTGAAGTCCACAAATCTTGAAGTTGCCAAGTTTGGAGTCCGTTGCTCTATAACAGGAGTGTCAAATTCGCGGCACCACAGCGGCATCATGTGATACATTGGGACTTTTTCCCCTTAGCTAAACTGGGCAGGGATGGGGCCAGAGCATGACGCATCCAGCACACAAGCCACAAGATTGACATCCCTGTTCTATAGCAAAAATGTCAATGGACCCCAAACTATGACTAATCAAATTAAAAATAATATTTAGAATTTATTGGACACCATTTGCATAAAAAAAGACTAGGACAGCATTGTCAGGGCGTAAAAACAGCATCCCTGCTAGTTAGAGATGATAGACGTGCTTTTCTTTTGCTGTCAACTTTGATTAAATAAAACCTGGAAAATAAGCTAAGAAACATCTTTTTATTTACAAAAACAACAAAACCTAACAGAACTACATTACCGGCAGCTAATCACACACAAAGGCATATATCAAAGAAAGAAGTTACAGGAAGTAACAGGAAGTGAAGAAAAACTTTTGAAGCATGCGCAGTAAATCAGAAATCACAAGACCGTCTTATCTCGTTGCTATGGAGACAAGATAACAAATGTTCTAGCTAGCAGGCTGCAACTACCTGCAAATCTTAGCTAGCCTAGAAGCCCAGCAGACAAATAAAAAAGAACGTAGTGACAAGCATTTTGTTGGAGTTTTAATGAGTATGATGCTTCTTTAAAATACATTTTGTTACAATGTCCTATATTTACTATATTTCAGGAGAAAATAGTGGATTATATAAATACGACTGTGCAACAAAAGCTAAAATTTTCAAGGGACAATATTCTTTTGAATTATATAGCTGTTACATGGAATTTGACAACCAGACAACATACATTCTCCATGCCCTTTCTATGGCCAGATCACTAATATGGCAGACTATTATTAGAGGACTAATATTATAGACCAATAATGTTGAAGACTAATATTGGAAAGATACATGTATGCTCCATTTACTCAATGGATTGAAAACCTGGTTGCATGTGCCACCTATGAGCATATTGCCTATAGAGATAAACTTTGTAAGGGCAAATATAATGAAATATGGAAGTCGTTTATAGAAAATACAGAAGCATAAAAAAGAGTATTAGTTATAGAAAAAGTTAGTTAGTGATATTAGAAATCAACATGTATGCTTTTGAATATTTACATTAGAGAAATATCTAATATAAATATTTATATAACTAATGTAAATTTTATTTATTGTCAATTGATGATATATTATACTTTATTTCTTTATTCACTTTTTAAAAAGCATTTTTGTGAGAGCCTTTCCCCTTGAAAATGTATGTAGTTGCATCATAATTATCTTTGTGTTTTGTTCTTTGTCTTTTTACATTGCTATTTAACTTAAAATTTAAAAAAATAATAAAATATTTATTGATACTTACCTTTTTAAAATGATTATTTGCTACCGCTGTTGATTCTCACAAATGTTTGATGGGATTGTAATATTATATTCTTTTTTCAAGATAGGCTGGGAAATAATTTTGATTCTGGATCCCTGAGAGGGTCTTGGGGGAGTCTCCAGGGGTCTTAGGGCCACACTGTAAGGAACACTGTGTCAGTGTTCCAGGGAAACTCCATTCCAATCAGTAACTCTGAGACATGCATAATCTCAAAAGTACCTTTATTAGAATAGCACCTGGCACATCCGTGGAATCTTGAAACTAAAGTTTCCCAGACTTCCCACAATGTCCCAAACTACAACCTATCCCCTTTTCTCCCATCATCACATCACATGGACCAATCACGATCTGTCTCAGTGTAAGATCCGTTTTCTCTGCTGCGCCACACTTAATAATCTTGAACTAAGAAAAGAATTTTATTTTGTCTACTTAGAAATACTCAATAGAAATCATCCCCCTCCCACTTTCTCAATCTATGTGGCAAATGTGGAATGGTTTCCAAAGCTGACATGCTGTCTTAGGAGAAACCTGTATGCTATTATTCCTCTCATCCTAGAGAATGACTTGCCTAAGACCATTTAGGGAATTTCCAGATTCAAACTGTGCAGTTCAGTTCTAACCTCACAGCTACTCCTGAGTATATCAAAAATAACTCCCACTGAATATAATTGGACTTAATCAGATAAGGGCTTCTGCCTGGCATCTCTTAGATCCTAAGCTGTACCAATATTACTTGGCTGCCATTATAAATAACAGTAGCTCACTACAAAAACCTGCCACATCAGCAAAATGCTCCTACTGTATACAAAATGCTCCTACTGTATTCGCTGTATACAAAGGTCAGTGTTGATATAATTAAGATGTGAAATGGGACAATTAAACACTTTGGTCCACAGCACTGTGCAGTCAAAACCTGGAATTTTGGCCCGTTCAATTCAATTGACGTCAGTCAGCAGCTTGATGTCAATAAAACATAATTGGTTTAAAAATTAAAGTATGTCAGCTCAGCTTAGTTTTGTTTTTTTAACGGGGGTACTGCCTGCACCCCATAGATGTGGCAGCTGATCCTGCGAGAAAGGAAATGTTTTAGGTTGTTTGTTTCCAACTCTCTTTCTTTTGAGAGCTTGTTGTTCCTTTGTTGAAGGAAATCTATGTACAATTAAGCATTAAACAATAGAAACTTCAAAAATGATCTTTAAAAAATGTCTACATGTACAGCTGTGATAGGATTAAATTTGTTTTGCTCTATGATGAATGATTTGCTGGAAATTGAAAAGAAGGATAGTATCCCGAGCATCACAAGAATAGACAATAATGTGCTATTCTTATTACTCAATACCTTCTAAAGAATTTCCTTGCAGGTAGTCCTCAATTTGCAACAGTTCATTTAGTGACCGTTCAAAGTTACAACAGCACTGAAAAAAGTGATTTATGACCATTTTTCACACTTCTGGCCTTTGCAGCATCACCATGGTCACATGACTTACATTTGGATGCTTGACAGCTGGTTCACATTTATGATGGTTGCAATGTCCTTGGGTCATGGGACTATCTTTTGCAACTTTCTGACAAGCAAAGTCAATAGGGAAGCCAGATTCACTTAACAACCGTGCTACTAATTTAACAAATGTGGCAAGAAAAGTCAAAAAATGGGACAAAACTCATTTAGCAAATTTCTCACTTAGCAACATAAATTCTGGGCTCAATTGTGGTCATAAGTCATTTCCCACCTCTAGAGGAGAAATACTATGATAAAGCAGTCTCTTCTAAGCCATTCACCCTAACTCTGAATAGATAAAAGTGGATTAAATTTGTACACTTGTACAATCTACACTTTCTCTGTATACTCCATTCCCAGCTCTTATTATCTCTCACAGATGCCCACCATTTTCTTCTTCTTTAGTAGCAGTGTTTGTACCCATAGTAATGCTGCTTCCTAAGCCATTATTATTCCTCATTGTTGTACTGCTTAATCCTTTGACTTCTAGATCCCCAAGAACCATGGGGGAGAAAGAAGCGGATTCACATATTTTGCTAAGCCACGGCTTGTCTTTAATTATGGTTTAACCCTATGCCAGAAATCAAGTAAATCAGATAAGGGCTAGGTGTAAGCTTGACTTTGGTCACAGGGTAGAATTTATTATTTTTATGCTTCCATAAATCATAATAGGGAGCTAATCATTATATTATTAGACTGCCTGGCCTTGCATTGCTAACCCAAAACTAGGCAATTTTTCATGGGCTGGTGAACACCTTTGAAAAGTTCATGGTATGACATGGCTGCATTTCTACATTTGTAATACATCTGCCATGGGTGTGACCAGCCACGAAGTATTCATTTAACAAAAGCTTTGACACACACACACACACACACACACACACACACACAGGGTGGGGCAATGGGGAGGAGGAATCCCCAGGCTGTTCTCTATTTGTCATTTTTCTGGACAGATGAAGGAAAGATTTTCAAATAAGGATTAACCCACAGTTGCCCAGTGTTTATATTTCTAAAATATCTTGGGCCTGTGTATACATAGATGATGCATGGTTTGTTTTGTTTTGCAACTTTGCAAACTTTCCTATTTCTCTATTTATTTATTTTCTTTTTTTTTTCTTTCTTTCTCTTTCTTTCTCTTTCTTTCTTTCTTTCTTTCTTTCTTTCTTTCTTTCTTTCTTTCTTTCCCCTAGAAAAGAATCAAGAGCATTGGAGAAAGGAGTTTGGTGGGGAGAGGGAGAGGTGAGGTACCACAAACTCACCAGTGTTGCAGGATATGATGGTATGCATGTATGCATATAGTTTCATATAGATGCGGTAAGTTTATTGTGACAAAGCATGGTTTGTCATTGCCTCCAAAAAGCAAGCTATGATCTCTTACCCTTCAAAATCGGCCTGTATAAATTTTTGTTTCAGATATGCCAGGCTCATGCTCTAACACTGAGTTGTGGTGCCTCTTCTAATGTCATTGTCAAATATTGGGGCAGCCTCTTTATTGCATGCTATCTTACATGTATGGAATTATTACCCCTACTGCACGTAGATCAGAGGGTATATATGGTGTCCATGAACCTAATTCACCCATTAATCATAATGTGATTTGATTTTGGTTTACATGTTGACTGCACCTAGCCAATTGTGTTTTATTCAGAAAGTTGGTCAAACAAACTATGGTTCAAAGTGACATGAGAACCAGGTTTAAAGGATGTGAGAACCAGAACAAACTATGGTTTAAAGTGGTGTGGCAACTAGGTTTAAAGTGATGTGAGAACAATACAAGAGAATTCTGCAGAGATGAAAAAACATTTTGTGGCAAGATTCCTAGGGGGAAAAAAACTAGAGAAAGAGAACACTTGAACTACTGCATACAAAACAAGACTGTTTACTAGCAGGATGAAAAAGAAGTGGGGACAAATTAGCTAGCTATATCCATTTTTTTCAACCTTTGCACTGATGTGGTTGGCTGTTTTATACATCTCTCCTCAGCGGAGTCAGAAAGAGAGAATTAAGTTACTCTTTTCAGGCTGAGATGTATAGAGCAACAAGCAGGGGTGGGATTCTACAGATTCGCACCTATTTTCTAGAACCGGTTGTTAACATTCTAAGCAGTTTGGAGAACCGGTTGTTAGAAGAAATTACTGGCCTAATCCTGCAAGGATGGCAGGAAGGAAACATTCTGGTGTTGCTTACAGAAACTGCATCTCCATTAAACCTTACTAGATTCTTGGAAGGACTAGACTTCCTGTCTCTGGAACTTCTCTGGAGTTTTTTCCCCTTCTTTGCTGGTACTTTGCTTGTGTGGAGTGACCATTCAAAGTTACAATGGCACTGAAAAAAGTGACATAACCATTTTTCACACTTATGACTATTGCAGCATCCCCACAGTCACGAGAGGCCAGGCGAGGAGATGTGTGCCTCGATGTGAGTGATGTTGAGTTGGCCACGTCCATCAGTCACATGACCACCAAGCCACACCCACCAACTAAGCCAACCCACAGAACCAGTTGTTAAAAAATCCCACCCTTGGCAACAAGTAATGCCCTCAGCCAGTGGGACTACTGGCTTCTTTGACTGAGAAGTAGGACGTACTACCCTACATAGGATATCTTAGTTAGCTCTCGAAGGCTTAGGTGAGGTCAGATTTACAGCACTAGAAAAATAGCTCAATACCTTACTGGTTTTCTGTTACAGAAACAAGAGATTTCAAATTGAGAGCATGGCTGCCTCAGGAATTCTGGGAGTTGAAGTCCACAAGTCATAAAAGGCCCAAAGTTCCTCACCCCTGAAAATGGATCCATATTTGAAGAGCTGCTATTGCTGCTGCTGTTATCCACTCAGTCATGTCTTTGTGATTCTTTGTGATTCTATGGGCCAGATCTCTCCATATCTTCCAAACTTGCTACCTGTGAAGTTGAAGAGTTACCTGCACATTATTAGATAGTTCTGAGACCTCCCAGTGTTTATTTTGGCTTTTCTATTTGCTGTATGGGTAGTCCTTGACTTACGACCACAACTGAGCCCAAAAACTGGTCGCATAACTCCTGGCAGTAATGCGTTTTGTGCACTTGGCGGACCTGCTAAGTGAAACATTTGTTAAGTGAGTTCTGGCCCATTTTACGACCTTGTTTGCCACAGTTGTTTAGCGAATCACTGACATCGTGAGTAACACGGTTGTTAAGTGAATCTGGCTTCCCCTTTGACTTTGCTTGGCAGAAGTTCGCAGAAGGACATCCCATGACCCCCGGAACGCTGCAATCGTCATAACTATGAGCCGGTTGCCAAGCATCTGAATTTTGATCACGTGACCATGGGGGATACTGCAACGGTCGTCAATCACTTGTTTCAGTGCCGTTGTAATTTTGAAACAGTGGTGGGATTCAAACTTTTTTACTACCGGTTCTGTGGGTGTGGCTTGGTGGGTGTGGCTTGGTGTGGCTTGGCGTGGTAGCGGAAGGATACTGCAAAATCTCCATTCTCTCCCCACTCCACTAACTTGCTTTCCAGCTCCATTCTCCTGTGCAGGACAACAAAAGAAGACCCAGCTGATCAGCTGGGACTTGGGAGGCAGAGAATAGATGGGGGCAGAGCCAGTCAGAGGTGGTATTCTGAACTACTCAAAATTTCCATTACCGGTTCTCCAGAACTGGTCAGAACCTGCTGAATACCACTTCTGCTTTGAACGGTCACTAAATGAATTGTAGGTCTACCTGTAATTCTCATTCTTACATTCCCCCATAGCTAAAAAATGTCATGAGGCGAAAGTGACAGAAATAGACTTTTTTTTTCTTCCATACCTGCAGAACTACCAGCAGGCTGGTGAGTAATTTTTGTTTTGAAAACGAAGAGCCCCACATGGCTACTTTATGTTTAAAACAAATGGGCATCAAATGTTCTGCATTCCACACAGCCCAAATAGTTTGCCAAGCAGGAAATCAAACACAATTTCTTTGTGTGTGTGTGTATGTGTGTGTGTGTGTGGTATTTTCAAATTGCCATGAGTTATTATGCGCGCACACTGCATTGTGAAGTGATGGCTGGCAGAGTTGGGCTGTTGCCCTCCGGAAAAATCCTTGAAAGCCTCATACAGGATGGCTTTTATCAGAAGAGCCTCTTGTTTAACGAATGCCATGGTTACGGGCCTCCCTGAACTGATGATATTCGCACGCAGGAAACCACGCAAAGAAAACAGGATTTGCATGGCTCCGTCTCTGCTGCCCCAAGAATTCCAGGAAGCGATTATACTTTATGAAACCATCTGTGCTCTGCTAGATTGTCTGTAGCTTTTTTAAGGTCACCCCCGTATCACGCTGCGCTCCGAATGCCCTTTGTGTAACGAAAGAATGTTTATGAACCCAAGTACAGGCTGTATTGTTTTTCCCTGCTATTCGGGTTTGGAAGGCCCTGTGTTGGGAGTCTCTTTTATGGAATGACATAAAGAATCCATCATGCGTCTATTTGGCAGAACTCTCGGACCGCGTTCAGAGGAGGGTGGTCCATCATGTCCACTTGAAACAGGGCAGTGTGTGCAAAAAGTCACGAAGTCCCATCGCATGGCACAAGGTTCGGAGGACGGGAGAGTCAATGGGCATGCCCTGTTTGGATTGCCGGTTTCCTGAGGCATTGACCATGTCAAGCAAGGGAAAGGTATGTGTCCTGCCAAGCGTAGCGATCCCATTTTGAGGAAAAGAAGAGCGGCAAAGTGTGCAGAAGACAACCACACCACCAGGATTTCCATGTGAGGGGAAGCGATGTTGTTGAAAGAATAGGGACAATGCAGTTGCTTCCTACCAACATTATGGAACCGCCAGGTTTGCCAAGTGCACAAAATGCAATTAACATGACTGCAGGGGATTGTGCAACCATTGTAACTCAAGAAATGAATCATAAGTAGGGTCTGGGGAGGTCTGTCATAACTTTGAATGGCCAATTAAATGACTGGTCATAATTTGGGGATTACCTGTAAAGATATGTTTTGGTTTTTAATTTTTCTTTTTCTTTTACTTTCCAATCTAATCTATATTCTGTGATGATCTCCCATTCAATATAACCAGGCCCAACCCTGCTTAATTCTAAGACTAGACAAGATTGGTTACCAGTCTGTCACCAGTTGAGAACTGACATTGTTTGCCTTTTAGAAAGAACCCTGTAAGGCCTTCCTATGCAAAGTCTAGCGTGACTTATCTGCTGCCTTGAGTTTTCAGATGAAGGCAGCATATGCATGTAATGCACAAACAAATCATATGATAACTCCTTTGCTTAACAGATCTATATTTAGTAGATTAAAGACATAAATAAACAATTCGCTGTTTGTTTCTGCACATGCTTAAAATATGCCTGTGTAAAATTCCCTTTAGAATTATCCCATAAATCTATTAAGTTGAGGCTTACTCCAAGTGCACCAGGATTATACAAACCTATACAAGGAAAGAAAATTTAGTTACTTCATATATTCATATATGGAAGACAGCTAAATACCCTGATACCCTGATCCTTACCTCACAACCACCATTTCTAACAGTTAGCAATTGCCCGTTTCCCCTTGTGCTCCTATCGCTTAACAGATAACAGATAATCAGAGTTGGAAGGGATCTTGTAGGTCATCTAGTCCAACCCCCACCCAAGCGGGTGACCCTACACTATTTCTGACAAATGGCAGTCCAATCTCTTCTTGAAAGTCTCAAGTGATGTCAGAAAGTTTCTCCTTATTTCCAGGTTAAATCTCTCCTTGTTCAGTTTCCATCCATTATTCCTTGTCTGGCCTACAGGCACTTTAGAAAATAGCTTGACCCCCCCTCTCTATGGCAGCCCCTCAAATATTGGAAGACTGCTATCATGTCTCCCCTGGTCCTTCTCTTCACTAGACTGGCTATGCCCAGTTCCTGTAACCGTTATGTTACAGTTACATTACATTGCTTACTCTCAAAGTTGTTGGTTATGCCAACTGGAAATTTCATTTGTAATTCTAATGTATTCCAAAAGGAACAAATTTGAAGAAAAAATGATAAATAAGATAGAACATACCTCTAAAATGTTTCCTCTATCCAGTTGTGACTGATTCAAGGAGGCAATGCTCATCTCCAATTCTCAGCTGAGGGACCCAGCGTTGTCTGAGAGACACTTCTGTCACCATGCGGCCAACATGAAGTGGGACCTATTTATCTACTCACATTTGCATGCTTTCAAACTGCTAGACTGGCAGGATCTGGGCATGTAATGGGAGCTCACTCCATCATGCGACACTTGAGTCTCAAACCTAGGATGTCGAATTTCCAACTGACAAACTCACCATTTTAACCGCTGGGCCATCATGCCGCCCTTAGATTACATAACTAATTAAACCAGTAACACTGAAACTGGCAAAAAACTATCCAATTAACCCTATGATTAATGAATCTAAATCCTCCTGCCCATATCACATTAGGACTGGAAATTAGCACAGATATTTTCCCAAATTTGGAAAAATTATATTATTTCTGGCTCCAACAGGTCTCAGCTTATCCTTATTTCTGTTTCCTTCCTTTCCCCTACTCTATAATGTAGGTAATGGTCAACGTTCAATGATTCGGCACACCAACTTGACCAGAGACTGACCTTTTTCTGTCCTATTACTGACCTTTCTCTGTTCTATTAAAAGCCTAAGGTTTTTTTCCCCTCAGATTCTGAGCTGTGCTATTTTAGAGTAAAGGTCTTTCCTCATGAAACTAACACGCAGTCAACGATACACTTGAAATCACCCACCTGCATGCTTAGAAACCTGCGTGTATTAGCCAATTACTGCATTGTTACTATGCTGATGTTCCTGGGATGGCCAATCATTGGGCTTATATATATGAGCACATTGTTACATTTAGAGTACAATAATAAAGCACTGTTGACCGAGAAAGGAGGAACTTCTGAGGAGGAAACTTCTAAAGAGGAACTTCTGAAGGAGAACTTCCGAACTCGGAAGACACTTGTCTCAAGAATCATGTGCATGTGTCCTTGATTGCAACGTCTGATTGCAACACTATAAGGCTCAGTTAGCTGCACTAACCTGGAAAGCAGGATTTCTTAATCTTCCTAGTAGGAACTCAACTTTCACCATAAGACCTTTGGTCTTGGAATAGTTACATTTCTCAAAAGCACTTGAGTTTTCCACTACACAAAGGAAGAAAGATTTCCAATTGCCTTTTGCCCTACCCACTTGCTAAGTAGACCACAAACCACAACGGTAAATGGGTGATCTTTATAATATGTGATCTTTATGAAGGTAGATCTGTTAGAATTAGCATGTGGGAAGATGTTCTAACTTTTCTACCCTCATATTATAGCCACAAATTCTATCCAGAACGTATTATTTTAGAACAAGTGTACTTGTTTTGGAAGTATCACCTCAAGTTTTATTAAGTCTGAAATTTCTGTTCCTTCATTTAGAAGACCAGAGAAGTATAGAACCTTGTAAGAACTTGCTTATTCCAAATCTCAATTAGACCTCACTGATTCTTGCTGAGCAATAATATAGTGGCACAGTTGAATGAATTTTGTTGAATGATTGTTGTGTCCTTATTGTGATACTTCTGGGCTTGTTCTGTAAGAAACATGCTGGTTTTTAAGGTGTCATTCCAAAGGTGCTTTTTCGAAAAAGCAACAGGATTTCCTTCATTTTTTTTTCCTTTGAAATTGTTTCACTTCTCATTTCTCCTGGGAATTATCAAAGGGAATTATACAAAAGAGATAAAATATCTAATCCTGCATATAATAACAGCAGCGAGATTAGCACTCGCACAATGTTGGAAAGGAGATTCTATGCCGACGATTAATTATCCAAAAGATTTTCGATTGCGTGGAAATGGACAAACTTACATTAGAATTAAAAGAGAAGGAAGACTCAGATTATTATACAGTTTGGGAAAATTGGTATCATTGGATAAATAATAGAAACACGCAATTAAATAAATAAGGAATGTATAATTTAGAAAGATAGAGCTATATATATAAGAACAATTAGGAAAATAAAATATGCACTGGAATAACAATTGAAATGTAAGCGCTGTCAAAATGGATTGTTAATACACTTTCATTTTAAATATCTGTATTGTATTTTGTATTTTAATGTTTTAAATTTTCAATAAAGGTTAAACACATTTAAAAAAGGAAAGAAAAGAAAATGTTTTGCTTCTCATCCAAGAAGCTTCTTCAGTTCTTCATCTTGCTTCTTCCAGTTGCCTGTTGGAAAAAACACCTTTGGGACAACTATGACCTGATGATTGAGATCTCCACAGATATTTTTAAGGCGTCATAGGCTTTCAGGGGAATGGTGCTGTCTATGGTCATTTTCCATGCACGCAGTCGGTGTTGATGGGGGGGCAGGGATTGACCCCAAGGACCCTCACTTGTGGGGTTCCTCAGGGGTCGGTGCTTTCTCCCCTCCTGTTCAACATCTACATGAAGCCGCTGGGTGAGATCATCCGTGGTTTCGGGGTGAGGTATCATCAATATGCTGATGATACCCAGCTTTACATCTCCACCCCAGACCACCTCAGTGATGCCCTCCCCGTGCTCTCCCGGTGTCTGGAGGCAGTGCGGATCTGGATGGGGAGGAACAGGCTCCGGCTCAACCCAGACAAGACTGAGTGGCTGTGCATACTGGCATCTCGGATTCAAGAAATTCCATCTTTGGCCATAGGGGGAGAGGTGTTGCCCCCTGTGGATAGGGCACGCAACTTGGGTGTCCTCCTGGATGTTCGGCTCAGTATGGAGGAGCAGGTGGGAGCCGTCATCAGGGGGGCTTTTGCCCAGGTTCGCCTGGTGCACCAGTTGCGCCCCTACTTGGACCGAGATTCCCTACGCACGGTCACTCATGCGCTCATTGCCTCCCGTCTTGACTACTGCAATGCTTTCTACCTGGGGCTGCCCTTGTGGACTATACGGAGGCTTCAACTGGTACAGAATGCGGCCGTGTGGGCAGTGATGGGAGCAGCCTGATTCTCCCATGTGACACCCCTCCTGCGCGATCTTCATTGGTTGCCAGTTGTCCCCAGTGTAAGATTCAAGGTGCTGGTATTAACCTATAAAGCCCTGCATGGCTCAGGTCTGGGGTACTTGCAGGAGTGCCTCCTACCAGCATCGAGGTCGGATCGCCCGGTACGCTCCCACAGGCAGGCTCTCCTGGGGGTGCCGTCGGCCAGACAATGTCGGTTGGCGGTCCCCCAGGGGAGGGCCTTCTCTGTGGGGGCACCCACCCTTTGGAATCAGCTACCTCTAGAGCTGTGTTTGGCCCCGGACCTGCTCTCCTTCCACCATGATCCCAAGACTTGGCTGTTTGCACAGGCCGGCCTGGACTGAGAGGGTTGGGAATTTTAATTTAAGGGTATTTTAATTAGATTTTATTATAATTGGATTAGAATTAATTTGATAAATGTTGTATTTATTGTATATATATTTTTGTGTAAGCGGCCCCGAGTCCCCCAGAGATGGGGCAGCATATAAATCCAATAAAATAAAATAAATAAATACAATAAATAAATACATTTTTCATTTTTCTTTCTTTCCTGGTTAATGTAATTTTTATATTACTAAATGTATCATATCTAATGTGAACCTATAAAGTTGTCTTCAGCTGCTGCTGTCATCTGGATCATCATATGAGTGTTTGTGAACAGGAGGTACTCTAATCACATTTGGCAGTAAGGGCAAATTAACGTTGCACTTTAGGAAGAGAGATTGGAATCTAAATTTCCTGCTTTAAGTCAACTGCCTTGTATTATTTTTTCCTCTTTCTGATCAGGAAGGGTAGGAATTCTGAGCATTTCAAACAAACCTTTCTCAACAAGATTCATTTTTGTGGTCAATAATATCCAAATTAAGGCAGTAGTTTTTGATATTCAGCTTCAAAATCTTAAAAATCAACCAACACTGTTTGATATTAATATACCTATTCATTTTTGTCACCCATGGTGGGTTTTTTTTACAATTACCAAATAAAGTTTGCCCTAAATCCTCTTAATACATGTTCTTAATACATCCATCCTATAAGTAAGGTGACCAACTGTCCTCCTTTAGGGAGGACAGTCCTCCTTTTGTAAGTTCTGTCCTCTCTCGAAAAGTGTCCTCCTACATGTCCTCCTTTTTGATATTTGAAGACTAATCTGTAAATCTCCATATTTGATTGATGCCGATCCGATCCGTTGTGTGTGATGTGACGATATTTGTATTTGACATGATGATTCATCAAGGCTCAGTACAGTATGGTGAGACGCGATTATGAGATGCATGCGCTGCACACAGGAGAATTGTTTTGAGAGAGCACGCCGCATGCAAGAGTGCACCGCGTTTAAGAGTGTGCCGTGCACAAGAGTGCGCCATGCGCAAGAGTGCACCGCATGCAAGCGGCTTTGTTTTTTTTCTTCAATTTATTTGTGTCCTCCTTTTCATTGTAAAAAAGTTGTCACCTTACCTATAAGCCTGTTGATCTTTGAAACCTTAAGAATGACCTCTGAAGCAGAGGACATTGGACCAGTTCAGAAGTTGGACTCTGATTTTGCAGTAACTTTCCCCCAGGAGTGGGGAGGGAATGGAGATTTTGCACTATACTTCCCCTGGAGTGGGGTGGGAATGGAGATTTTACAGTATCCTTTCCTTGCCATGCCCACCAAGCCACACCCACAGAACAGGTAGTAAAAGTTTTTTGAATCCTATCACTGATCTGAAGGCCACAAAAAGTATTTTAGCAGATTGCACGATGTTTTTGGACCACATTTTTTATAATCTTGAGTGCCTCTTTGCATGTGTAATTTCACAGAGAGCTGCTTGGATGCAGAACTTCTTTTGGTAGTCCAACAAAGTAGCAGCTTTATATATATATATATATATATATATATATATATATATATATATATATATATATATACATACATACACACACACACACACACACACACACACATATCCTTTTTCTGCTCTTTGGTACTTTTATTTTTAGTTAGTAATGTCTGTTTTTAATGCCTTTTGACAGTGCTTTTTAATAAACTCTTATGTTTTACTGCATTGCTTTTTATTGATTGATATCGATTTCATTGCATGTTGCATAGAAAAGAATTGTAGGGTGAATATGACATTTTAGGTATTTATATTTAAATAAATATTTCTTATTCCTAATAAATGGTGAACTCTCTTCATTGGCTTTTTTGCATTTTGAGTCTCGACACACAAACATAATGGCTATCAATTCCACAGCCCAGTTCTTAACATTCTTCTTCAAAGAACGCTCTTTATTGAAAGTTATAAACTAATTTCCTGTTTAAAACTAGACACCACAATTCCAAGTTTTACACCCAGCCTCCCTTCTTAATGTAACTTAATTTTTATTCTTTCTGTCATATCCCCTGCTGAATTTTATCTTTCTGGCCCACTCCTATATACAAATTATGCTCCAGATAAGAATATATCTTTGCTAGCTAAGATTACACTTGACACAAAATCTTTAAGTAAAATATTCTATCTAATGAAATAGGGCTAGAGAAATATCATTTGCATATAAGCCGCTCAGGGAATTGCATGCAAACAGACTATCAGGAGTTCTTGTCTCGAAGGAAAAAATAATCCAAACATGTTTCCATCTCAGTGGGAGTGAAAGTAACCAGCAAAGTTTATACAGCAGCTAGAAAAGTGTGTGTGTTTGTGTGTTTCAGGAAAATTAAAGACAGATTGCTGCTAAAGTACACATTTAGATAAGATTCCTTCAACATGGGATACCCCTTGGGGAGGATTATTTGTATATCTTTATTCTTCAGAGTATACCGGTTGCAACTGAATCAGAGATTAATAACCTACGACTATCCCCTGTATCTGTTGGGTTAATCAGGAAAGCTCTAGAGTGTGCATTGTTGAAAGATTGCCAGCAGCTGCAATTTAATATTCTGTTAGTATGCTTTGCTTCCTGTTCATATTCGACCAACAGACTCTCCTAACAGACTTCATTGCAAATAAATTCACCTGCATTTTTGTCTTACAAACAAAGGCAACCACAGTAACAAAAAAAAAATCTCCTGCAGATGCTGTTTATTTGGCTAGGAGGAAAGAATGCCTTAAGGTTAGGTGGCAGCTCCTTATCATTTCACATCGCACAGCTGTGGGGCCTTTAATTCCTGTTATTTCTCAATGTAACATTCTTAGACTTTTGACAGCATTATAATTTGTGGTATATTTTTCCTGTTGCCATTTTCTATTAGCTCTTATCTGTCTGCTCTTTTGAAGTCCCCCCCCACCCTTAATGCAAAGGGGGAAATATTAACTTATTGCCCTGCCATATCACGAAAATACAAGTTGTGGGGTAAATAATATTATTGGTGGACTCAATTTAACTGGTATGGCACAATGCTGAGGCCCTTCCTCTCCATGTTTAGGATGCTTGGCCTGGTTTATATTTCAATTTCTTATTTGGCTGTTGTGCGTAACATCCCCCATTCATTCATTTTTGAAATTAAGCATGTTTCTCCATTTCATCAACGCAAGCAAGTTCACTATCAATAGTATTTAAAGCCATAGTTTGTAATTCCGGTCCTGTTAGATAACTTTTGTTGAAGAAGTGTTATTTATTTATTTATGAAATTTATTTGCTGCCCATCTCGTATCCAACGATTTTGGGTGGCTTACTGCTAAGAAGAGGTTTCTGATCTTTGACTGTTGTTATAAATGCCTTTATATTTTACACCAGGGCTGTCAAACTCATGGCCCATGGGCCAGATGCGTCACATGCTGGCCACGCCCATGCCCGGTTTAGCAAAGGGGGGAAAAAATCACAATACATCATGTGACGCTGCCGTGACGACACAAGTTTGACACCCCTGTTTTACACCCACATCTAAGATTATGACATAATTTCCTTCTTTATATAAACTACCCTTTGTAATCCTCGAATGCATAAATTTAAGTTCACTTTTCTCTTTGTTCAGCAAAAAGTCCATAAGGGGTTTCCAGTCACTGACAAATGTAGCTATTGATCCTTCTCTAATCAAGTTAATTTTGTCATCTCTGCTATTTCTGCCATCTTCACTAACCATTCCTTGTTGTGGGTGCTTTAGAATCTTTCCATTTTTACATATATACTATTCTTGCAGCAGTAGTCATACATAAAAATAATCTTCCATGGTCTTTTCTAATTGATTGTACAGTACATTAATCCCAGCAAGAAAAGTTTAGTTGAATGTTGATCTTTAAAATCATTTGTATCATTATATCTATTTAAACCCAGACGTTTCTGGCATTTTCACAAGCCCACTAGACAAACATACATTTGAAGTCCCTTTAAACATTCTAGGCTATTTTTCTGGAGTTATATACCAATGTTTCATTGTTATATAAACATTCTCTTTCAGGTTACAGTGTAAACTTCAGTCCTTTAAATCATTTGGTCCCACTATTCCATCAGGTTAGGACAATTGCTGTTATAGATATAATCATACATCATGGTTAAGTGGAAATAAAAGGACAAGAGTGGCACCCAAGAGTGAAGAGAGGCATATAAATGCATACAGTGATTTTGTTAATCTAGGACAGGGTGTCAAACTGGCAGCCTGCGGGCTGAATGCGTTACACGCAGGCCATGCCCACCCCATCGTGAAACTTCACATGACAGCAATGTGATGCCATGAGTTTGATACTCGTGATCCAGGATGAGGAAAGAAAAACTTTTCCACACTTCATGCATACTTAAGAAAGGATAAATGGGCTTTTTTTTTTCTCCTGCTATGCCAAATTTATCTGTTGGAGAATTTCATTTATCAGATATTATGATATAGCGGTTAAGTTGTTCACAATGAGAAGTTGAAGAACAGTTTCCAATTCTCACATAGTCGTGTCTGACTCTTTGCAACCCCACAAATCACAGCACGCCAGGCCCCTCTGTCCTTCCGCTGTCTCTTGGAGTTTGTCCAAATTCATGTTCATTGCGTTGATGACATTATTTAACCATCTCATCCTCTGCTGTCCCTGTTCTGACCAAGGCTTCCAAGCCAGTAATTATGTACATGCTTACTTTAAAAACAAGTCTTGTTTTATTGCAACGCTGGGAATTATTTTCATTCCCATCTGGTAATGAATCTCAAATAGTCCCTCGAGATAAGCACCCACCTTTCTTTCCTGTGAAGTACTGCCAATTACAGAAGTGTCAAATGAACTAGAAAAAAAACCCAACCAAAGTACAAAGAACTTCAAGAATGAATCTGAACCGAACGAACAACTTTGCTTCCTGCAAAGATTTCATCATCTTTGCCTGTCCTTTTTACCTTATGAGAGGGGCAATCACCTCCCAGCCTTACTCCTGAGTTGCCCCTTTTGTTTCAGCTGCTCTCACCTTCTAGCAGCTCTGGGAACAGGCTCTCCTGGGTCCTCTGCCTCGCTGCTGCCAGTCTCTGGAGGCTCCAGAGGCAGCACTCCACTCCCAGATGGTCCTGGCCCCACCTCTGCATCCGACACAGGACCTTCGTCTGAGTCCTTTCCAGACTCCAGGACTGGTCCCCGTTCTTCCCCCCTGTCCGATTCCATTGCCGTCTGCACAGGCTACCAGCGAACCACAACAGTCCCGTTCTCCTTTTGCCTTCAATTTTTCCCAGCATCAGGGCCTTCTCCACTGAGTCCTCTCATCTCATTTGGTGTCCAGAGTATTTGAGCTTCAAGCTTCTATATCTGTCCTTCCAAAGAACCATCGGGGTTGATTGACTGATTTGATCTCCTTGTAGCCTGAGTGACTATCAAGAATCTTCTCCAACACATTCTCACCTAACCCAGATACAGTGACTTTAGCTTAGTCACTCTGTTTTTCACAAGGTCATTAGGAGGATGAAATGGAGGGGAAACACTCATGAACATTACTTTATATCCCTCAAAGGGATATAAAAGCAATGCAATAATTTCTACTCACATGCCTCCTTTTCTGTCCCTCCCCTCTCATATAAATTTGATAACTGATTTATTCCAGATAGGCCTGGGATGCCAGGGTTTTCAGAAAAAGAAAAGGGCATTTATAGTTGTTGTTAGTATTTATAAATATTCCCTTGGTGGCAACACCAGACATTGCAACATATGGCTTTTTATGGACTGGTTTCAATTGAATTACTGCCTGCTCTTGAGTTAGACAAAAATTTTCATCCAACAGTTCTGAAAAAGAATTCATTCACCATACTAGGAAAGCAAGATTGCTTTAATTCAAATACATTTGGCTCCTTTTGGGAAAATCGTGGCCCGAGTACAATTCTAGCCAAGGACAACAAAATGTAATGCAATGCTTTGGCCAGCAGGGGACAATCACGGTCTTCAGTGAGGCCAATATGTTTCATTTCTTTTCTAACTTTATATACTGAAGAAATTTTAGGCAGCCTACTGCCTACCTATAGCAAGAGCCAAGAACAGGAACAAGGTCTTCGTCTAATATTTTGCATTTTGGGCGGACAAGCTCTGAATCTTTCTTTGCCCTTAGAACAATCCCCCTAAATTGATGCTTGAATCAGAGTAATATACCATTACAACCCCATTGGAGCTGTACGCCAGTACGGAATTATTCAGCCAGCAAAATAGGGAAATATATTTAGTCAAATGAGAGTCAGATGTAAACTGAAATGATCTTTGTATAAAATAGATAGCCCCCGATTGACAACCATTCGTTTAAAGTCGGTTCAAAGTTACAATGGCACTGAAAAAGGGACTTATGACCAGTTGTCACACTTATGACTATTGCAGCATTCCCACAGCCAGATGATCCTACCTGGGCTACTTGGCAATTAGCATGTATTTAGGATGGCTGCAACATCCCAGGGTCCTAGCAACCTTCCTAGGAAGCTTCAGACAAGTAAAGTGAATGGAGGAAGCCAGATTCGCTTAATGAACTGGAAAATTCATTTAACAAGTGTAGTGACTCACTTAACAAACTACCTTGCTTAGCAACAGAAATTTTGAGCTCAATTGTGGTCATAAATCAAGGACTACCTGAACAATGGGAGGTCTGCAGGACAATGACATTGTAAATTATCTAGAAGAGGGCAGTCCAGCCTCATTCCACTCCCCTTCCCTTAGGCAGAATGACATAAACATTCTAGTCTAGAAATGTTTTTTTTTTAATTACATTTATATGCTGCCCTTCTCCGAAGACTCAGGGAGGCTTACAATTTTTGGAGCACAACCCAATGTGCTCAGCAATAGCCTTCATTCCATTGTATATGCCTGCTTATTACTAAGCGACATTTTTTATAAAGTCAGCTTATTGCCCCAACAATCTTGGGTCCTCAATTTACCTACCCCAAGAGGATGGAAGGCTGAGTCAACCTTGAGCCTGGTGGGATTCAAGCCTGCACTAATTGCAGGCAGCTGGAACTTAAGTGCTAGGCATTTAACAGCCTGCACCACCAAGGCTCTTTTAATGTTGAAGAGGAAATCCTCTAAAGGTAGAAATATAATCCACTTAGTTCTCTGGTCCAGCTTTAAATAAAGGTTTATTTTAAAAAGGAATTCCTTACTGTATGAACAGTCAGTTGGTGGAACAGCATGCCACAGGAAATGGTGAGCTCTCCTTTGATAGAACTCTTCGAACAAAGCCTGAATTTTGTCAAAAGATGTAGTAAGAAGGTTGGACTGGATGACTTTATTTATTTTTTATTTTTATTTTATTTATTTGATTTGATTTGTCTATCTCTTACAAGATAATAGGTATAAGTATAAACATGAGTAAGAATACAGAAAATAGGTACGAATCAATGGGGACAATAGGACATGGACAGTAGGCATGATTGTGCACTTATGCATGCCCTTAGAGACCTCTTAGGAATGGGGTGAGGTCAATAGTGGATAGTTTGAGGTTAAAGAGTGCAGATTAGAGGATGTAACAACAGAGTCAGGTAGTGCATTCCAGGCATTGACCACTCTGTTGCTGAAGTTGTACTTTCTGCAATCAAGTTTGGAGCGATTTACATTAAGTTTATATCTGTTGTGTGCTCTTGTATTGTTGTGGTTAAAGTTGAAGTAGTCATTGACTGGTAGGACATTGTAGCAGATAATTTTGTGTACTACGCTTAAGTCCAACTGTAGGCAGCATAGTTCAAGGTTGTCCAAGCCCAAAGTCTCAAGCCTGGTGATATAGGGCATTCTGTTGCGAGCAGAGGAGTGTAGTACTCTTCTTGTGAAATACTTCTGGACTCGCTCAATTGTATTAATGTCTGATATACAGTGCGGATTCCAGACTGATGAGCTGTATTTGAGTATTGGTCTAGCAAAAGTTTTGTATGCTCTAGTTAGCAATTCAATATTTCCGGAGGAGAAGCTTCATAAGGTTAGATTTACAACTCTTAATGCCATTTTAGCAATGCTGTTACAGTGAGCTCTGGTGCTTGGGTCATTTGATATGAGTACACCAAGGTCCTTGACCGAGTGAGGATCGTCAACGAGGTCATATCTGCCTAATTTGTATTTGGTGTACTGATTTTTTTACCAATGTGTAGGACAGAGCATTTGTTGGTCGACATTTGGAGTTGCCAATTGTTTGACCATTCAGACACATAATCAAGGTCGCTTTGAAGGACGGTGGCATTGTTGGTGGTGTTGAATAGTTTTATGTCATCCGCGAAGAGGATGCAGTTGCTTATGAGGTGATTGCAAAGTTCATTTATATAGAGTATAAAGACTTACTGGATGATTTTCAATCTCTATGATTCTGTGAAAGAATAGTGGAAAAGTCAGTAAAGTCCACAGTCATAAATAAACAAACTGTTTTGATAAAGTGGTGTTGAGTTTATGTTTTACCGACAAAGACATAAAGCAGAAGCAGTATGCTCCGTTCCATAATTGGGTAATCAGGTTGCCCTGATAGACTGGTTTGTTTTCAGAAAAGTGTTCTAGCTATGTCTTAATAAAAAGTTAACTGTTCTAGGCCAATCCACTTACTGAAGGTCTTGATTCCATAGTACCTCTTAGACTGGTCTCAGTCACCTGAGAAGCACCTGGCAGCACCTTTTCCAACTAACACATTTTTTAATTAAAAGGCATAAGCTTCTTTATTAAAGGCATTCAAGAGTTGTAGCTCACAAAAGCATTTGCCTTTAATGGGACTTGCTAGTTAGAAAAGGGGTATCCAGACTTGTTTTTGCCTACCATAGACAAGCATGGCTGTCTTCCTACAAGGCTGAGTTGGAGTTTGACTTCTTCCATTAAGCAGATGCACAGGAATATGAACAAAAGGTGTTTTGATTCTGTACAATGTTATTCAAATGAATTGACCTTAATTGAAGTGTCCTCCTTCTGGCCAATGGTATCCCGAGGCAAGAGAATCACCATCAATAGGTTGATTTTCATAGAGTGTTCAAATTTTGTTTAGTGGGTGAGAATGAGCAAAGAGGCAATCTTCTCATTCTCTAGCCTTTGTGCCTTTTTGCAAAGTGATGCTGGCAAGGGCATGTTTTCCAAGAAGGCAGGAATTAGAAAAATCTCCTAGGCAGCAAGGACATTTTTAAACAAGATGGAGGGATTAGGGCAGGGATGGGGAGCTATGGCCCCTTTAGGATCTGTGGATTTCAAACTCCCAGAATGCCTAAGCCAGCCATGGTGCTGGCTCAGGAATTCTGGGAGTTGAAGTCCACAGGTCATAAAGGGGCATGGTTCTGTTGGAAAAAATGTCCATTGGGTTCAATTCCAAATGGGGAGAAAGACACTGGAAAATTTGAGACTGCTTGGAAGGATGGTTTAATGGTGGACAGGATGAACAGGACCACATGGGTTTGAAGTCCTGGGTAGCTGAACATATGGAGTGGAGGGAGAGAGATATTTATACCCTCTCTTGGACTTTGAACTGGAGCTTCCTGTTCCTGTGGCAAGGGCAAGTATCTTATTGGCTGTCAGATTCCCAGGGTGGGGGTCTTAGCTAATTTTGTAGGCTGTCTGTGCCCCAGGCTTGCTGGGTGAAGGGCAATTTCCTATTGTGGCTGAATGGCTTTGCCCTGAAGGATTAATCCCATCATCCTGGAGCTGAGGTCTTTTGTTTTATACATATACTGGCCCAGTCTTTTGTCTTGTAGATAAAATGGCACCAAAATATCTGCTTGGGGGAAGGTAGCTGGGGTCTGTTGTTTCTGTTTCCTTTAAGATTTTTTTTATTTCTCTTTTAGGGGAAATATTCTGCCTTTTTAATATTTCCTAGAATATTTCATTCTTCTAGGAGAGGGGTGGGTGCTAACTTTTTCCAGTTCCCCACCCTGGATTAGAGAATAAAAAAGGAGGGGGCTGATTTTTCTTTTCAGTGATTCTGGGGTGGGGGGAACAAACCCAAAGCTTTCCTCTGAAAATGCTATTTGAACTGGGACCCAGTTAAGTAAATCTGGCTTCCCCATTGACTTTGCTTGTCAGAAGGTCGCAAAAGGGGACACAGCAACAGTCGTAAGTATGAACCTGTTGCCAAGCATCTGAATTTTGATTACATGATCATGGGGATGCTACAAAGGTTGTCGGTGTGAAAAATGGTCACAAGTCAGCTTTTCCAGTGCCATTGTAGCTTTGAACGGTCACTAAATGAATTTTTGTAAGGACTACCTGTAAGAAGTATTTATTAAATAATCAATGTAAATAATTTAATGTATTAGTCTTTGTCATAAATTTTTCCTGTTTTGTCTGGTGGGTGGGTAGGTCTGACATGTCAGCAGAGTCAAGGTAGGCATTTTCTGAATTTTTGAACCGAGCCCAAAATTCATCATCACTTTCTACTTAGATACTGGTGGCTTTCATATTTTCAGAGGAAAAACTAGGATAGTTTCATTGTTCCAGCATGTGAGATGGAAGCTGAGATCTCAGAAGGGTCAAATGAATGAAGCTGGCAAAATACATTCTGTGTTCCTTTCCAATCATTTGAAGACTATTGCATGTTACAGACGAAACAGGGCAGAGTGGGAAATGGTTCATCAGCTCCTGCCTTTCCTGACCTTCAGGCTACTGTTTGCTGTCTTTTTGTGAGTGCTGAAGAAGAGTTAGTGTGAACTCAAACATTGTGCTGCTCCTTGTGATCATTTAGTTGCTCCTTATTTATTAAAGGCATTTCTCATATTATTGTTGCTTTTGAGTCCCCCTCAGCTTAACAATTACCTGCATTTTTTAAAAAGAATAATTCTGAAACTGAACTCTTAGTGCCCTCTAGTGACTACAAATTATTTCCATCTCATAAGCATTTCCTTTTTTTAGTGAGCACTTTGTAGTCAGCATAGGTACAATCCAATCTAAAGCTGCATTCCCCGCCTCATTGCGGTCAGCAATCAAACTCTCAATCAAACCATCTATCAAAACCTCAGGAAAAAATCTCAAGTTCCCTCTGAAATCCAAAGGGGTCTATGAGGTATCTGAAGAAAAATTCTAAAGAGATAGGAGTTTTCACCACATATGGAAGAGCTTATTTCCTTTAAGTATGATAGCTTCTTCTTCTTCTTCTTCTTCTTCTTCTTCTTCTTCTTCTTCTTCTTCTTCTTCTTCTTCTTCTTCTTCTTCTTCTTCCTCCTCCTCTTCTCCTCCTCCTCCTTTTTCTTCTCCTTCAATTTCTCCTCCTCCTCTTCCTCCTCTTCCTCCTCCTCCTCTCAAGGTCTTAACTTTTTTCCCATTATCTGCTTAGTAGTTTTGTAAATGGAATGACTTGAGTGGTTTGATGAATGATGATGAATTTGTACTTGTATCTTTCCCCCTGAATTCCCAGATGTTGGCCAAGATAGTTGGGAATTTTGGAATTCTTATCCCAGCACATGTGGAAGGACCCAGATCAGGGAAGGCACCTTAACATTTCTACCATTTGTGTTCAAGTCTTTCACACTTCGGTTGCATTGTGTATATATTGAATTTAGCAGCCCACAGCATGTTTTTGCATTTTGATCTCTCCTCTGAAAGAGTGGGAAACTGTCTAATGCTGCAGATTTATCTTATCTTTATCCAGAAATGAATCAAAGGTATTTACTCCTGGGTAAGATTGTAATGGATGAACGATATCCTAAGTGACTTGCAAACTTTCTCCCCCTCCCTTGTAATTAATATTTCAGTGCTACAGTGCACAGCTGCAGCTTTGCTAGACCTATGGAGAGAGCATCCAAGCTGTTCTTGGATGAAGTAGCCTTTCTTCTGTAGAGATGGGATTTAAGAACTCAGTTCCTGCAAAATAATATTCAGCCTACATAATCTTTCTTCTAAGACTGCAAATGACTAACGTTATAGTTCACTCATTTGTCAATCCTGCCTAGATTATAGGCTCTGTAATGGCTGTTCATTAAATTTCAGTAATTGCAATGGCATTACAAAGAATATGCATCAACACCTCTTCTGATTCAGTCTTGCTACCAGTAATAGCTCTATTGAAGAGCAGGTCTTATTTCTGGAAAATAAAACCTTGTTACATAAAAACCTGATTTATATGAACTTAAGGTGGGCAGGAAGAAAAAAAGTGTTTGTCAAAATTTGACATCAGTGGTGTGAAAGAAAAGTATTTTTGTTTTAATCAGTGGGAGATCAGAAATGCCAGCCATGAAGTGAAGATGGAAGAAGATTAATCTTATATACTTCAAGATAACTGAGAAGGATTAATAAAGGGATTAGGGAACCAGTAACATTTCATCTGTGTTGGCTGTGCTGGCTGGGATTTTTGGGAGTTGTAGTTTGGCAGTATCTAGAGCAGGGGTATCAAACCCGATTTCATGGAGGGCCACATCAGGGTTGTGTTTGACCTCGGGGGGGGGCATGGCCAGGGAGGCATGCCCAGCTCAAAATCACTCATGTCGGGGGGGTGGACTGTGGTGGACCAAGCACTCTGTCAGCGAAAACGGGCTCCCAAGCTTTGTTTTCAGCCACCATGACCTCCTGAAATCCTCTGCCAGTGAAAATGGAGCTCAGGAGGGTCATGAACTCCATTTTCACTGGCAGAGGGTTGCAGGAGGCAGTGACAGCACAAAACGGAGCTCGGGAGCACATTTTCACCTTCAGAAGCACTGTGGGCTGATCCTTTGCTGTTTTCAAGGCGGCCAAGTGGGCCAGATCTAAGTACCCCATGGGCTTGATCTGGCCCATGGGCCTTGAGTTTGACACCCCTCATCTAGAGGGTTACAGTTCCTAACTCAAGATCAGGGGTCTCCAAATTTAAGACTTCAACTCCCAACAATGCTGGCTGAGAAATTCTGGGAGTTGACATCCACAAGTCTTGAAGTTGCCAAATTTGGAGAACCCTGCTCTAGATTCCTAGAATCTCTCTGCCCATCATTTTAGTCTTTATATAGGCAATCATAGGACCCTTGGCGTTGAGCATTTGATTGAGGCTGATGGGAATTTGACAGATGGTTGCAATGATGGTGTGGCATTAAGAAAGAGTGGCTTTCTCCCTTCCCCCACCCCCCGGATGGATGTATATTCCTAGTCACAGCTCAGGTTCTGGATGCCAGATGGTACAAGTGGATTTTAAATATATCTTGTCGCTTGCAGCATGCTCTATGTAAAACTTTCTCTGGAAAGTGTTCAGAAACTTCAGCTGCTTGAAAATACTATGGCTAGATTGCTAAAAAAAAAGGCCAGTTGTCATCATCATAGGTCTAGCCCCACTTTCATATGTATGTGTGTGTGTGTGTATATATGTATGTATATATGTGTGTGTGTGTATGAAACTATTTTAAAAATATGAGTTCCAGGTAAAACTGTGAAAAAAGAGACAGACATCCCGATCTCTGGAACTAAAAATTTATATTGTTCACTAAGCTTTCGTTAGCCTCTGCGAACATTGTTAGAGTGTAAAACTACCATTAAGGAGATATGTGCCTTTATATAACATTAACCAATGGCCATTGTGCATGACTTTGACAGCATTCTCTCTAGTTCCGTCCCTCATCCCAACGGACTTCTGTCTTAACTAGAGAGAATATATATAATTTTTTTCTAGTCACAAATCAATTCCACTTCTGTATCAGAGGAAGGAGATTCTTTTTCAAGTTGGTATATAAATTAATTTCTGTGTGCATTGACAGGCGGCCCTTGACTTTCATTCACAATCAAGCCCAAAATTTCTGTTGCTAGGCAAGGCAGCGGCTAAGTGAGTTTTGCTTTCATTTTACAACCTTTTTTTGCCACAGTTGTTAAGTGAACCACTGCAATTCTTAAGTGAATCTGTCTTGCCCCTTGAGGTTGCTTCTCAGAAGGTCACAAAAGGTGATCACATAACCCCCAGGGATGCTGCAATTGTCAGTTGCCAAGCATCTGAATTTTGATCACATGACCATGGGGATGCTCCAATGATTCTAAGTGTGAAAAATGTTCATAAGCAGTGGTGGGTATGCTGCTGGTTCGCACCGGTTCTAGCGATCCGGTAGCACCAGTCAGCAGCTGGCCCCACCCACCTGCATCCGCCCTTTCCTGTCCTATATTTCCTTTGTTTGTACCTCACTGATAGGTGTGGCAGAGTGCCTCAGCTGTTTTACTCACCAGCACTGATGGTAAGGTAAGTTTTCATGCTTAAAACTGCCCGTTTTAGAACGTCCACACACGCCCACAGAACTGATAGTAAAATATTTTAAATTCCACCACTGGTCATAAGTCACTTTTTCCAGTGCTGTTGTAACTTCACACACTGACTAAACTAATGGTTGTATGTCAGGGATTCTAAGGTACATATTTTGGCATGAACTTTCTTGGGTAATATAGGTTTTGCAGGCAAATTTTTAATTTTTTGTTTCTGCAAAGTTGTACACATTTTTTGAATAGTGGGGGGAATACATCTGAAGGTACTTAAGATGAATGGCCTTGGACAATCTTGAAGAAGGAAAATAAGATCATATCTGGTTAGTACTTTGATGGGAGAGCATCAGGAAGTCTTAGGGCTGTAGATTAAAAGTAGTAAATTTCTGAAAAAATTTCTGAAGAATTTCTGAAAAAAGGCAGTGGCAAACCATTTTTGCATTATTACTAAGAATAATACCCCGGCATCTCCATGTAGTCACCACTCAACTTGAATGACACTAGGTTTTGTTTTAAAGGCAGCAACAGCTTCAATCTATCCTTCAAATTTAGGTGACCATTGTTCAATATTGCGCAGTTCTTAACCTAAAATTGTCCAGGAAAGTTAGAACATAATTCTGCATCATCTCCAGCCAACATGGTTGCATCATAAATAAGGATAATAGAAACTCTAATCCTATACCTCTTGCAGGCCACTTGGCTTGTGAAGACAGAGCTAACCAATGCCTTTTATACTGACAACACTGTTATGGGGATGAGGAGAAAGGATTTTGTGTGGTCCCGCAAAGAGTTGGATTAATTGATTTCTCTATTAACAGGTCTTCGCTTTGTTGCCCCAGTGTATCAATTGCACAATTGACTACATCAATCACATGATTACACAGCTTCCGATTCACAGGTTTTCCATCCCTATTTTAAAGAAATCAGAATCTACTTTACATTCTACAGAACAGAGACTTGCTCTAACAGGAACCTTATTATAAAGTCTCAACATGATGATTTCTAGAGTTGGAAAAATGTAGCAGAAGGTGAAATGTTTCCTTTAATTATAATGCTTTATATGGGCAAATATTAATTTGATCTAAAATTACCAGAAAGCAAATTAAGAGGGGAGGGGGAATCTAATTCTTAGTTATTTCATTCATGTGGGTTTTTTTAAAGTTATGCTTTCTCCTTCTATATGATTAAGTTTACATTGATTACAACATTTGCAATCCTTTTGCTAGATAGCATTTTTAGTATGCAGTAAATCAAATTAATTTATTCCAGCTACACATTTTAACCTGGGCTTCTTGGACACTGGTGATGTTTAACTCAAATGTGCACATTTAAAGCCTGGTTTATATAACCAACCCAATTTCAAAATCAGTGATAATTATCGGTGTAATTATCAGAAGGATATCATTTTCATAGGTAATCCAGTAGCAATCTTGTAATGTATTTCAGCATCACCTCCCACTATTTTTTAAATTTCCTTCTATTGATCACTTTGAGCTTTCAGTCAAAAGTTGGCAGGAATTGCATGCCATGACTTGCCACAAGAATAAAAATATCCTCAGATCCGTTTTATTTCATGGGCACATAGATCTGGCAGGCCATTTCTGCAGTTGGAAAGAGCTCAGTCCTTTGTTAGAGCAGGGTCTGTAGAAATAATAATCAGTCTACTCTAGGATTGTATTCTAGTGCTGAGTTGTGTTATTCATTCTTGTTTTGGATCATTAAGGGCAGAGCCAACATTTTAAGGCCAGAGATGGCAGTAATGCAAACATTCAATTGTAGGAAGTTAGCACCCACCCCTCTCCTAGAAAAATGAAATATCCTAGGAAATATTAAAAAGGCAGAATATTTCCTCTAAAAAGAGTAGAAACTCAGAAGCATAAACTCACCTCAGAAGCAGAAGCTCACCCGGCCCCCTTTGCTAATGGGCCATTAAGGCCTAGGCCGGAGTATTCTACATAACGAAGGCCTCTACCCATCTCACCACCTGGCCTGGGAAGATTGTATCAGCCAACACTCAGGTGAAGCCATGTGATCCAGACAAAGCCTACAAAGTTAGTTAAGACCCCCACCCCTGGGAATCTGACAGCCAATGGAATACATTTCTTAGACAGGAACAGGAAACACTAAGTTGGGGCCCAACAGAGGGTATACAAGGGACTCTCAGCATCTCAGCCCTTCCCTTCTCTTTTCCTTCACCTTGAAGCATGTGATCATCCTTTTTATTTTGGAGCTCCAAGCCTGTCCAAAGTGGTCCTGTCCACCATTATTAAACCATCTTTCCAAACAGCCTCCATGTTTCCAGTGTCTTTTTCCCCACTTGGAACTGAACCCAGAAGGACAATTCTTCCAACACAATAAAGCCATTGTGGATTTTTTTTTTGTAATTTCCCGTCCCCCCTCCCTTTCCCCCCAGATGCATTGCACCAAGAAAGTACCTTGGCCACCCAAGATATCAGTGGCAAAACTTCTGGGCTGGCACACCTGTTTCTCCCTCCCCGAACTCTAAAAGCGCCATGATTCTGGAGAGGCTTGTTTTATTGTAGTGTGCAATTGTGCTTGCTGGTTGTCAGAGTGCCAGCAGAGAAAAACCTTCCATTGGTGGACCCTGTGGGTGGCAGCAGCAACAGCAGTAAGAGTGGTAGCTAGAACAAACAGCAGCAACCAGTGACTTCCGGATTAAAAAAAAGTAATACAGGAAGTTATCTCGGGCAGCATAGGAAGCACTATACCAGGGGTCTTCAAACTTGACAGCTTTAAGACTTGTGGACTTCAACTCCCAGAATTCCTCCTCCAGTCATGTTAGCTCAGGAATTCTGGGAGTTGAAGTCCACAAGTCTTAAACTTGCCAAGTTTGAAGTCCCTTGCACTATACCAACACCAGAAGCAGTGATGGAAAGTCCTATTATGTTAAATAAAAAAAGAAGCCTGGACAATCCAAGTTATTTCTGAATGATCATCTAACAGCATAACAGAATTGGAAGGTGTTATGTATGTAGGTTTGAATGTCATTGGTTTAGTTTGAATTGTTCTTGTAAAATGTCAAATAGGATTGGTTTAAAAAGTGCGGGAAAACCCTGCACTCTGATTGGCTGGCAACTATGGCTGCTGGCTATAAGTAGCAGCCGTAGCCCAGCCAAGTTGGGTCCTTTCGAGCTGTAGTCACTAAATAAACTCTTCACTGAAGCTCTTCGCGTCTGACTCTTCATGCAAACTTAACAGAAGGGACCTTGGAGATCTTTTAGTCCAATTCCCTGCTGAAGCAGGAGACCTTATACCGTTTCACACAAATGGTTGTCCAATCTCTTCTTAAAAATCTCCAGTGTGGGAGCACCCATAATTTCTGGAGGCAAGTCGTTCCACTGGTTATTTATTCTCACTTTCAGGAAGTTTCTCCTTAGGTCTAGGTTGGTTGTCTCCTTGATTAGTTTCCATCCGTTGCTTCTTGTCCTGCCCTAGGATGTGTTGGAGATTAGGTTGACTCCCTCGTTCTTGTGGCAGCCCCTCAAATATTGGAATCATGTCACCACCCCCCTTAGTCCTTCTTTTCACACAAGCAGCACACAAGCAGTAATCTTGGTTCCACAGCAGAAGCCTGGAGCTCCAAGGGTGTCCCACGGGCTGTCTTTTGCAGTCATTCAAAAAATCTGATTCATCCATTCCCTTTGCCATCTGATGACAATTGGTAAGGAAAAGCATTATGACTTGGAGGTGGCTGGTGGCAGCTCAGCAGGTGTGTCTCAAGGTGGTACTTACAAACCCCCATGCAGAAGGATTAACCTGGCTATTCCTCTTGTATGTTGCTCTGGTTACCAGAGAGTTTTGTTTTGTGCTAGCGTTTGGGAAGTGTCAGGGCATAAAAGAACAGCTTCCATAAATCCCTGCTAATTAGAGGTGATGGACCGTGCCTTTCTTCTGCTGTATACTTTGATTAAATAAAACCCAGAAAATAATCTAAGAAACATATTTTTATTAACAAAAATAACAAACCTAACTGACTACATTACCGACAGTTAAGCACACACAGGCATATAAAAGAAGTTACAGGAAGTGAAGAGAAAAAAAAGGAAACTCTTGTTTCAAGCATGCACAGTAAATCAGACATCGCAAGACAGACTTATCTCATGTTGCTATAGAGACAAGATAACAATGTTCTAGCAGGCTCTGGATAACTGCCTGCAAATCTTAGCCTAGACGCTTAGCAGACAAATTAAAAAAACGTAGTAACAGAAAGAAACAAATGCAAAAAGTAATAGCTTCCCTTCTTGCCAAGACTCATCCCCACATGAAATAAGACCCTGAATTACTGAGCTACACAGCAGTCCCCACCACAATGTGCTCTGATCAACATCCATAATGCTCAGTAAGCATAGTAAAACCTCATGCTTTGCTTAGTTAGTTAGGACGATTACAACACAGTGTTGCCAGAAGCAAAGCATATTTTATTTTGGGCAGAAGTTATCTTGGTTGGTGTCCTTCCAACGGACTGTGTCTTGTTATCTCCTTGAATTTGGTAATTACTTATCCTGGTCTGTTGTGGAAATTTCATCATTGTAGTTTGTTTGGTTTTTTATTTCACCTCTATCTGCTCATTAAGTTCAGACTATATTGCTTTCTTTTGAAGTCTATTTTTGAGTACGTTTTATCTCCAGCTGAGAATTATTGATCAGTGGGGCCAAGTTGGAGACATTAAAGGACATTTATTTACATTTTGGATTTTGTTATGTTTGTGTTACACTCCGGGTCATCGCAGTCTGCATATTGGCCCCCAACAATCTGGGTCCTCATTTTACCAACCTTAGAAAGACAGAAGGCTGAGTCAACCTTGAGTCGGTCAGGATCAAACTGTTGGCAGTGGAATGCAGAGTTAGCCTGCAATACTGCATTTTAACCACTGCGCCACCACGGCTCAAAACAAGGCAAAATACTTTTTCCAGTAAGAGTTCAGATCATTTGCCCAAGAAATGTTTCTGTCATTCCATTGATTAGATCGCCTATTGGAAGTTCATTTTAAAAGCGTATCTTAAAAAATAGCACTTTAATGGCAATTTCCTTCGTCAAATGGAAAATCATACCACAAAAGGCAATGAGCAGGAGATGTTTTTGCACACGGATCTGAAGAAAGTTGCGAACAGAAAGAAAAACTTCAGAATGAAACGTTACTGGGTTTTTTTTTCATAATTCCTTAGTGTCTTTTATCATTGTGCACTGTCTGACTTCCAACAAAAGAACGAGAACAAAATAATTGCGCTGGCTTTTATTTTAAAAGAATATGCATAGATAATCTTAATTTAGTTCGGCCTGTAAATTCAGTGCTTGAAATTAACTTCCAAGCATGTGCACTTATGGTACGATGTCAGCTCAGTTTTTTTAAAAAAACTGGGCAAATGTGAAGGCTAGAGGGGAACTGGTTTTCAGAATCGAAGAGCGAGAGAAAGAAAGAGAAAAGGAAAAGAGAGCAGTTTTGACAGTGCTGTTGTTTGTACTCTGTTTTGGCTTGTGAGTTTAGCAAAAAATGTTGGCATATTATGGAAGGTTTTTTTTGTCTAAATGCTAGAGAAGGTTGATTTACACCATGGAGATGGCCTTATTCACTGCACCCAGGCATGCTGTGTCACTTCAGCACGTCTAGTAGCTCTAAGATGATATTGCAGAAAAGGCCATTGGAACAACATGAAGCAGAGGGAAATGGCAGCTTCATTTTGCTTTTGCTTTTTAAAACAAGGAGCTGGTACAACCTTTGAACACCTCAGAGGAGCAGGCAGGGGAGAGGCCTGACTGTGGACCTTAAAACTAAATTATGGCTGGGTAGGATTATTTTTCATAGATGTACCATAGATGTGAGACCATGAGGATTTTATTGATGCATCAACCACCTCTCTGTCTAACAGGATCCTAATACGATCCCCAATGGAACTGGTGGAATTGGGTCCTAATCTGATGTCAGCATTGCTCTGCTTATGGTACTGATTTCGATACCCATTTTGGATTGGTTTGTCTGGAGCAGCTCATGAGTTCATGGCAACATTCAGTCAATCCATATTGGTTACCAGCTAAATGCTTCACAAATGTCTCAATAATATCTGATTATCTGGGTGAGGACGCCCATGACACTCACACTTGTTCCTTGTTGACCTCTTCAGTAGGGCTATCATGTCTAGGCTACTAGAATCTGGATTATTACTGGATTTTTGCAGCCCAGATATGGTAGCTATCATATCTGTAACAGTATAACAACCACATTATTCTTTGCGCATGCCTGACTAACATGGCTGGCTTCTGCTGAGTCTCGGAATGAGGCGGAAGGTTCGAGCGGTCCGAGAGGGTGGCTAGAGGGGTTTTGTAACCCCCCAGTACCTGGCGTCATCACCGGTGGGCTCGGGGAGCTGAACGAGACCTTCGGTGTGGGATTCGCTGGGCTCTGGGGCGAGTTGGGGATCGGCGACATCTCCCGCCCCCCGGTTCCTGTACGTGCGGAGCTGTGGAGGTGCCGGCATGACACAGCAGCAGCTCCAGGTGCAGCGACGAGCCCGATGACATTCTTCCCCAGGGAGCCGAACGAGACCTTTGGCGTGGGATTCGTGGGGCTCTGAGGCGAGCTGGGGATTGGCAACATCTTCCCCCCGGTTCCTGTACGTGCGGAGCTTGCGGAGGTGCTGGCATGACACAGCAGCAGCTCCGGGTGCAGCGACGAGCCCGACGATGTTTCCCGGGCCTCCGAGTCAGCTGGAGCACAGTTTTGAGGCTACAGCTGATTCGGGAGAGGTAGCCCTGAGGATGTGAGGAAGATCGGGAGTGATGGTGGCTCAATCCCCCAAAAAGTCTGCAGGAAAATTCCCCACCCCGTTTCCCTACCGATCGACCATTCTTTATTTGGGATCGCAGGATACCATCTCCAGCTCCGTTCTCAGGGGGAGAGAGAGAGAGACTTTTGGCATCATGCAAGGAAAGCAGCAGAAGCAGAAGAAGTCTTTCTTTCTCTCCCCCAAACTCTGCCAGAAATGAGTCTTTGTGAGACTTGTCACACCAGCAAAGCCTCTTGGAGCAGGATGCCTTGCAGGGTCCCAAAGATTAATCTCTGGCAGAGTTTGGGGGAAAGAAAGAAAGACTTTTGCTGCTTTCCTTGCGTGCAGCCAAAAGCAGAAGAAAGAAGAGGAAAGAAGCAACCCAGTGGCCAGGCCAGGCACATGGGGCAAGTGGGGCAAGTTCCCCCCCTCTACCCTTTCCCTCCTCCCCTCACTACCTCATGTTGTTCACAATGCAAGTAATGCAAGCCTTGTGTTCCCGCGGGCCCTATGGGCGATGCAGCCTTGTGTTCCCACACAGCCTGGAATAATTGCTTTGGGGGGTGACATTTCTCTGCAGACCACCAACATTTTCTCGCAGACCACCAGTGGTCCACGGCCCACTGGTTGGCAACTGCCGTGCTAGTCTTCTGTCTGTTTTTCTTAAACAGTAGCTGTTACAATCCTTACTCTGTATATTGTAGATAACTGTTGTTGTTTTTTTCTTCTGGGGCTGCTGGGTCTTTTGATTTAGGATGTTTTGGAGGGGTTAAGTTGGCTTGTAACTACAGTGTTGCCATATGGTTGTAATAGTCTGTTGGTTGTTTCAGAGATGTTTTTGATGTATGCCAGTGTTATCCTTTTCACAGCTTGTGTTGGTTGTGTTGCGATGGGTTGAGTGGCCAGGCACTTTTTGTTGGAAGATGTTCAAAAAGTCAAAATGAGGAAAAAAGCCCTAAAACACCTCCTTGCCATCAATCAACACCCAGACTAGCAGAAATCAACACCAAGGTTAATATTAGACCAACAGTGAAGCTGTAAACAATATCCCAATCAGGAACTACGAACTCAGACAAACATTCTAACAATAAATGACAGCCTAACCAAGGAAATGCTAAGAGCACTCACATCAACACTGATAGGGCAAGGCACTAGTATATAAAAAGAGAGTAAACCCCATTCCCTTGTAGCATCGAGGATGTAACCAGGGGTGGGATTCTACCAGTTTGCACCTATTCACTAAACCAGTTGTTAACATTCTAAGCAGTTCAGAGAACCGGTTGTTAGAAGAAATTACTGGCCTAATCCTGTAAGGAAGGCAGGAAGGAAACATTCTGGTGTTGCTTACAGAAACTGCCTCTCTGTTAACCCTTATTACATTCTTGGTAGGACTAGACTTCCTGTCTCAGGAATGTCTCTGGAGTTTTTTTTTCCCCCTTCTTTGCTGGTACTTTGCTTGTATGGAGTGACCATTCAAAGTTACAATGGCACTGAAAAAAGTGACTTATGACCATTTTTCACACTTACGACTGTTGCAGCATCCCCACAGTCATGAGAGGCCAGGCAAGGAGATACGTGCCTCAATGTGAGTGATATTTGAGTTGGCCACACCCAGCCAATAACATGACCACCAAGCCATGTCCACCCAGTCACATGACCACCAAACCACGCCCATCACCTTGAGCCACGCCCACAGAACCAGTTGTTAAAAAATTTGAATCCTACCCCTGGATGTAACCCAGTTAGATAATGAAACGTCTGCAAGAAAATAATTCAACATAATATGTTTCAAATCAAATCAAATTAAATCAAATAATTTGATTTGATATTTGTAAAATTAAGGTTTGAAGAGAACTAGGAAAAAAAGATATCAAGAGATGTCTGTTTGGAACAATTGAAGAAAGATTTGGTGTGTGTTTATTCTCAACCTCACTATGTTTTTGTATATTTATGTGCTTTTCAGGGAAAAGTGAATACTAAAATAACAGGTATATATTGCAGGTCTTCTGTGTAGTTTCTCTATTGTTCCCTCTCTTGGCCATCAAAATAATCTAAAGAGGCAAGCATAGGCTCCAAAATACCTTAAAAAGCCAGTCTGGTTCTTCCAATCAATTGGAATTATTGATATTCCCCATAGGGTCAAGTCCAGAGACTCCAAAACTGGAAGGATGAGATTATAGCTGGGAAAAGTGCTTTACTCCATATTTGTTCTTTTAACAGCAAAATGTATATTTGTTGGTTTTTTTCATGCTCAGCTTCCTTGGAAAACATGTGATCTGGAATTGGTTCGGTGGTGCCACGTTCTTGGGAGTGGAGGAGAGGAACCAAGGGTTAAAAACTCTCCTATATGTTATTTGAGCCTGTTTGGTATTATCTGAATAAATCTTAAAGATTTGATAAGATTTTATTTCAGGAAACCTACCAGCTGCCTAACTATATCAACAACTTTCACTATTCATAGAGTTACTTGGCGTGTTTCATTCTAGCTGCCAATTCTTTCTAAGCATCTTGACTCTGTTTAGAACCAAAGATGTGTTTTTAACAATTGCAAGCCTCAAGACAAGAAATTGGCATGTGGGTGGATACTGAAAACAATTATCTATCCAAAAAATTTATCTCCTTTCGTGGGTGTACTTAAGTATCTTCCACTGAAATAGTCTTGGAACAAAACTCGTCCTCTGCAGTCTTAGGATTCTTTCTCAGTTGCCTTTAATAAGAGCTTTAATGTGGTAACTGGGTTTTTTTTTCTTGGCATGGTATTCATGGTATGGCCTTTGTTTTATCTTCGGGCCATGCTTGAGGAAGCTTAAAGTCATCCTTTATTCTACCAGTTTTTAAAAAGTGGTTTTTCCTCTGTTTTTGACCCAGTTTCCACCATTGTTATAATGTTGTAGCAGCTGTTGCTGATACATCATAGTTGCTTATACTACTATTTATATTTATATTATATTTTTTTTAATTATTTATGGTGTCCCCCAAGGCAGTGTTCTAGGACCAACTCTCTTTATACTCTACATAAATGACCTCTGTGATTATATTAAGGGCAACTGTGTTCTCTCCGCTGATGATGTAAAGCTATTCAACACCACTGACAATACTGCTACCCTTCAAAAAGACCTCGACTATGTATCAGAATGGTCAAACAAATAACAACTTCAAATCTCAACAAATAAATGCTCTGTCTTACATATTGGCAAAAAAAATCAGAAAATAAAATACAAGCTGAATAGTCCAGACATCGTTGATGATCCAAACTCCATCAAGGACCTTGGAATACTCATCTCTAATGATCTAAGTGCTAGAGCCCACCGTAACTACATAGCCAAAAAGGCATTAAGAGTTGTTAACCTAATCCTATATAGCTTTTTCTCTGGTAATATCACACTACTAACTAGGGCATACAAAACATTTGCTAGACCAATACTCGAATACAGCTCATCAGTCTGGAACCCACATCACGTATCTGATATTAACGCAGTTGAGAAAGTCCAGAAATATTTCACAAGAAGAGTTCTCCACTCTTCTACTCGTTGCAGAATACCTTATGCCACCAGACTTGAAATTCTAGACCTAGAAAACCTAGAAATACACTGCCTTCGGTCTGATCTAATTATAGTATATAAAATCATACATTGCAATGTCCTTCCGGTCAATGAATACTTCAGCTTCAACCATAACAATACAAGAGCACAAAATAGATACAAACTCAAGGTTAACCCCACCAAACTTGATTGCAGGAAATACGACTTCGGCAACAGAGTGGTCAATGTCTGGAATACTCTACCTGACTCTGTGGTTTCTTCCCCAAACCCCAAAACACTTTAACCTTAGACTGTCTACTATTGACCACACCCCTTTCCTAAGAGGTCTGTAGGGGGTATGCATAAGCACACCAATGTGCCTACCGTCCCTGTCCTATTGTTTCTTTTATTTTTCTTATATGTATTCATTTCATGTATTCACAACTATGTTTATCCTTATACTTATTATCTTGTAAGCAATTGACAAAATAAATAAATAAATAAATAAATAAATAAATAAATATCCTATTTATTTATAAAATAAGCATTCTGTTGTCCTATTCCACTTGGTGCCATGGTGAAGAACGTTGCTGTTATGTGTGGGCCAATCATAACTGTATGAAAAGTCCAGGATAGCATGAGTGCAGAGAAGAGCAACAAAGATAATTTGGGGACTGGAGGCTAAAACACATAAAGAACGATTGCTGGAACTGGGTATGTCCAGTTTAATGAAAAGAAGGACTAGGGGTGACATGATAGCAGTGTTCCAATATCTCAGGGGCTGCCACAAAGAAGAGGGAGTCAAGCTATTCTCCAAAGCACCTGAAGGCAGGACAAGAAGCAATGGGCGGAAACTAATTAAGGAGAGAAGCAACTTAGAACTAAGGAGAAATTCCCTGGCAGTTAGAACAGTTAATCAGTGGAACAACCTGCCTCCAGAAGTTGTAAATGCTCCAACACTGGAAGTTTTTAAGAAGAGATTGGACAATCATTTGTCTGAAATGGTATAGGGCTTCCTGCCTACGCAGGACTCGAAGATCTCCAAGATCCCTTATAAGTGTTCTCCATGGTCATCTAGACATTGGGTCTAGTTGCTTTTGGCAATGAGGTCAAAACTGGACCCATTGCACATTATCAGCAGAGCCATTGTCTTGTAATACTTGTCAGGGATGGAACTCATTCATTACTGACTGTTCCTTACTGGTCTCTATGCCATCCTCTGTGCCTCCATAAACCAACCAAATAATAATTGGAAGGAAGCATTTTATAGCTGCAGTTTTCATCACACAGAGTCACTGTACAAATTGCATACAATCATACTGAGAAATGTCTTTGGATATCAGTTTTGACAAGCTTTCCTTCTCATCACAAATATTCCTGGACATCCTAATTTACAAAAAACCCAATGGCTCCCTAGGACACACCATCTACCAGAAAAAGATACACACTAACCGCTACTTAAATGCACAATCCCATCACCACCCTGCACAGATCAACTCCGTAGCCAAGACCCTCATCTCCAGAACCAAACGCCTAGCTGACAAAGACCACTTGAGAACAGAATTACACACCCTCACTAACGTATTAATGTCCAATGGATTCCAAAGAAGCACAATCACCAACCTAATCCTAAGGGAGACTCCCCAAAACCAAGACACAGAACAGGACAATGGCATCGCCCTCCTCCCTTACATCAAAGGCACCACAGATAAAATCAGCAAAATTCTCCACAAACACAATATCAGGACAGCCTTTGGCACTGACCAAAAAATAGCCAACATCTTAAGAAACCCCAAAGACAAGATCCAGCTAGAAAATCAAGGAGTTTATAAAATACCGTGCAAAATTTGCCCAGCCACATACATTGGACAAACCAACAGGAGAATAAATGCACGCATCGCAGAACACAAGAACGCAGTCAGAAAAGAAGAAAAACTTCCTCCCTTTTCCAGCACCTTAAAGCCACAGGACATGAAATTGATTTTGAAGGATCCAAACTTATCTCCAATACTGAACACTTCAACAAGAGAATAATTAGGGAAGCCATCGAAATAGAGAAACACCCCATAACATGAATAAACGGGATGATACTTCCCGCCTACCAGACATCTGGAAACTAGCCCTAATCAACAAACGAGTCCCAGCCACGAAAACCAACACCAGACCCAAAATAACACATGATGCCACCACCAATCTCCTTCACCAGACTCAAACCCAAGCCCACGCCACAGACGAAAGGCAACCACCATCCAGAAACCAGACCATGGCTGCAACACCAGCTGCTACACCCCCTCCGACCCCCAAACTAAGCAAACTGACACATGCTATAAACACATAGCCAGACCTCAAACTCGAGCCAAACCAAGGCCCGAATGTCACATCACAGCCTTCCACCCAGGACACTACATCACAGAACTCAGGAGATTACAACACAAAACATCAGGAGGTTGCAACACAGACAACGACCCAGGAGATTACAGCACCACACCCAGGACGTCACAACAATAGAACTCAGAAGGTCATCACACAGCCCATTACCCAGGTCGTTACAACACAAAAGGCTGAGAGACACACAGCCAGCACCTCAGCCACACAGGGTCTCAGGAAAAAGCCATCCAATCTGCATACATCAACTCTATCAACCAATCAAGAAGTAACAACACAGCCAACTCTGGAGTTTAAAAGGGAAAAACAGCCACGATCACGCACTTCTCCCAGAAGAACGAAGCTGAAGACACCAGCCTGAAGATGACGGATGAGATTTCGTCGAAACGTTGCCAAGGTATTCTCAATCTTACACGGGACAAGACCCGAATACACCAAGACCTACATACCTTTACCCGTGAAAATCTACGAAAACAAATATATATATATATATATATATATATATATATATATATATATATATATATACAGAATCTCTAATTACAGGCGGAGAGGGTTATATTCCATCTTTCTTCGGGTCCATGGGTAAATCCATCCTTAGTCAAAATAATGAAGTTCCACTTTTAAGAAATATTTTATGTGGGAGGGAATGAAGCAAGAGCAATGCAACCTTACTCAAGAGTATAAGCGGGTTTCTCTGGCAACAAATATTAAATAATACAAATTCAATCAAACCCAGTTTTAGCTATACTTATTGGTCCTGTCAAATATGCAGCCACAATTACTACTGCACTGGATATCATTGCCTCTTGTTAAGCCATATCCAGAGTTCTTAGACATGATTTTAATATAAGAGTTACTTTAAAGAATGGTGTATATCTATCTATATTGTCCACCTCTGGAATTTAGTGGTTATGCAGTGTACAGTCTTTTAAAAAGAACTGACTTTATTTGGCCTCCAACAACTGAAATAAATCTTGTAGAGTTTATATCTTGCAAGCCACTAAAACCATAAGCTGATCCTTTAAAGAAGCTAGTATGGTTTGGGTAGCAATGCCTATCCAACTGAGAAATGGTCACATTTAAGTCCATTGATTTGATTGGTTTTTTTTTTTTAAAATTCCCTTTGGGTTGAAGCCTGGGTTTGGATTAAGATCAGATCTCCTTGGGTTCTAGCACTTTAATCCCCCATGACGTTCATGTCACCCTAATAAACTGTGATAATCTTCTACATCATTGGTTATCAACCTGTGGTCCACAGACACCTGGGAGGGCATGATATTGTCACAGGGGGTCCATGAAGGCTTGAAGAATTTAAAACTTGAGTTAAGTCTTGGGGTCTGTGGCCATCATCTTTAAAGGAAGTCCATGGTGAAGAAAAGGTTGAAAACCATTGTTCTACAATCACTATTCACAAATTCACATGTATCCTAGGTAACATATCTGACACAGTCACCAACTCTTGCTGATAATGAAGCCAACTGCCACAATTTCATATCTGAAGCTAGTTAAGAGTTGGGGCTGAGGAAAACCAGTTTTGCCCCCACTTTTCCATTGTTATTCAGAAATTATTATTCCTTCTCTGAAAACAAAAAGTCTTTCTTCTTCCATTTGCTTAGTATTAATTAGTTTAATTACTACAATTTTGAAAATGACTTACATGAATTGCCTTTTGTAGTGAGAACAGGGGAGATAAAATGATTGCACAAATGGAGTGTTGCTGGGGAAATAAAGAGCAGCTGCAGCAAGGACAGAAAGATGAAAAGTAGATAGGAATTGATCCTGCACCCAGGAGTTGTGGGTTCTTTATCAGAGTAGAGACCAAAGTTTTCCTGAAATTCTTTTAAAGGTAAAGGTTCCCCTTGCACATACGTGCTAGTCGTTTCCGGCTCTAGGGGACGGTGCTCATCTCTGTTACAAAGCCGAAGAGCCAGCGCTGTCCGAAGATGCTCATGTGGCCATCATGACTAAACACCAAAGGCACATGGAATGCTGTTACCTTCCCACCAAAGTGGTCCCTATTTTTCTACTTGCATTTTTTTACATGCTTTCAAACTGCTAGGTTGGCAGAAGCTGGGACAAGTAACGGGAGCTCACTCCGTTACACAGTGCTAGGGATTCGAACCACCAAACTGCTGACCTTTCTGATCAACAAGCTCAGTGTCTTAGCCACTGAGCCACTGTGTCCCTGAATTTCTTTTAGGTGTCCATAATTCTTAAATTTTAGATCTAAGCAATCTGGCTAGAGAAAATATTAGTGGGGCAGAAGTATTGGCTGTAGAGAGGACAGAGAAGGACAGTCCAAGTCAATGTAATTGAAACAATTTGAAACAAGAAAGATCATAGCGAATTTAATGGAGACACAATCAGAACACCTGACTGCAACACCTAAAAGCAATTGCCCAGTGTTATCCTAAGAAAACATGTAGCTCTATTAAACTATGAGAGATAAGAGCTACATTTGTCTTACTATGCATCCTAAAGTAGGGGTCCCCAATCTCCGGGCACTGGGCTGCAGCATCCAGAAACTGGGCCATGCAAACAAGTGAAACCCCATCTGTGGAATGCAGGCAGCATGCAAAACCACAGCCCCTCCAGTCCATGCAAAAACCTTTTCCCATGGAACTGGTCCCTGGTACCCAAAAGGTTGGAAGCCTTTGTCCTAAAGCAGTGGTGGCTAACCTTTTTGGGCTCCTGTGCCAATAATTGTGTGCGCGCTTGCATGCTCGCACTCGCTTGCCAGCACCTAGAAGGCAATGCACACACCCCCACCCTACGCATATGCACGCAATCCCCCCACCCCCCCCCCATTGCCCCCTTACTTGCACTGTGCCTCACAGCTGATTTTTGGCTGGTTTGAGAACTTTTTTGGCCTCCCAAAGGCTTGAGGAAGGCTTCTGCAGGCTTCTGCAAGCTTTGTAGGCCGAAAACTAGCCCCGTTTTCATCACTTCCTGTTTTTCCAAAAATATCGGAAGTGATGAAACAGGGCTAGTTTTCGGAGAAGCCTTCCTCAAGCCTTTGGGAGCCCGAAAAAGGCCTCAAACTAGCCAAAAATCAGCTGTGAGGCGCGCACATGCGCAGTGTGGTAAATTTGCCTACAGCTTGTGTGCCAGCACAAATGGCTCTGCGTGCCACCTGTGGCACGTGTGCCATAGGTTTGCCATCACAGTCCTAAAGTATCTTGGATGAGATAGTCTTTGAGGGTGGATTGGAAGTGTTACACAATCTTTATTTATATACAGAGAAAGAGAAAGAGAGAAGAAGAAAGAGAAAGGAGGGAAGCAGTTTCTTGTTTGAGGTCAGATGAACAGTGTGAGACAATGAGGAATGCTAATGGTATTGGGAAGGCACAGGACCTGATCATATTAGGTAGTCTCACAAACCAAATGGCTTCTTGTAATAGAATTATTATCGGCTTCTTTGAGAACAATACATGAATTGAACAAGAAGACGGATGATGTGTGATTATACTCAAAAATTCTGCAGGAGAACCTGCCAGGGTGCACTGTCAAGATAGATGAACTAGCAACACCAAGTCCACTGAAACTGTCCATAGGACTTAACTTCCTCTGAAAAGTTCCTTAATTGAGGACAGAAAATGTGAAGAATTGCTAAATGATGACTGTAATGTTAATTTCTACAAGTTAAACATGAACTCTGTATCTTCACCATCAATCACCCAAGGTTTTTTAAATTAGAATCATGAATTTGAAATTTTCCCTAGCATAACAATTACCATAGGCAGAAATTGCACATCCAGAATGTCTATAAATCATTGGCTGAAGAAGTATAGGAGACCATTCATCAGCAGGTTTTAGAGCAATCATCCTCTAAACATTGCAAGGATTTACATTTGAAGAAATTAGTGCATCAACTAGTCAATAATATAACTGTATAGCAATGAAAAAGAACAAAAACCCAACATTTAAACAAAACAACTCAAAACAAAATCAGATTAAAAATTATTACTTAATTCTTAAAAAGCCCACATCAAGAAAAAATATAAAGCTATTAAAATTACAATTGTGATTCAGTTTTAAGCAATGGATTAAACCTAGACTGTTATGTATGCAGAGTTTGAATTGATTGGTTGTTCCTGTAAAGTGTTTGAATTCATTGGTTTAAAAGTGCGGGAAAACCCTGCACTCTGATTGGCTGTCAGCCGAGGCAGCCGGCTATATATAGCTGCCTCGGCTAAGCCAAATTGGGTCCGTTCTGAGCTGAAGTCACAATAAAACTTAAGAGATGAAGCACTCCGTGTCTGCCTCTCTATGCAAACTTAACACTGGCGACGAGGATGGGATTCCCCTGAAGAGAAGGCGACACGGAACAGAAGCAGAGCGAGATGGCTGTGCTGAACATCCCCCCCACAGCCCCGTTCGATCCAACGGTGGAAGACTGGGAGTCGTATGCAGATCGCTTTCAGATGTTCCTGGAAGGAAGCGATCTGGCCACCATTTCCGAGCAGCGGAAGAGGGCGGTCTTTCTTACGTACTGCGGTCCGGCGGTTTTCAAGATGGCGAAGGCACTCACGGGAGCAGCAGACGTGAAGGTAATGGCATGGCCTGATCTGGAAAGGTTGTTAAGAGCCCATTATGCCACAAGTATCGTGCCTCATTAAGAGACACGAGTTTTATCGTCGTGATCAAGGGGAAAACGAAAGCGTAAACGACTTCATAGCAAATTTAAGAGACATTGGGGGTGCATGCAAATTCAACAGTTTAGAGGAGGCCATGCATGACCATTTTGTGTTGGGCCTTAAAGACAAGGTATTACAGAGCAAGTTATTAATGAAACCTAAGATCACGCTGAAAGAAGCCATAGAAGAAGCATCTTCAGCAGAAGCCACCAAATCCTCAGCAGCAGCCATGAGGAAGATGAACAGGGCCACGAGCCATTCTGATGGGGAAAAGTCCACCACAAATCATTGTGAGGAACAAGATTCTGAGTCAGATTACAGTGAGGTGGAGGAAGGAATTTACAGACTCAGAATGGAGCAGAAAAAGAAAGACCTGGGAAGAAAGAGGCAAGATTTCTACTGCAGAGGTTGTGGGGAAGCCACCCCGCACTGAATGCAAGTTTCTAGACACCATTTGCCTCCATTGTGAAAAAAGAGGGCACCTAGCAAGAGTCTGCAAATCATCCAGAACTCCACCCAACAGAAGGAAGTTTGCTGCAAACAAAGACAAAGAATTCAAGCCAAACAACCTCAGTGAGAAAATGGGGCACAGCACAGAAGCAAAGGGGAAGAATGAAACTCATCAGACAGTAACTATTGGTCATTCATCTTCTATAAATAACAGAAAAGTGCATGTCAAGGTACTTATTGAAGGAAGGCCTTGCCAAGTGGAAGTGGACTCGGGCTCATACCTATCTATGGTGTCATGGGACACTATTCAAAGACTGTTACCAGATATTCAGAAAACTCACTTCAAGAAGCAAGCATTGACTCTTAAAGACTACCAAGGGAACAAGATTCCAGTAGTTGGAACAAGAGAATTCAACGTGAAGTTCAAAGGCCACACCAAAAGCCTACCCCTGACCATCGTGGACAAGGATTACCCAAGTTTGCTGGGGCTTGAGTGGTTCAACCCGCTGGGCATCGAGGTGACTGGCATCAATCACGTGAGCAACACTGAGTGGGAAGAGGCCTTGAAGTCTGAGTTTCCAGAGGTCTTCAGCGACGGATTGGGCAAGTATTTGGGGACCCCATCACTTTCAATATAGATCCCAAGGTACAACCAATCCATTTAAAACCCAGAAGGGTTCCATTTGCCTTAAAGGAAAAAATTGATGCACAATTAGAAAAACTAATAGCTCAAGGGGTTTTAGAGCCCACTGACCATTCCAGGTGGGAGACACCCATAGTCACACCAGTCAAGGCTGATGGGTCTGTAAGAATCTGCGGAGATTACAAGGGGACATTGAACCATGCGCTACAACAGAGCGCATATCCAGTTCCAGTAGTGCATCATTTATTACATTCTCTTGGCGGGGGCTCAGTCTTTGCCAAATTGGACCTGGCCCAGGCATATCAACAGTTAACAGTTGATGATGCAACTGCAGAAGCCCAAACCATTGTAACCCATAGAGGTGCTTTCAAATGCAAAAGGTTGCAATTTGGAGTAAGTGTGGCACCAGGCATTTTCCAAAGCCTTATGGAAGGATTGCCAGGGGTGGTGCCTTATTTTGATGACGTTTTAATCTCTGCTGAAAATGACACTCAGTTACACGAGGAGCTCAGAGAAGTCCTAACCAGATTCAAAAAAGCAGGGTTAAAAGTCAAAGAAGACAAATGCACACTTAGAACTGACAAAGTAGAATTCTTGGGTTACATGATTGATAAACATGGCATCCACCCCACAGAAGCCAAAGTCCAGGCAATCAAAGAAGCCCCCAGACCAAAATGCAAAACAGACTTGCAAGCATTCCTGGGACTCATTAACTTCTATCATATGTTTCTACCTCAGAAAGCAACCACTGCAGAACCCCTACATAGATTACTAGACAAAAATCTGCATGGGTCTGGGGCAGAAAAGAACAAGCTGCATTTAACAATATTAAGAGACAAATCACTTCTGATTCTGTACTGATACAGTTCTCTGAGAATTTGCCTGTTGTACTGACTTGTGATGCATCCCCTTTTGGAGTGGGGGGGTGGTGTTGAGCCACATGCTTTCCAGTGGAAGGGAAGCCCCTATTGCATTTTACTCTCGCACTTTGACTAAAGCAGAGAGAAACTACAGCCAACTGGACAAGGAAGCTTTGGCAATTGTGGCAGCTGTCAAGAAATTCCATGAGTACATATATGGGAGAACATTTACCATTGTCACAGATCACAAACCTCTTTTAGGCATTGTGGCAGGAGACAAACCAACGCCCACGATCCTGTCACCAAGAATGCTGAGATGGACTGAATTTCTTGCTGCTTATTCATACAAACTCATCCACAGACCTGGAAAAGACATTGGGCACGCAGATGGTTTGAGTCGCTGCCCGCTTTCTTCACACACTGAGGACCCTGCTCCTGAGACTTACACCTTTTTTCTAGAAACTGTTGCTAAGCTTCCAGTCCATGCTGCTGAGATTGCCAGAGAGACTGCCAAAGACACTTTATTGGCTCCTGTTATAGGCTGGATTAAGAAAGGTTGGCCACTTCAAGATCTGCCTCAAGGTTCCCAACCTTTTAAGTCCAGACAAACTGAGTTATCTGTATTAAGAGGATGTATTTTGTGGGGTAACAGGGTGGTTATTCCTGCAAAACTACAGAAAGAGGTTTTGGAAATGTTACATGAGGGTCATCCGGAATTGTCAGAATGAAGGGATTGGCCAGGAGTTATGTATGGTGGCCAGGTATTGACAAAATGGTTGAAAACTGGGTTGCATCCTGTCCCAACTGTCAGGAAGTCAGGCCTGCCCCACCTCTCACCCCCAAACAGGAATGGGAATGTCCTAGGGGCCCATGGTCCAGGATTCACATTGATTTTGCTGGCCCTACCAGAGGGCACACTTTCCTTATTATAGTAGATGCATATTCCAAATGGCTAGAGGTTATCCCTATGGCATCCACAACAGCTGAAGCTGTCATCAAACAGCTTAAGAAACTTTTTGTAACTCATGGGTTGCCTGATCTACTTGTTTCTGACAATGGTCCTCAATTTACATCCAACCTTTTTGAATCATATTTGGCACAGCAGGGTATCAGACACGCCCTTAAAGCCCCTGGACATCCTTCAGCTAACGGCCAGACTGAACGCATGGTACGATTTACCAAGGAGAAACTTCAGCAATTGGGTCCAGGGGACATCACTGAGAAAGTTGAAAAACTACTCAGTGTCCAGCATATCACTCCCAACCCATCAACTAACTTAACCCCAGCCGAGTTGTTGATGGGTAGAAAACTCAGATCTCCCCTTGATCTACTTCATCCCACTTACGCACCCAACGCACCATTAGATTCCACTAGCAAAACTCACACGTTCACTGTGGGTGATCCTGTCTATGCAAAAAACCTTGTGGGTGAACCTTTATGGATTCCTGCAGAGATAACCCAAATTACAGGCCCCAGGTCTTACAGGGTTCAAACTGAGGATGGTGTCCTCTGGAGCAGGCACATTGATCAGTTATGCTCTAGACTACCTCAGGAACATCGCCATGGCTCTTTCCTGGTTCCCACACCTGTTGCCTCCTAGGGGAAGGGGAGGATCATGAAGGTAATCAGCAAGTAAGAATCAACCCCATGTGTAACGAGCTAATACAACAGGAACCTTCCCAAAACCTGTCACAATGCCAACAACAATTTTCACAAGTGGAAGATTGCACATCACTACCAGACTTAGGTGCTGACATTGGGTTGGAGATGGATTGGGAGGAGAGACCAGGTTGTAGTAACCAAAGAGGTTATAGCAACACTAGAAGTCCAAGTGAGGAGATGTTAACAAACACATTTCCTCCTCACAATGTGAGAACCCTAAAACACCTGAACCACGTAGATCTCAATGTACAAAAGAGCCCCACCTATTTGCAAGAGTATATTAGATAGATGGGGTTTGAGTATGGACCAAACCTAGTGGGGAGGGGTGTTATGTATGCAGAGTTTGAATTGATTGGTTGTTCTGTAAAGTGTTTGAATTCATTGGTTTAAAAGTGGGAAAACCCTGCACTCTGATTGGCTGTCAGCCAAGGCAGCCGGCTATATAGCTGCCTCGGCTAAGCCAAATTGGGTCCGTTCTGAGCTGAAGTCACAATAAAACTTAAGAGCTGAAGCACTCCATGTCTGCTCTCTATGCAAACTTAACATAGACCACATGAAATCTTATTGTCACCTGCTCTTGTTTGTTCTTTGGTACTGTTGGAGAAAAAGAGGCAGAGCTGGGGGGAGGCAGCATTAAAAGCATCATCAGTTTAGAGTTGTGTTCCCATAAGCCTCCAAGTCCAACCTCTCCTGAATTCCATTGACCCTTATCTGGCACCAATTTAGTGTTGAACTTTAATTGACCAGCTTGAATGAATCTTCTATGCTGCAATCTTAAGGAATGGTCCTGATTCTCTGTGTCTGACAGGTATAGGGCTCATCTGCTGACACAGTGTCAACTCATGAATTAATTAGGGCATCCTTTGGAACCCTGACACAAAGTACTTGTTGTGGATTTGACCAGCAAAGAACAAAGTGCAACTATTACTTCCTTGATTTGGAAGTTTTATTTCTGTTGATCCAGGACAGGGTTTTCATTTGCTTTTGGAGGTAGGGAGAAAGTAGAATGATAAGAATGTGATACCTAGGAACAGAAAGGATGCAGAATCCTCAGAATAATTTGGCACCAATTATTGTGGGCTTTCTCAAAAGTCTACCATTGTATTCTTAAGCAAAGGATTTTCTCTTAAGGATAATTGTGGCACATTTCAAGTTTGCCGTTTGCAACAGAAAGCTGCCTTGAACCTTTCAAAGCTTAAGAATATTTTCAGTGGAAAACTAGGAGCAGTTTCATTCTAGTGGTCCCAGTCTAATAAACTCAAATCTTTTTTTTAGCTCCAGTGGCATTAAACCAAATTCACTGAAATAAAAAATTAGGGAATCAAATTCTTCTGCTTTCATTTGTACTGCCATCATTTAGGTAAGCCTCACAATCCAAAAAAGTAAAATCTGATCGTTGCTGGCAAGCAGATGTTTGTAACAGAAATAAATGGATGCTATAGCCTCAGCAAGTGGCAGCTTCTGGTTGACCTTGTGGGGGCTCAGAAAATATGTGAGGTTGGGGCTGGTGAGTGCTTGTATAGGAGACTGCTATGAATACTACAGCTAAATCAGGGTTCCCAAAACTTTAAGACTTGTGGACTCTGGGAGAATTCTGGGAGCTGATGTCCACAAGTCTTAAAGTTGCCAAGTTTGAGATCTCTGAGCTAAGTGGAGGAAAGGCCACAGCAAACCTCTCTTGTGTCCTTGGGAAGAACATCCACATGCTTGAAGTCACCAAAAGCCAAGCTGGACTCAGAGAAGTCTTTAACCTTTATGCTGTTATAGCCAGGGGTGGGATTCTACCAGTTCGCACCTATTCACTAGAACCAGTTGTTAACATTCTAAGCAGTTCAGAGAACCGTTGTTAGAAGAAATTACTGGCCTAATCCTGTAAGGAAGGCAGGAAGGAAACATTCTGGTGTTGCTTACAGAAACTGCCTCTCTTAACCCTATTACATTCTTGGCAGGACTAGACTTCCTTTCTCAGGAACTTCTCTGGAGTTTTTTTCCCCTTCTTTGCTAGTACTTTGCTTGTATGGAGTGACCATTCAAAGTTACAATGGTACTGAAAAAAGTGACTTACGACCATTTTTCACACTTATGACTGTTGCAGCATCCCCACAGTCATGAGAGGCCAGGTGAGGAGATGCGTGCCTCGATGTGAGTGATATTGAGTTGGCCACACCCAGCCAATAACATGACCACCAAGCCATGTCCACCCAGTCACATGACCACCAAGCCATGCCCACCACCTAAGCCACGCCCACAGAACGGTTGTTAAAATTTTTGAATCCCACCCTGGTTATAGCGTAGGTTGAAAAGCAACCTGAGAAGTCACAATTAAAGACAGATTATTCAAGCGTTAAAAATACCTGAATCCATACATATGCTTCTAAAGTTCCCCATCCCCACGCTCGCTTCATATTTAATTCTCTCATAAAACTTAATATTAGGAAGTGATGGAGAGTAGAGCAGATGGCTGGAAAGCTAATTGTCAATTTAACAACTCAAGAACTGTCACACTTTGCAAAATACAATGCTGCCTGTAATTCGGTGGTGGTGTCCAGAGCAGATGCTTTAGGCAGAAGGCTACTTTCGGCCAAGCAAGATAAGGAAGCTGAGTCATTAAAAAAAGAGTGAGTTCACTCTTAGATTAAGGCTGTACTCATATTTTGGGGGTGGAGGGGAACAAAGGCCAAATTCAGAGTAAATCATAGCAGTTCAAGACACTGTAAGGCACCAAGATGAAGCAGATGGTATTAGCCATCCTGCCTCAAGTAAAAATTAAATTCAAAGCTCGATTCCTGATTTGCATTTATCTATTTTAGCTCTAGTCTGCTAAGTAGTCGCTACAAGGGCTGGTCTGATCCATTGTATTGCAAAAGGCAACTACTCCTGTTAAATCTGCACTGAAAAAGTTCCTGCACTGATGAAATTATTAATACCTTGAGGCTGATTTTGTAACTTGAGCTCACCTAAACACAAGAAATCTGAATGTAAATATTCATATATCTCTAGATTTTGGAAATGCAGAGTTGTGCCCTTCTATTCTTTTACAAACTGATTTTCAGTTCAGGGTCTAATAGGACCCCTATGTTCAAAAATCCTTATAGGTAACTGGACTGCTTCAAGGATTTGTTGCTAAAGGTCATGTAATATGTTGCAAGAAGGATGGGATAATCTGCATATTGCCTGTATACATAGTTATTATTAAGATATAATGATGTATTAGATTGACATTCTACATGCTGTTTTCCCTTCTGGGTCCCACTAAGGGGTCTGATAACCATCTGGCTGATCTTGTCTGTCTTAAAAAACAGGATTTGGTTTAGTAAGTGCTTGGATGGAGACTACCAGGGGATACATGGTCTATAAACTGGGTTAGGAAGTTGGAAAATAATCTGGAAGAAGGCACTAACAAACCCATTCTATATTGTGCAAACCAAACTAAGTGGATGTGCCTATGAAGTCAGCAAGTGCTACTGATGTATTTTCTGATATGACTTGGGAGCAAACAGGATAAGGGCACACAAATATATTCTTAAACAGTTCCCTAATAATAAAATGTCATTAAACAGAAGTAGTAGCCCTCACTCTCCAGGATTTTCTATCTATAGCTCTGGTTTTTCTCAACTTCAAGCTGTGCATAGTATTACATTCCTGTTTTCAAGAATTGGTAATTTTGGAAGTGATCCTAAACCTATCCCATATGTTGTTTTTAACATTTTGCCCCAGGAAATTTCCAACTGCATAGGGCAGGGATACCCAAATCCATTTATGGCATCCTTAGTGCTTTATTTAGTGTTTCAGGGTATCCCTAGCAGTTTTAGTACGCAGTGTGTTAAGACATTTAGAACCTGTAAGTTTGCTAGGATGCCGTGGTGCACCAGAAAACATGGGCATAGAGGATTGGGAAATACCTGGATGGCCTCAATTTAATCTACTGATCAATTTAAGGTACCTGGAATGAGATCCCTAGGCAAAGAGATGGACAAGGCAGAGACATCATCATCATCATCTTTCAAGACCCCATAACTTACGGGTGGAGTCTGGGCAACTGAATGGAGCTAGCAGAGTGTTTACTGGCTGGATGCCCTTCCTGTTGCCAATGCAGAGTTTGTTCAGCAGATATATTCTCACTGTGCCCAGAGAGAGAAATAATCTGCCTCTACCTAGGATCAAACCTCCTGATTGTGAGGCGAGACTCCACCTCTCGACCACTGCACCACTCATGGGCAGAGACAGAGACAATAAAATATTTGTATCCAGGTTGACTCTCGGGTTGAGCTCGCTAACGGGCGGCGGTTTATTGTCCGCATCCGCAGCCCGGCTCTTATGTTGGAGAGCCCGATCCTACGGTTCGGGGCAGAAGCCTCGGAGGGGTGGCGGAGAAAGGGAAAGCTGCCAGCCAGAGTGAGGGGAGCCGCATCTCCCCTTTGGGTCTGGTCTTTTCCTCCGAAGACAACAAGAAGCGGTGGTCAATATGGCCACCTCAAGAGAAGGTCTCAACTGGACTAAGATCGTGCAGGAGGAAAGAAAGAAGTTGACAGCAGAGGAACCGGAGTATCGGATGGTAAGATCAACAAAGGCACCCCGGATTAAGATAAAGATGAGTTTTAAAAAAAGAAGAAGCGGCGCAGTGTCAAGTGAAGGAAAAAATAATAAGTAAAATATCTTTGACAGCTATAAGGGGCTTCGAACCGGAAAGGAAGAAGCTATAAGAACTTAAGTTTGGGGCTTGAAAAATCTTGAATATTAAAATAAAAGGAAAGGGAGAAGATTTCGTGTAACAGAAAGTGCCACTTTGTGGATAAAAATTGGAATTTAAAGAAGAAGGAAAATATCTTGTTCCTTTGTGAATAGGAGTTGTTACAATTTTAAAGAGACATTGAAACAAAAAGCAAGACCCATAGAAGGTGAAAGTTTGAATTAAAATAAAAGACAGACTGCTGGATTAGTTGGTGATATTGATATAGACTCTGGACTTGGGCTAAGATCTTAGAAAATTTAAAGAAGAAGAAATAAGGAAAATAAAACTTTGGTGGCCATCCAAGGAATTAAAATGGAATTTAAAAGTATGAAAGAACTGCTACAGGAAGTGACTGAACTAATTTGGCTCGTTGCAGAAGACATGGGCATGGAAATGGCTGAACAAAGAACAAGAAGAAGGAATCTTGGAAAGGGAGGAGCCAGCACAAGGAAAGCCATTTTAAAGAGACAATTAACACAAAGATTAATACAAATAAAAGGGAAAGGAAGGGTGGTTAAAAACGAAACCTAAGAAAGTAATTAAAAAGGGGAACATTTATGAAATTAGGCATGCTAGAAAGGTCCAGAAGAAAAGGGAGCAGAAAGGCAAAGAGAGAGAGGGGATTTAAATTGGATGGAGAAGGGATATAGCAGGATAAAGGAGAGGGAACAAGAAACAAGAGCAGAAGATAGAGAATACGGAATTATATAATGAAGAAAGAAACTCATTTACATAGAGATAATGGTTAATGTATTAAGAAGGGGGTTCTGCATGGAGAAGAGGGGTAATAAGAATATATTGTAATCATAAAAATGTAAAACAATAGAGGGGTTACTGACAATTTTATTAGATAAAGGTTACACTTTTACTTTTTATTTATAAAAGAAAGGTAAATGTTGATTAGATAAATTGAATTAACTGAAATGATTTTTGAAGATGTTTAAAACCAGATTTGTCAGTAACCAAGGTTAGTTATTTTTACTATTATTTTGGAACTATAAACAAACTTTAGGGGATGTGTTGCAGAACCTGATTGAAAAGAGATATAATGTTATGTAGCTTTTCTTTTCTCTTTTTTCTTTTATTCTATCTTTTGCTTTAAAGGGAATGATTATCACTATGTTAATATGTTAGCCACTGAGGTGTCACTTTCAAAGTAGTAAAGGGGGGCAAGTCTAGGTTTTCTTTTTATTCTTTTTGTGTTAAAGCTTGTATTGATTTAGAATTATGGAGAGAATATGTGATGAAAGGGCAAATCTGACGGATAAAAGAAATATGTAAATGATAAAAGAGTATTAACAATGTGAAGATAGTTAAAGGATAGATATGGACAAACTTTATTTTCTATATGATGGGCAAACATATTGTTATTTTAAGATATATAAACGTTTAAAAAATATTTACAACTAATTTGAAATGAAATGGGGGTTATACAGATTGAGATTAAGATTTGAGACTAGGATTAATTTGTTTGGCCCTTTGTTTGCCAAAAATGGAATGGAAGTAAAAATGGGATAAAATAGGAAGTTAAATGTCAAAAATGAATATAGAACTATTGTCATATTTGCATGTAAAAGTGATGACCCGGGAATATGCTGTCTACTGAAAAGAGCTTTATTTGAACCGTTAAAAACTGAATAAAACTTGTTTAAAAATATTTGTATCCAGGTTATCGTTGCTTGATCAAGATCAGCACATGTCCAAATATCTAAGAATGCTGTTATGGTTCTGATTTGCCACTATCAGCCTAATAAACCGATCAGCCTTTGCAAAACTGGCCAGGTGTATCTAATGAGTCATGAAGGCCACTAATATGCACGAGAATCGGTGCGGCAAGAGCATTTTAAATATGGCTGCAAGATGCCATCTAGTGTGATATGGCTGCAGAACTCAATATGAGACCTCTTACGCACAACCTTTATCTCCACAGCTATGAGCATGTTTTTAACTGATATATAACCAATATTGCTTCCCTGCCCCACTCCCATTGAATCTGAAATGTCAATATAGTTTTTTGGCATGATTACACAGACCAATGCTAATTTTGTTTTTGTGAATGCGTTTGACATTTTTATTCATTCCTTTGCAGCTATCTTTGTGGTGAAAGGGCAGGGTTTTCTAATTTCAGAAACAAGCCCTCTTGTGGAGCTAGTATCTGTGTTTGCTTATTTCCTGAAGAGGCCACTACCTTTTAGGCAGTCTTGGAATCCTTGTTTTCCTGCAATGTCTGTCTGATGCCATCAGAGTGACCTTTGACACACACACCCCACTTAGGCATTTCTGTGCATACTTCTAGGACAGATGGTCCTATGGTAACAGTGGCGCCTCAAGCCTTCCATAGAGGTCAGAGCCCAGGTGGGCAAAACAGAAAGCAAACAGTTCCCTTTCTGAAGAGCTAAGTATGTATATACACAACAAAGCCTAAAGCTGCATGGTAGATTTCCACTGTTAAGCCAGTAAGCTTTGGTTGACATCTAAAGACTGTCAAAACAGTTGTAAAGAGTTGAAATGCCCTTTCAGTAAGGTTGGCATCAGGCCCCAAGCAAGAAAACCATGGACTGACCATATCAGAGCTTGCAGGGACTTTGGCAAACGGGGTTAATTATAATCCTTCCCGAGAATGCCTAAGATTTCAGTGTTGGCCACGCTTTACTGATGCTTCATAAATTAAGGGTGGATAAGTCATAAGCCAGCATAATGCTAGGCTTAATGTTCTGATACTTTCATGGGGTAATTGAGGAACCTTGGTCAACATTGTCCTACAACAGGGTCTTCAAACTCCTCCTCCAGTCATGTTAGCTCAGGAATTCTGGGAGTTGAAGTCCACAAGTCTTAAACTTGCCAAGTTTGAAGACCCTTGTCCCACAAGGTTGTCTCCTTCAAGTCAAATGTGTCTTGTTAGTGTCTTCATGGACATATCAGTGCAGTTTTCTTGGCAACCGTAATGAAGAAATTTGCCATTGCCTCTGCCAAGAAATGGTTTGACTTTCTAGTTTAACTTACTATTATTATGATATTTCCCAACCCTCCTTAATCTCAGAGTTCATACATGGTCAGCTAAGTACTGCCCCTAGTGAGGCTTCTGCACTATCACAGTTCTGACCAATTAAAGGGACATGTAAGGTAGATGGCAAAGATTACAGGTGGCCCTTGATGTACGACCACAATTGAGCCCTACATTTCTGTTGCTAAGTGAAATATTTGTTAAGTGAATGTTGTCCCACGTTACAACCTGTCTTGCTACAGTTGTTAAGTGAATCACTGCAGTTGTTAAATTAGTAAACCTGTTTGTTCTGTCTTTTAATTGCTGGCTGAACATAAAGACAGTCAGATTAAACTCTACAAAGGCTTCCATACAAAGTTTCTTTATTGGATCACAAGGCATCCTCAAATATAAATCACAGTTACGTTGAGATTCATCTAATGTCCAACTCTTTGCACAGCTGACTTCATAGTGTAAAATTATAGTGATTTTCATCCCATAATGCTGGAGCAAAGGGTGAGACACCAGCACGCTGCTGGGGTCCAAGCAGGAGTAAAGAAAACTCCCCCAACCCAACCAAGGGTCAATTCAGTGACCAATCAGGATTACAGGTGTGACCACATGACATGAACTACATTTCCCATTATGCATTCCCTTAAGGGGACAGCTCCCAATTCTAACTTAACTATCTCAATTTCCAATTATCTATATATTGTCTGGACAGCACACTGTTGTTAAATGAATCTGGCTTCCCCATTGATTTTGTTTGTCAGAAGGTGGCAAAAGGGGATCACGAGACCCCGAGATACTGCAACCATCATAAGTATGAATCAGTTGCCAAGCATCTGAATTTTGATCAGGTGACCATTGGGAGAGTCTGCAACAGTCCTAAGTGTGAAAAATGGTCATAAGCTACTTTTTTCAATGTTGTTGTAACTTTGAACAGTCACTAAATGAACTGTTGTAAGTTGGGGATTAGCTATATTCTTCCTCCCAGTTACTCCAAGGGATTTTAGTAATAACCATGTTATTATTGTGTGGAACTCAGAATCATGGTATTCCATTGTTAGGTGAAACAAAAAATGGGAGCTTTTATTTTCTTATACTATTTATATAGCATCCCACAGTGAAGGTTCTCTGAGCATTCAGTGCAATCTTGAGGTGAAAAATCAGGAAGACAGCAGGAAGGAAGGGAAGCTACATGTTGCATCTAACAAAACCCTGATGGCAAATTCCAAGGAAAATATGGGTTTTGGAGGCAACAAGGTAATCTCTTTTATTCTTTTGGTGTTTTTCTCCCATGCTGTTCTAGGTAACATGTTTGCAACTGTAGAAGAGGAAACAAGGTGAAGCACCTGCAACTATTCTGCCTTCCTTAAAGTATTATTCTTTATTCTTTATTAGTTTATAATGTAGCATACATTATAAGAAAATATGAAAGCAAATAATAGGAAAAATAGGGAAGGGAAAAGTGAGGAAAAAAGGAGAAAAATAAAGAAAAGGCATTGACTTTCGACTCCCTTTGGTGCAGTAGAATAAGGCATTAACCTCAACTTTTTACTTTTACATGATAGTTTAAACTAGCCATTTCTATAACAACAAATCTATCTTATCAATAAAACCCAATGTCAAAGTTTCATTTTTTTCCCCACCTCAAGCACAAAGTTCAGAAGCGGTTTCCAAATAGTAGAAATAAAAGCATTTGCATTTTTCTGTTTGATCAAAGCAATCAATTTAGCCATCTTTTCTAACATCATCAATTTTCACAGCCATTTGTCCATTGTCGGGTTCTTTCAAGTATTATTCTTAAAACCACCCGGATTTGTGATACCAGGAAATGTTCTCCATAGCAAATAGACAGATTTCCTCATATCCTGGCTATATGTAAATACATATATATATCTGTCAGAACAAAGTCATAATACACATTAATTTGCTTCGGTGAAAACTGAGCAAGTACAATGAATCCAATGCTGTGTGAAAAATAGTAACTGATATTCACTGTTCAGTTTTGTTGATTTGGGATGAAAGCCGCAAAGAGGCTTGGCTAATCTTCTGAGCATATAAACACAACTCAAGTATTCATTTAGTTTTCTAGGAGGAATTCAGCTCTCTGATGGGTTTATGCCAATAATCTATGTAGCCTGGTGGAGCCTCATTTATGTTTTACTGAAATCCAAATAAAAAACCTGAAGAAAGGGTGAATTTAAAAATGTACATAGTTAAGATTTTGCTGGAGCTATTTACCTCTGTCCTCAGGCTGTTCAAGCATATCAGCATAATAAAAATATTGCTAAAATCACTACCCACACAGATGGTGAAATCAATTTATTTCCTATATCTTAAACATTTCAATGCTAAAGTGGGTGGGATTTATTATCCATTTTCCCTCTTCTTTTTTCCTGCCCAAGGCAGACTGAAACTTTGGCAATTATTTCCAAATTTTGCTTTGTATTTTCTAAAACATTTGTCTAGTTTATTCTCACTGATTGTAATGTCTTGTTTGTGCAAATAACTGTAAGTCAAAACGGAGACAAATGTGTTTATTTGTGGTAAGATGCCATTTAATTCCTTCTGTATTTCCAAGGAAAACAAATTCATTCTGGAACTGTTTAGATCTAAAATGCCAAAGCAAAGTAGATAAGAATTAAATATAATTTTCCCTATTTTAAACAGACTGTAATAACCAAAAAGTTTCTAGCCAGGAAAACTCAGAACACCCCTGGGCATGTTTACTTGGAAGAAAATCCATTGAAATCAAATGAAATGAGTAATATGCTAACTCAATATAAAACAGAAATTAAGCCAAATCCAAAATTATAGGAAAACAGTACACACAAAATGCTGACCCATCTATAATATGAAATCAAATCTTCATTACAATCATAAATTTAACTTAGGAAGCTAGGATGTAGCTATTTAAAAAGCATAAAGGATACATCAAGAGGAAAAATAAAAATATAAAAACTATCAAAAGCTGGAAGATATAAAAGATGCATGGTTTTAAAACTAAAAATATTTATGAAAAGCAAGAATCTAAAAGAAGGGGTAAGAGCATTAGATGAGCATGAAGGAGCAAAAGAGGTTAGTATGTTGGAGACTATGTCTGTCAAGTAACAAAGAAGTCTAATATGGTGAACTAGGTGGTCATGAAATCTAATTTATAGCATAGGACATCATCCAATGAATGTGGAACTCTGTTCCACAACCGGACAACATGGCATGTTGTGGCAGGCTTGGTATCTTCATCTCCAAAATACATTTCAATCCTGAAAGCCCAATTAAGCAGAATTCAGTCGTGCCACTGAGCTTCGAGAAATCGTTAAGAGCTCTGCAGGTGGGGAAGTCTTCCAGGAAGGCCATGAAAGAGAACATAGGTGTATTGCAGATCACAGGACTGCATCAAGAAATCAGAGGGATTAAACAAAAATGAGGTTTAAAAAGCTAAGAATGAGTACAAAGGCAGAATGGGTACATGTTTTTGAAATGAATCTTTTTTTTTCTTGCTATGTAGAGATCGTTGCATCATATAGTGTCATGAATATCAAGCAACATATTATGGTCAAGAAAGGACCAAGATAGGTCATTCACATCATGATATCATTGTAGCTTCTACTGGATGTCTGTGCCTCCAAGGCTTTTCCTGACCATGTACGCCATGACTGACAGTTGTGTGTTAGAAGATGATCAGCATTGTAGCTTGGCACAGTACAAAACCATAGCATCAAACAATCAATCAGAAAAGAGCTGAAAGGGACCTTGGAAGTCTAGTCCAATCCCCTGCTCAAGGAGGAGACCTTATATCCGTGATGGTGAACCTATGGCACATGTGCCACAGGTGGTATGCAGAGCCATTTGTGCCAGCACGCAAGCTGAAGGCAAACTCACCTCACTGGGCATGTGTTGCGCTTCACAGCTGATTTTTGGTGGTTTGAGGCCTTTTTCAGCCTCCCAAAGGCTTGAGGAAGGCTTCTGCAGGCTTTGGAGGCCAAAACTAGCCCGTTTGTCACTCCTCCTGTTTTTCGAAAATACTGGAAGTGATGAAACAGGGTTAGTTTTCAGCCTGTAAAGCCTGCAGAAGCCTCCCTCAAGCCTTTGGGAGGTTGAAAAGACCTCAAACCACCCAAAAATCAGCTGTGAGGGGCAGTGCAGGTAAGGGGGCAGCAGGGTGGGTGAGTGGGGATTACACACGCATCGTAGGGGGCATGGGGAGCATGCATTGCCTTCTGGGTGCTGGCGCGAGTGTGAGTGTGCAATTGCACACTCACAAGCACATGCAAAGCACATGCACAATTTTTGGCACAGGAGCCCAAAAAAGTTAGCCACCACTGCCCTATATCATTTTAGAGAAGTGACTGTTCAGTTTCATGGTGATCTGAAAGAGAATTGTATTGTATTGGTTATTTCAAGAGGTTAGACTCTGAAGTTTTTCTAAACAGGACTGGTTCTCTAGAGTAGTGTTTCTCAATTTTGGTAACTTTAAGATGTGTGGACTTCAACTTCCAGATATCATGGCTCACTGAGGAATTCTGAGGAATTCTGGGAGTCCACTCATCTTAAAGTTGCCACAGTTGAGAAACACTGCTCTAGAGGAGTTTTAAAAAGCACAGTTACAAATACAGATTTCTTATAATACTGTTCTATAAGATGTCAGAATATAGAGAGATTAATTAACAAAAGCATGTTATTAATATTCCAGCTTCACTGGGGAATCTCTCTTTGCTTCTAAATACTTTACCAATCAATCAACTTTTATGATTCTCTTAAAATTTGAAAGCAAATCAACACTTTTATTTATGCATTTGCATAATGGAGCCTATCGACACAGTGTGGTTGTAGCAATAAAGGGGAAGAATACTACGTCAAGCTCTTAATTAGGAGGGTTTTGTTCATAATTCTGCCATAAATGTCACCCTACAAAGAAACTTAGAGCACGCAATGAAATCTTTGCAAAAAGAATAGAAACTAGTGTGTTCTATATAGGTAATCGCCAAGCCAATAATTTACCAACTAAGGTGAATTTAATTGATAGGCTGCAGAAATACAAGGCTGTTTTGGGGTGTGGAGAGAGCTTTCCATAGTAATAATACATTAGGAGAAATCTTGACTGTGTGGCTTTTTGATTCAATAACAAATTGCATATAAAAACAGAATATATGAGTTGCTTATAAGATCATCTAAGTGACAGTAATCTGAGGGGTGCTTGGTGCTCTGTGAGATTGGTTGTTTTCTTGCAAACGTTTCACTACCCAAACTTGGTAATGTCATCAGATAACGTCAACAACACAACCCCCGTGATCTTAGAAGCAACTCAGAAGTTCGGTTTTTATATGCAATTTGTTACTTAATGGAAAAGCCACACAGTCAAGATTTCTCCTAATGTATTAATAGTATCATCAGCGCTGATGGTATTACCTAGCTTGGATAATGAAACATCTGCAAGAAAACAAGCTCAGAGAGCACCAAAGGCCACTTCATTTCAACTCTGAGTCATAAATATTCTATATTCATATATTTATTTAAATATTTCTATATTTATTTATTCATAACATAATTATTATGTATTTATAAATGTTGGAAGAATTTCCAATGTGCTGTGCACTTTTCACTGTTTGGATTTGAAAAATCAAATGGACCAATGGCAGCGCAGATAGATCTGCAATGTACTGGTTTTGATAACCACACCCCCTTTTGATACTAGGTTATAAAAGGGGCCAACCAACTGCCATTTACCTCAGTCCCAAGAGGTCCCATAAGACAGAGACAGCTCTGAGGATCTGTCTGCTGTCTCACTACACACGCTTCAAGAGAGAAGCTGTGCTGCACAGGCAGAGAAACCTCAAGCAAGAAGAAAATAATCTCAAACTGCAAGGAAAGGACAATTCCTAGGCAAGAGACTATTGTAAGACTCTTCTATTTATCTCTCTGAGGAGAAAAGGATATTGGGACTCCAACTGCACAGTAGTTGTCAAACTAAAAGGACTTGAAGACCTTCAAGGAAGAGAGGACACTAGTATTGTTCATTCTGAATATTTATTTGTTTGATCTGCTCGTTACAATAAATAAGTCTTTGATTTGAAATCATCTGGGCTCAATCTTCTTTAAATAATTTAGTTATAGGCAAAGGATTTACGTTCCATCACATTAATTAGCCGCAGGATTAATTAATATTAATATTTTCTCAACAATAAATATTTATATATAATGAATATTATGAATTATTATGAATAATATTTATTCATAAAAATAAATATTCTCCTTTACTGGTAGGTAACTTCATCAGTACAGACCAGCACTGATGATATTACCTAGTTTGAGTAATGAAACGTCTGCAAGAAAATAACCAAGCTCAAAGAGATCCAAGGATCCCTCATTTCAACTCTGAGCTACAAATATTCTCCTTTACTGAAAAGAATTTCTTCAAAGCCCTGGTGATAAATCCCCCCATATTCCTTGTTGCATTCCCAGCTACTCTATATCCATTAAAGTACACAGAAGTTCAGTAATATAAAGTCACAATGGCCTCTTCATATTCTTTTATAACAATTCCTGTCTACCCATTCTCAAGTTTTCTTATCAACAAATCATCAGTATAACTAATCTTTATAGGTTGCTTTTTGTTTTTCATCATATTTAATGTTGCATAGTATGTTGCAATAGCTGGAAAGTATAAGGTAAGTGTTCCGATGCTGATGCTTGCCTTGTCAGAAGAACAAACATAGGGTCGTGCAGCACGCACCCTAACAGAATCAGAAGTATGTGCTGAATATTTTGGTGGAAAGGCCTACGTAATTACTTCTCCAAGCAGAAGCATAATTGCTGCAAAATATAAATATTGACTTAATCCTCAAATGTTCCTTTATATAGGTTTCCAAATCCACAAGGGTACCCAACATTTTATTAAAATCCATACAAGGGTCTCCAAAACTACAAATATTTAGCTATTTACTAAAATCCTGTGGTTTTTAAATAACCATGCAGATTATGAGTTTCTAGAAATGAAAGGTGGAAAGAGTGAGAGGAGAAAGAGAGAGATTTTTGTCTGCTATTTTGGCAATTTTTTATGACTATCCTGTTCTGGCTCAAGAAATGGTCTTTCCCACATGACCCTACCTGCATGTTTTTTAACCATGCCACATTAATGTTCTCTCTGCTCTTATATGACTGCTTTAATATTGCTCTTTTGTCTATTTATTTTGTATTGGTTGATTCTTTTATATATATATATATATATATATATATATTATATATATATATATAATAAAAGATAACCATACAAACTAAAATAGACAAAGGCTATTAAAGCAGTCATAAGCGCATATATATATATATATATTTTCGTAGATTTTCACAAGGGTAAGGTATGTCAGGTCTTGGTGTATTCGGGTCCTTGTCCCTGTGATTGAATTGAAAATTTCCACATAAATATCATCCAGCCTTTGCAGCTGGTGTCAACATCTTCGAAACCCCAGGAACGATCTCTATAGTTTAAAAGGTCAAACATCCCACGATCACTACATTCTCCCAGAAGAACGAGGCTGAAGACACCAGCCTTGAAGATGACCGGATTAGATTCTCGAACGTTGCCAGGTCTTCTCAACCTTACAAGGACAAGACCCGAATACACAAGGACCTTCTTATCTATATAGATTATATAAGATTTTTCTATTTTTCCACGGGTAAAGGTATAATGTATGGGTGATTCTGGTCTTTTCCCCGTGTAAGGTTGAGAGTATCTTGCAACGTTTCGACGAAATCTCATCCGTCATCTTCAGGGCTCGGTGTCTTCAGCGCGTTCTCCTGGGAAAAGTGTGTGATCATGGCTGTTTTTCCCTTTTAAACTCCTAGATGTGTGTGTTGTTACTTTTTGATTGGTTTGTGGAGTTGATTATGCAGATTGGATGGCTTTTTTCTGAGACCCGTGTGCTGATGTGGCGGATGTGTGTCTCTCAGCCTTTTATGTTGTACGACCTGGGTACAGGGCTGTGTGATGACCTTCTGAGTTCCTATGTTGTGATGTCCCTGGTGTGGTGCTGTAATCTCCTGGTTGTTGTCTGTGGTCTGCAACCTCCTGATGTTTTTGTGTTGTGATCTCTGAGATTTCTGTGATTATATCCTGGGTGGAAAGGCTGTGATGTGGCATTCTGGCCCTAGGTTGGCTCCAGTTTGAGTTTGGCTATGTGTTTGTAGGTACTCAAGACCTATTAAGAACCTTACAAGCTATCCAAACAATACAACCCCCCTAAGCACATCCTAGATCTGACCACCTTGCCTTTCCACCACGTACTTCATCCCACAATGGACAAAGATATAAACAGATAAAGGAGCACCTATGGTATCACCCCTCTCACCCGCATCGCTAACCTATACATGGAACATTTTGAAACCAATCGCTAGACAAATCCGAATACAAACCCAAACTTCTGGCTTAGATAAGTAGATGACACTTTCGTATTTGGCCACAACGGAAAAAAAACTGGACAACTTCCTCAACATCTCAACAGCCTACCCACAATACAATTTACCATGGACAGAACCAACAATCACCTTCCGGTCCTGGACGTCCTAATTTACAAAAAACCCAACGGCTCCCTGACACCCATCTACCAGAAAAAGACACACTAACCGATAGTAAATGCCAATCCATCCCACCCTGCACAATCAACTCCGTAGCCAGACCTCATCTCCAACCAAACGCCTAGCTGACAAAGACCACTTGATAACAGATTACACACCCTCACTACGTATTAATGTCCAATTGGATTCCAAAGAGCACAATCACCAACCTAATCGAAGGGAGACTCCCCCCAAAAACCAAGACACAGAACAGGACATTGGTAATCGCCCTCCTCCCTTACATCAAAGGCACCACGATAAAATCAGCAAAATCTCCACAAACACAATATCAGGACAGCCTTTGGCACTGATCAAAAATAGCCAACATCTTAAGAAACCCCAAGACAACCCAGCTAGAAACCAAGAGTTTATAAAATACCATGCAAAATTTGCCCAGCCACATACATGGACAAACCAACAGGAGAATAAATGCACACGCAATCGCAGAACACAAGAACCATTCAGAAAAGAGAAAAACTTCCTCCCTTTTCCAGCACCTTAAAGCCACAGGACATGAAATTGATTTTGAGGGATCCAAACTTATCTCAAACTGAACACTTCAACAAGAGAAAATTAGGGAAGCCATCGAAATAGAGAAACACCCCCCTAACATGAATAAACGGGATGATACTTCACGCCTACCAGACATCTGGAAACTAGCCCTAATCAACAAACGAGTCCAGCCACAAACCACACGGACCCAAATAACACATGATGCCACCCCAATCTCCTTCACCAGACTCAAACCCAAGCCCACGCCACAGATGAAAGGCAACCACCATCCAGAACCAGACCATGGCTGCAACACCAGCTGCTACACCCCCCTCCACCCCAAACTAAGCAAACGACACACGCTATAAACACATAGCCAGACCTCAAACTCCGGCCCAACCAAGGCCCAGAATGGCCACATCACAGCCTTCCACCCAGATACTACTCACAGAACTCAGAGATCACAACACAAAACATCAGGAGGTTGCATCACAGACAACGACCCAGAGATTACAGCACCACACCCAGGATGTCACAACAATAGAACTCACAAGGTCATCACACAGCCCATTACCCAGGTCGTTACAACACAAAAGGCTGAGAGACACACAGCCAGCACCTCAGCCACACAGGGTCTCAGGAAAAACCATCCAATCTGCATACATCAACTCCATCAACCAATCAAGAAGTAACAACACAGCCAACTCTGGAGCTTAAAAGGGAAAAACAGCCATGATCACGCATTTCTCCCAGAAGAACGAAGCTGAAGACACCAGCCTGAAGATGACGGATGAGATTTTCGAAACGTTGCCAAGGTATTCTCAATCTTACGGGACAAGACCCGAATACACCAAGACCTACATATATATATATATATATATATATATATATATATATATATATATATATATATATATATATCAGTGGTATTCAGCAGGTTCTGACCAGTTCTGGAGAACCAGTAGCAGAAATTTTGAGTAGTTTGGAGAACCGGCAAATACCACCTCTGACTGGAGATTTTACAGTATCCTTCCCCTGCCACACCCACCAAGCTATGCCCACAGAACCGGTAGTAAAAATTTGAATCCCACCACACACACACACACACACACGTGTGTGCTTGTGTGTGCATAAAATAAATTATATAGATACATAATATCATTGAATCTACAATGAGAAAATTCATAGTAGATATACAGAAAATTATGTATCACATAATAAATAATACATAAATTCAAATGCTTCAGTCCAGTATATATATTATTGCAAATAAATCCCAGGAAAATTGATTTCGAAGTAAACAGGGCTTAAATAAGTATGCTATTAATTCTGTTCGCATTATAAGGACCAATGATTATGAAAAGAAAGTGTTTCCTCTTTTGTGTAGCTTATGAATCATCCTTATTTGTTGCCTTAAATTAGAGACATCATCTTGCAAACTGAGTCATCACCTCTTAAATCTCACATATGACAATCCCTTAATTGGTTCCTGATTCTCCATATTGACTTCTTTTGTTTCATGCTAATTAGCAGCCCTTCTTTTCTCCACAAATATTTCAATGAACCACAAGATTTAAGAAAAACTATATAGTAGTCTTGCTCCTTCATTCCTCTATTCAGTCTTTCCACTAACAAGTCATTTAATTAGGGAAGCTTTGGCAAATATTATTTGCACTGATACTAGGTTGCAGTGGCCTAGTGGTTAAAATGCTGGGCTTGTCAACTGGAAGGTTGGCAGTTTGAGACCCAACCACTGCATGAGGGGGTGAGTTCTGTTCTTGCCTCAGCTCCTGCCAATATAGTAATTCGCAAGCATATAAATTGCAAGTAAATAAATAGAGGGGAAGGTAACAGTGTTCCATGTGCCTCAGTATATAGTCAGTTTGCCAAATGACTAAGGAAATATCTTCAGACAGCACTGGCTCCTTCACCTAAGAAGTTGAGATCAGCACTGCCCTTGGAGTCAGATATGCTGGACAGCTTTACTTTCTTTTGTACTGATGGTGCTTTGGTTAGGTTTTGGTCTTTGAATAATAAGAAGTATACACTGACAGTTGTGACTCCAATGTCCATGTATACCATGAAGAGATGCTAACCTCATCAGTGGAACAATATCTGCACCTAATTTAGGGAGGTTTTTACCTGAAAGTGCCTTGGTTTTTAGACACAGTGTTATTTGTTTACTTACTTATTTATTTGATTTTTATAGCTGCCCATCTCAGCAAACAACAATTCAGAACATATACTAAAATTAAAATTGCAAAAACACTTTAAAACAATAAAAACCATCAAAACACTAAAAAAGGTCTAACTTTACTTGGACATGGTATAGCTCCTCTCTCTATGGTTTTGAGTCCCATTAGGACCTTTTTGATCATAGAGCTGATCAGGTTGGTAAGTCCTGAGCTGTTGAACTTTTGAATCATCTTAATGATTTCCTCAACTATCTTGGTCCGATAGAAATTGGGTTACTTCTGCCATAAAATTTCACATTTTTAAACACTTTTTGAGTCAGTCTTAGATAGGATTTGCTTCCCTAAAACATTTTGTAGACAATTAACAACAAGGAACCAATTAAACATGGTCTCAAAAACAGTATCTACCCCTTCATCTTAGTCATGGGAAGTCTTTTCAAGTTGATCCAGTACCCTCATTCTTCCTTTATTCTGAAAATATATAATTTCAATAAGAGCTACTGGAAATGTTGGATTGGTTGTGATAGAAGTTACCTCTGTCCTCATCCGTTTGCTCCAGGTAAGGCACAAAACACCAATGTCCTTTAAAAAATCATTAAAACTGTTTACCTTCTCCTTCACATGAACAGGTAAACTAACATACATTGATAATGTATTCCAACATTGGAACTTGGGATTCTGGATTATGACTCTCCAAAAGACAGGATTCCTAAGACAACAAGCCTTAAACTACTGCTTGGTTATCTATATTGGTTCACATTGTAGCATTGTATGATGATGTACATATTGCCCAATCTAAATGTCTAAACATTACATTAAATAGACACAAGGGAAGACCTGATAGTTATCAGAAAACAACTTCCTGAGCAAGACTAGTGTGCCCCTCACCCTTTCCTTTGTGTATAATATAAGAGAAACTAAATGTTTCATGCAATATGTGCATGCCAAGGAGTTTCCCTGGAGGACAAATTTTCAGTGGAAGCTTTTATTTACTTGTTTCCGAAAATGCTTCAGGGCTTCTGAATTTGTGGGGTCTATAGTTCTCCCTGACCTTGCTTGTTTTCTTGCAGATGTTTCATTACCAAGCTAGGTAACATCATCAATGCTAGAAGGGAGTGGGGTTTGCTCTCATATTATGTACTAATAGCTTGCCCTGTCAGTGTTGGTGGGAGTAGACTTGGTTGTTCCTAAGCTGTTGCCTACTGTTAGCTTGTTTATCTGAGTTGATAGTTCCATGACTGAGAACTATTATTCCCTTCTTGATTGTTGGTCTAGTGTTAATCTTTGTATTAATCTCTGCTCATCTGATTGCTGGTGAGGGGGAGTTTTGGTCTTTTTGTTTCCTTTTTGGCATTTTGATTGTCTCTTTTGAACGGCATGTAGATGTTGTTTATCTCTACGTACCTGTTGATGGCCAATTTGTCTGAGTGCCAGAAGTGACAAAGCATCTTGGAAAACCTCTCATGCATAAAAAGTGCAACATAGAAAGAAATTGGAGTTCAAAGCAATGTATAATTTGGAATGTAATGCCTGTTTCTGAGTTTAAAAGAGAAGTAGCAAAAGTAGTGAACTGATTGCTAATGAATGGAATAATTTCTACAGCAAGGTAATTTAGTTGTTCCGCAGCTGACCCTTAAATGTGGCTATCATAAATGTTTCTCCCCTGATCTCACCATAGATGCAGCAGTAGAAAGACAGGCAGGAGCTCTGGTTGTGCCTGGGAAATGACAAGAGATGAAAACAAAAGAAAAGTGTTAAAACTGCTATATAAAATTTACTTTGTTTGTGTTCTCTCTCCCCACTCCTGACTTTCCACAAAGGGATTTCAGTTTTTTAATATTATATCAAAGAAGTATTTGCCTAATTTTTTAAAAATATAAAACACATGGGTGCCCAAATTAGTTGAACTTTAGAAAATGGATACAGTGAACTCTTGTTCCCAGATGTGTGGTTATGTGTAATTAATCAGAGCATTAAACAGCTTTTTAGAAAACAGAAGCATTATAGTTTGGAGCTAAGGATTGTTTGTCACTTATTAGTATATGTACTTCTATATAATTGATGACTAGCAAAACTAAACTAATTCAATACATCGTAACTTGTGGTCTCTCTTTTATATCTGTTGGCTTGCATTAGGTTTGGAAGAGAGCCTAACACAACATTTCTTTTTTGATATAGCTATGAAAAGGACTGTACAGCCATGAAGGTAACTCTCTGCTAAATGCAAAATAATAATAATAATAATAATAATAATAATAATAATAATAATATGAAAACAACCCCCCCAAAATACATTCCTATCTAACTCCTCCATGAACTCATTCAGCGAAGAGGAACCAACCCATTTTCAGAGTAACTTTTCTATTATTCAATTGTTTTACCATTAGGATGTTTTTCCCCTTAACATTCTTTCAGAATCTGTCCTTCTGTGACTGAAAATCATTATTCCACATCTAGCCCACATTCTGAGACAATAGAGAAGTACTCTTGGTCTTCCTTTTTTAATATCCTTTTAGATATTTGGAGGGTGCTATTCAGTTCTCTCTCCTCAAGGCTAAACATTTCCAGTTATGTGCTTGAGTTTTTAAGTACTGATTATACACATAGCTCTTCTCTGCAGCAGGTGTCCCAATTTGTGCGCATTCTTAAAGAATATGACCCAGAACTGGGCAAAATGCTTGAAGTGGGATGTGACCAAATGCGGGGAAAAAAGACTTCCTATGATTTAGTAACTCTCATTCTTTTGAAAAGAGAAATAGTTTCTGCAACTCCAAAATTGATTAGAATTTGGTAACTCATATTCATTTTACCACCACTGTCAGTCACCCTGTTCTCATATACTTTTTGTGTGTACCAACCAGTTATCCTCCATCATATACCTTTGAGGGATTTCAGTTTTAGGTGAATAAGTTTACCATTTTTTCTCTAACTTACCCAGATTATTTTAGCTGAAGAATATTGGGTCCAGGACAGAGGTGGTATTCAGCAGCTTCTGACCAGTTCTGGAGAACTGGTAGCAGAAATTTTGAGTAGTTCGAATACCACCTGTGACTGGCCCCACCCCATCTATTCTCCACCTCCTGAGTCCCAGCTGAGTGGCTGGGTCTTCTTTGTTGCCCTGCACAGAACGGAGCTGGAAAGCAGGTTAGTGGGGTGGGGAGGGAATGGGTATCCTTCCCCTGCCATGCCCACCACACCATGCCCACGGAACCGGTAGTAGAAATTTTTGAATCCCACCACTGGTCCAGGATGGAACCTTGATGTACCCCATTCAATATTTCGCTCCAGTTTGATGAAGCACCACTGTAGGCAATTATTTGGGTACAATTTTCAAATCAATAGAGTTTTCAAACCAGCTATGTGACTCATTCCATACCTACCTACCTTGCTAATAGGAATATCATGGGGTATATTTTTGGATAGGTTGCTGAAACCAAGATAAATTAAGTCTAAAGCATTCCTCCAATCTACTAAGGAAGAATCGATATAAATGCAGTCTTCCTTCTGTTCCTTTGTGAGAACATTGGGGACAGGGTGGGAAAGGACATATGCAGTAAGTGGGAACAAACTGATGTTGGAGAACTGGACCTTCAAGTCCTGACTGTGATACAATCTCCACATTCATTTGTTATTATATAACATTCATTTGTTATATTTTTCAGCCTCGTGATTTGGCAGTACATCATTGAATTTTTTGCAGTTCCTTTTTTTTTGCGGTTCCTTTTGGGGTGCTACTTAGCCAGTTAAAAATAAATTACTGTTGAATCATTCTAATTTATCTTAGCTTTAGTTATATTTTCATGTGTTGATTAGCAAATCATGTATTAGTCATTTATTATTTATTTATTTTATTTGACTTGTATGCCACCCCTTTCCGAAGGGACTTAGGGCAGCTAACAACTAAAACCAACAATAAATTAATTACCTAAAAATAACAATGTCATTAATGTTTTTGCTTGTGTACTGTTTTGAATATTGCATATTGTTTTGTCATACTGCATATTGCATATTGTTTTGCATTATTATTGTGTTGTTGCTATTATGGGTTTTTCCATTTAAATTCTCTTTAAAGATACTACCTGTACACAAGAGGAAATGTATAGATGCCATTGATTTTGTCAGGTATAAGTTATACATGCCTATGGAAATAGAAAAGGCCTGAGATGCTTTCTATATGCAGTATGTTATAATGTAATGTATATTTTGTATAAATTACTGTAAAACAGGGGTCACCAACTCCTGGTCCGTGGACTGGTACCAGGCTGCAGAATGCCAGAAACTGGGCTGCCCAAACAAGTGAAGCCCCATCTGCAGGATGCAGGCAGCAAACCCTTCTGGCCGTGGAAAAACCTCTATTCATGGAACCAGTTCTTGCATACATAATTCTGTTATCTTATCTTTCTTCCAGATTTTTTGGGATGAAGGCTGAGTGTGGAGGATTATAAGATAGAAAAGCCTACCCTGTTACTACTCTATTTAGGATCCAATGCAATACCAAGGTATGAAGAGTATTCATAAAACCTTGATGACACATAATCGATCGATTGATTGATAAAGAGTGATAAAGGACTTGTCTGTACAATAGCAATACAAAGTCATTTTAGGATTGTGTGAATAAAATCTATCTCCTCTACATGGCTTCTGAGTCTCATGCTGGTTTTTACACGCTATGGGGCTGAACATGCCCTGGATCCTTGCCCAGAAAATGCCCATCTATTCTTGCTTTCCCCCCATTCTACCAACACGTTGAAAACTACAGACAATGAATATAGAAGATAGAGGAGTTAGGAAGGGAAGGTTTTACTAATTCCTATTTTAATAACTTTGTGTAAATGGCATATTCTGCTGGTACAGTATAGTGAACAAAGAGCTAAACATGGGAAAATTTTATGTACAGCAGCAGTTACAAAAATATGTTTTATGAAACAAAGAAAAAATTAAACACTCAAACTGAGTCTGTCTTAATTTAATCGGTATAAGAAGGAGGGAATGGAAATCATAGTTAGGATTTCAAGATTGATGTTAGCTGTTTGATGTAGACCAAGTCAGAGTACAGACTCCAAAAGAATTCTGGACATCAACTTTATTGTTATACATCAATGTTTCTCAATGTTAACAGTTTAAAGAAGGGTGGACTTCAACTCCTAGAATTCCCATAGCTACCATGATATAGGCTGTAGAACAGAGCCTTGAAAGTCTCACTGTATTTTCCCTTCCCCTCTAAAAAAAATCACTAATACTAACTACTGTTAATTAGTACATCCTGTCAAAAACGGTGCACTAAAATAACATGGTCAAAATGATACCAGGGAAACTAAGATATTTCATTTTCTCCGTTCTTTTTTTCTTTGTTGCAAAGTACCACCAAGATGACAAAAACTGACACTATAGACTTTCATTGTTGACTGGATGAACCACCATCATTATTCTTTCATGGATATTTGCCTATGCTGATACTATTTATTATCTTAGCGCAATGTGTTACAATATATTTTTTTAAACAGCTGAACTTATTGATACTATATTGGCCATTTAGGCTATCAAAATTAAGTTAGTCTTGTATCCATATTTGCAAGAGAAAGAATCGAAAATAGAATTAAGATATTCTCTTCCCAGGAAGTAGCACTAGCAACATCTAATTATATGTTTAGAATTTCATGCCTTCTTAATAGGGAACATAGTTCAGGTATCTTCAGTTTATTATTGAGAATAATTGTATTATTTGTTACATATGAATAAATGTATCAAACATTCAATGATATAACAAAGCAAAGGAGATTATAAACAAGTATATTCAAAAGTCACCCTTAATTCTCCTGACCTCTCATTGAGTTGAATTCTCCTGAACTTGAGCTGAATATTAGAAATATGAATAGAGAATTATCACACTTATTTTTGCAATCTAAAACAGGACAGGCAGGAGAGATGGATTGCAGAGTTCCTATGACATCTCATATCATCATAATATTCTTTTAATGACCCCATAATCCCTTGTGGGGCAAACTCTGGGCAACTGAATGGAGCTAGCAGATTGTTTACTGGCCGGATGCCCTTCTTGTCACCAAAGCAGAGTTTGTTCAGCAGATATATTCTCATTGTGCCCAGAGAGAGAAATAATCTGCCTCTACCTAGGATCAAACTCACAGCCTCCTGATTGTGAGGTGAAAGCTCCATTTCTAGGCCACCGCACCACTTCTATGACATCTCATATGGTTCTAAACATTTAAATTTAAGTAGAAACTTTGGATGTTGGGTCCAGAAGCTGAAGATGGTGGGAAAGAATAGAATACCGTCCTGCAGAGCTCCACAAAAGGAACCATGACACCAAGGTTTAATTTCCCCATATTTTCAAAAGCTGACCTGAAAGCAGGATCAGAACCATCCACATGACCTGTTTTTAAACCAGAGTCAGCATGTTAGTGTAATCAGGGCAAGCCTGGTTGTGGATCAGCCATCATAATGTCCCAGCAATTTGTCTGTCAGAACCAGCCCAAACCCCTACTCAAACAATCCATATAATTAACGTTATCCCAGAAATCCTGAATTATCCATTTGCATACAGTTGGAGGCAAATGTTAAGTGCTTTGTACTCAGGGTGGGATTCAAATTTTTAACAACTGGTTCTGTGGGCATGGCTTAGGTGGTAGGCGTGGTTTGGTGGTCATGTGACTGGGTGGACATGGCTTGGTGGTCATGTTATTGGCTGGGTGCGGCCAACTCAATATCACTCACATCGAGGCACGCATCTCCTCGCCTGGCCTCTCATGACTGTGGGGATGCTGCAACAGTCGTAAGTGTGAAAAATGGTCATAAGTCACTTTTTTCAGTGCAGTTGTAACTTTGAATGGTCACTCCACACATGCAAAGTACCAGCAAAGAAGGGGAAAAAAAACTCCAGAGACGTTCCTGAGACAGGAAGTCTAGTCCTGCCAAGAATATAATAAGGGTTAACAGAGAGGCAGTTTCTATAAGCAACACCAGAATGTTTCCTTCCTGCCTTCCTTACAGGATTAGGCCAGTAATTTCTTCTAATAACCGGTTCTCCGAACTGCTTAGAATGTTAACAACCGGTTCTAGAGAATAGGCACGAACTGGTAGAATCCCACCCCTGTTTATACTGTAGCTACTTTATAAAACAGCATGAATTAAGATCTGCCATGTTAATACAGTTTTGAAATTTCCTTTCAGCTGAGTTTTAGGATTCTCTGGCACAGACTTTGAACAGCACAAGTGATTGACAAATTTAAACTGTATGGTTACTTCTACAGTTGTGTTACCTGTCAGAGGCTGTAAAACAAGGAGCAGAGGGAAGTGATCACTAAACATGAATGCTAATTCTGTTCAACTCGATGGGTCACAAGCTCTACAACCTAGGAAACTATATTCCATCACTATTTCAAGTACAACTTTGTGATGTCAAAGCTTCTTTGATGCATTTCCATTTCAGTTTATATGCAATCTTGCCATAGTGTAGGGCACAGAGTGATTTAGCACAAAAAGAAAAGTGTAGCGGGGAGCACATTACATTTTTGTGTATAGCAAAAGAGAACATTAAATGTTACTATTAGTTGCCATAGAGATGGGCATAAGTTCAGTTTAAGTGACAACTTCTTTATGCTCCACAATATTTTAAAAAGGAAGTCACGTGGATGCTTAAATTGTTGCAATTATTATTATTATTTGTATTATTATAAAATGTCCTACATGAAGAAAACACGGAAGGGATGCCTTGGGCTAATGGAAACAAAACTGAAAGATGAAGAGTTCATTTAGTATTGTTATTTGTTAGGTTTCTATTCTCTCCCTTTCTCCAGAAATTCAGGTTGGTATAAGATGCTCTTCACCATTTTTACTGCAACATTGACCTAGAAATGGTAAGAATTCATTTTCACACTCAGAAACATGCTTTAACACTGGCTTCCTTTCTTTCTTTCAGTAGAAACAGCCTAAAATTAGAAAAAAATGGAGTTATTGGACAGGGAAGGAAAGAAAAGGAAAAGAGGCATTTATAAAGATGATTGAATTCCCTTTCCATAGCAATCCACAGTTTGTAAGTTTATACTCCATATCATTGAAGTTAGAGATTTCTCATGCCTTAAAAGCTGCTTGTTTTTGTTGTTCCATAGGTTGAAAATTTATGAAATAAAACATAAAGATCTTCTAAAAACAACAAGGGAGAAAACTTAATGGATCTTCCAAAGATTTCAATTTGGCCTAGGTGATGCTTGGTGTAACTCAATGCAACTCTACATTACGTTATAGGTCATTACCAGCACATGGAATTGGGCCTTTTGGTAAAGGTCTGGGCAGCAAGTAGAGAAGATTTATTCTGCAATGATGGGACTGATCATTCTGCAGATGATCAGTCTGTAGATCAACTATAGATGTTTTAGATCATTCTGGACTAGTTGTAGCTTCTAGATCATCTCTAAAGGTTGAGCCACATAGACCACATTACAGCAATCCAGCCAGCTGCTGACCAAATCATGAGTTCCTGACATCAGAGCAACTTGGTCAAGGTCAGGTCCTAACTGATGTATGAAGCAAAGTTTGGCACAAGGTACCTTTTCCCACCCAGCCTCTACTTGCTTTTGAAGTAGAGAGTCCAGAAGAATCTCTAAATCATGCAAGTAAGGAGTCCAGAAGCTTTTCCTTGGATGGTTACTGATATACAGAGTTTGACAGACTCCAAGCCTCAGTTTTTCATGCCATCTGCATCTTGTTGGCCCAGGATGGAAATATACACTAAATGTCATTGGCTAGATGGCCTCTCCCCAGAGTTTTTCTGTGGGGAGAAGTCCTGAGCATTGCAGTATCTTGCATTGGAATAAACAAGGCTTCAAGTACTATCCCTCCATAATAGTTAACTTGGGAGTACAAGGGCTCGAAAACAGAGCTGCTAATCCCATTCCTTGCAAGCAATCCAGTAAGATCTATTGTACTGAAAGATGCTGAGAGGTCCAGTAGGGCCAGGAGAGGAATAGTCCCTTCATCCATGTCCCAACAAAGATCATCCACCAGTGTGGTTAATGTCATTTCCATCCCACAAGTGGATATGGATTATCCATTATCCATTTTTTTAGAACTCTCTGAAGTTGAATCAACACTTCTTTCTCAACAACCTTCCTCCACAAAGGGAAGATCAGAGACAGGATATAAGACGTCAAAAAACTGGAATCCAGGAAGGGCATCAAGAGGGATTACCGAACCACTTCCTTTAAAATAGGTGACATTACTTCCTCCCTGAGAGAGGTGTTGGCAATTTCCTAATCCAGTTGCTTACATTTTGCAGGGAAACCATGAATCCTGGCCCCACGAGGCATAACTCATATTGCAGAGCATATGAATGTCTGTTGGCTTCCAGTCTCTTTTTCCTTCCCTTCCAGGATCTGAATCATTACAGCAACAGTTATCAACACAATCCAGTGATCAGAGGGAGGTAAGGCAAATCTGTTACCAATACATAATCATGTACTTTAATCTTTTATATATGAAGCATTCAGAAAGGGAGTTATTAATTTGAACTTTTGGAATCCTGCTTCTTAATCCTGCAAATTCCTTAAAGAGAATTTTGCATGATATGGAAAACAAAATTAGATTCAGCTAATTCCAGAATCCAATTTTGCTAATGTCCAAATGAAAAATTTTCTATACTACTCAGCCTATAATTCATTACATTTGCATTTTTCCTTATAAGATTATTTTATAAGATTTTCCTTATTTATTATTTTATTTTATTTCTTTCCAAATGTAATCTATGACAGAAGGTTTTCCATTCACGTTGTGATCACTGCTTCTGGCAGCTCAACTAATCCGAATTTCCTTTCTTCTCTTACTTTTTGAAAGAAAAAACCAATGATGTATTATTTAAAGCACATAGGTTTTGCAATATACTAGTATTACAAGTGTAACATTTACACAATTAGCTGATACAGTTGTTCTCCTCTATACAGAAATTTAATACTTCTCAGCATCTCTTTTATTGAAAGATGGTGGAAGTGATTTAAATAGTATCAATTAGCTGAAAATGGGGAATGCAATACATTATAGTATTGTCTGTTTCTTCACCAGGTGCACATGCCCTTCTAATGAAATGGAAATAATTGTTTCCCCTTTCGATGTACAATTTAACCTTCACCTGATGAATTTCTCAAGGGAGATAAAATCCAGGAATGGTGAATTTCAGCTGGTTTATCATCTTAGTGGGTAAGAGGAATTCTGTGGCTGGGTGACACACAGAGACACATTATATAAAAGCTATGCAATGGTCTGTACATAACCATGGAATACTAGATTGAATTTCTTGACTGTACATTACATTAAAAAAAATCCACATTTGTAATCAGGAGACTTTTTTTAAATTCACATTTATATGCCGCCCTTCTCCAGAGACTCAGGGTGGCTTACAGTCTTTGGAGCACAACCCAATGCACTCAGCAATAGCCTTCATTCCATTGTATATGCCTGCTTATTACTAGGGCTTTTGCCCCCCCCAGCCCCCCAAGCAGCATTTTTTACAAAGTCAGCTTATTGCCCCCAACAATCTTGGGTCCTCAATTTACCTACCCGGGAGGATGGAAGGCTGAGTCAACCTTGAGCCTGGTGGGATTCGAGCCTGCACTAATTGCAGGCAGCTGGAACTAAGTGCTAGGTGGTTAACAGCCTGCACCACCAAGGCTTATTCAAGGTTTTGAAAGCTTATTTATTAGAAATGGGCAACTATTAATTCAAAGAAAAATGTCTGGTGAGGTTTAGTCAGGCTTGGAAGCATATTTATTGTGCCATTATACAGAACATTCCTCAACATTCTATTGTCCCCAGTTCGGTCTGAGCCTGGTGCCAAAGCCAATGATAGACTCCAGATATGAGGTGCAGGTTTTCTGATTGCTTTTATTGAGTACTGCAAGGAAAAGGGCTCCTGGTCAAAATGCCAAGAGCCAAGAACAAAGGATTGGGTAAGCTTTATACATTTTCACTGAAGGAGAAGGTGGGACAAAGTGAGATAATAAGAAATTTCATCTAATAAACATTTTAGCAATAATTCAACAATTTGTTCTATTGGTCTCTAGCTGTCCCTATTCCCAAGTCTTGGCTAATGAATGCCCTAGGAATTATCTAATACATACTTGATTTGCTGCAGGCCTAACTTTTAGCTGAGGTCTGCAAGTTGGCTAACTCGTGTTACTTTTATCACCCTTCCAATTAGCCAGGATTGTTACAAGATTTACACATGCATATCTCCTGTGGGTAAGTATTCTTTGTTCTTGCCAGACAGACTCCACAATTACAGGCTTCCTGATTTTCTTTGAAGTGTGTGCCATGACCTGGCTTTATTTTAGCAGATGGCCCATCAAGTCTACCAAAAGCGAGCAGCATCCCAACGTGAAAAAACCGTTTGACTGAAGCATCTCCTAAAATCTTGGGACAGAAAAAGTGGTGAGTTGTGTAGGGGAAAGAGAAGACAAAAGTTTGATTCCTGGACAGCCATAATAACCAAAGGGCTGAGGGAAGAAGAAAGACTTGAGTTAAAGCAAAGGAAATAGTAAACAATACAGGTAGTCCTCAACTTACAGCTTAGTTTAGTGACTGTTCAAAGTTACAACAAGCACTGAAAAAAGGGACTTAGGACTGTTTTTCACCCGTACGACCTTTGCAGCACCCTCATGGTCATGTGATCAAAATTGGAAGGCTTGGCAACTGGCAGGTATTTATGGCGGTTGCAGTGTCCCAAGGTCACATGATTACTTTTTGCTACCTTCTGACAAGCAAAGTCAAGGGTCACTCGACATCCTGTTACTAACTTAACAACTGCAGTGATTCACTTAACAACTTTGGCAGGAAATGTAAATTCCTTTTTTATATATATTTTTTTATTTTTGATACAAACATACAAACAGGACATACAAAACATAAAAACTATCTTCCATATATACATACAGTGTGTCAGTTGGTTACAAATCCTTTGTGTCATCCTTTCATATTCATCACTCACAATTTATCAAAAAGAAAATTTCTCATATTATCAATAAAACATTATGCATTTATCAATTATTACTTGTGTACAATTAAACTATTTATTTCATCATATATACGAGATATATTTTTAATCTAAAATTTATGTTATACTTTCATCCAATGGTTATATATATCAACATTATATTTTATATCAGCCTATTATATTTCTATTACAAAATTATATAGTCTATTGCATTACCAAGTCTTTTATCCAACCATTGATAAAACAAATCCCATATCTTATAAAATTGTTTATCTTCTTGTTCTCTAATTTCAAATGTCAATTTACTCATTTCAGCACAGTCCATAATTTTCCTAATCACTTCCTCCTGCATAGGTATTTTATCATTCTTCCAATTTTGGCAAATACAATTCTAGCTGCTGTTAAAATATTTACAATCAAATATTTCAACTCTTTATTGTAAATATCTGGTATAATTCCCAATAAAAATATTTCTGGTTTCAAGTCTATGTGTTGTTGTATCATTTTTTCCAACCATATGTGGATTTTAGTCCAATATCTTTTTGCATCCGAACAAGTCCACCACATATGGTAATATGATCCAGGTATCTGATGACATTGGCAGGAAATGTAATTTCTTAACTTACTGCACCTCTGTATGGTTTGCCAATTGCACAGTGGCAGATAGGAAAGCACTCCAGAGGGTTAATGTCATTGCCCAGAAGATCATTGGTTGCCCTCTCCCCTCTTTGGAAGACCTTTATAGCTCGGCTGCCTTAAGAAAGTTCAAAACATTCTCAAAGATCCATCTCATCCTGGGAACCCTTTTTTTGAACTATGACCATCTGGCAGATGGTACAGAATATTAAAAACAAGGTCAAATAGGCTGAAAAACAGCTTCTATCCCAGGCAGTAGCTCTTTTGAATTCTACTGTATAGTGCAGTGTTGGTGTGGTGTTGTGGGTTTTCGGTTCAATGTGTGGAGTGTGAAGGACGTGTGTTTGTGTTTATTTCCATAGTTATGATGTGCACTGAAAATGGTGTTTGATTTCGTTGTACAAGGTGCAATGACAATAAAGTAAACTAAATTAAACTGGAGCAAAACTCAATGTCTCACTGAACAATTGTTGCTCAATTGCGATCGTAAGTCGAGGACTAATTATAACCCAAGAAGCAGGAATACAATGTAAAAGTGCTCACAGAGGAGGTATGACAAAGAGAAAGGAGGAGAGGGCTGCCAGAAAATACTTCCCACCAGGAAGAATTGGATGGGAAGAAAATCCTTCAGAAGATCTCAGAACAGGAAGAGAGTTGTTAGATTTGCATGAAGAGTCAGATGCGGAGTGCTTCAGTGAAGAGTTTATTAGTGACTACAGCTCATAACAGACCCGATTTGGCTGGGCTGCGGCTGCTACTTATAGCCAGCAGCCGCAGTTGCCAGCCAATCAGAGTGCAGGGTTTTTCCCGCACTTTTTAAACCAATCATATTTGACATTTTACAAGAACAGTTCAAACTAAACCAATGACATTCAAACCTGCATACATAACAAGAGTGGCATGCCTGTGGTAGTAGGGGAAAGGCCCTGAAAACTAGCCTGCGCCGAGTTGTTAGCTGGGAAGACAGGGAAGCCCTGGGGTGGAGTGAAGAAAGAGTTCCAACTTTTACATAGCAATTTAAACTCATCTGCAAAAGGTTTCGTTGAGGATTCTTGCTTGTGCAAATCCGGATAATCAGAATAGTTCTACTAGGGTAGGATTGTTTTACATACACACACATACAGAGACATACACTTGTGGCTTTTCATGAGCAATTGTTGCCATGCGTTTCCAAAGGGAGGAGGAAAAAGCACGCTCTGCATGAGAGTGAGAGAGAGAGAAAGAGAGAGAGAGAGACTCTGCATTTCATTTTAGAAAATGCCATTTATAATTGCTCACACTGCTACTTGGCTCAGAAGACGGGTTGCGTTGCTTGAAATCACCCAGCATATTTCGTCCTGATTAACAAATACTCCGTACCTTTTCAGGAGCAGTAGAGAAGACAGATGGGGGATTTGTTTATTTTTTAATGCAAATAAAATGGAAAGGATAGCAAGAAAGAAATAGGTGAGCCAGTAATATAAAGCTTCTCTTCCTGTTCCCCTCCCCTTAATTTTCTTTAATTAGCAAACATATTGCAAAAATAGGAGCTCTTCTCATCTCTGGGCAAAGGAGTACCAAATTCATTATCCTAGGCAGGAGGTTTAGAAGAAGCCACTTGCTACAATTGAGAGAGGCTTAAAAGAATCCAACTGCTCAGCTTTACTCAGTGATATATAGGACGGTTCAGCAAGGGATGTGATATTGGTAAGTACCTTTTTTTTCTAGAAACAGAGTTTTGCTTTTTAAAAACAAAATATTCTTACTTTGCTCCTGCTCTGTATCTTTTGAATGCATGGGGAGGTGGGTGGGGGGAACCTTTATGATATGTATTATTTTCCTCTTGTAAATCTATGGTGTCAGCTCTTCATTGTCCTTCTTTCCCATTCTGAATGAATGTTTTGGCAAATTAAGGGGCATAACCTTTGTACTCACTTTTTGAGTACATTTATAATGCACCTTACTCTACGGTATTATTCAAGGAGATGGAAGCATTCCTCAAACTGCTAGGATGGTAGTTCTGGATAAGAGCTGGTTCGGGTCACTGAAGCATTTTATTGCCTTGTGTGTTACCATAATGTAACTTTATATCCGCATTACTCTTTTGGTCAATCATGAAAATAGGAGGGCAAACTGATGAGTAAATGACTAGGCAGGAAACACTGATATAAGTTAATAATTGTGTTTGTGTGTTCTTAGCCATTTGGTGCGAAACAACGGCAGAACAAAAGAAGGTAGAGTGGGACAAAATCTTGCTACATTCATACAAATATTCTCATTCACAGACCCACATTCACTCATACCACATACACACAGTTGCTGCTGTTGAGAAAGTTTGTTTAGTAGATGGAGCTATGGGTTTGATCATCTTGAGGGTAGTGTCACCTTCTGTTGCCTGGTAACATCCTTCCCTGCTATTTTGCTATCAGTCATTGTTATACATTATTCATCTGCGTTCCAATCAAATAATCAAAATTATTTGCTTGCACTGGAGAATATTTAACCAGATCAAAAGAATCTTGACTGGAAAGCACTGGATTGTTGCCACTTGGGAGGCAGTTTTTGGTATGTGTCCATATATGTCTGTATGCATGGGTATATGTGCACACACACACACATACACACACACAATTATTGTTAGTAATTATATTTTGGTGTGCTATAGATACTAGCAGAAACCTATATTGAAGAATTGCTGAGGTTGGCTGATTCCATAGGCATGTAATTACCAAAATCAGTTAATGCTAACTATTGAAATTACCATGCTAAATTAGGTTAATAGAGTTGGTTTTCTTTTCTTTTGAGATATATAATTTTAAAAGATCTTTAGAAATGCTAAGAAAAGGAAACCATGTCTTTTAAAGCAAGCATTTTTAAAAGAGAAGAATGCAGTGAAATCTATGCCTACATATAATTGTTTGGCAAATGCTGGACCTAAACAGACAACACAACTATTTTGCAGAGGAAGAAAATGTACAAACCAGTGAAAGGTAAGATAGAGCCAGGATTGCTCTTTTTTAAAAAGAAATACTGTGTACACATCTGTATGTGTCAAAAACACTATACTTCAGAACTCAACTTTTACCAAAATGCCTGACAATGTGGTAAGGCTAATTACTGTCTCTAGCATTTTAAAAGCTGTCAGTGTGAAGTCATTTTAATCCTCCCTCGTGAAATCTTCAAGAAATTAAAATGGACTGACTCATTTCAAGCAAAAAATAAATATATCTAATCCTCTTGGAATGACCATGTTTTTTTTCATCTAGTTGGAATTATTAACATTTCTTTGCTAATAGATATCTGGGTTGCTTAGAATTTTAATGCAGTTAACATAATATAGTTACCGTCAATACTCTTAAGAGAATAGCAAGAGGTATTTTAAAAGATGTGTTTTATATACAGAAATCCCTAAAATCTAAAAACCTTCATGATACATGTGTGTGTGTGTGTGTGTATTGGGGGAAAAGGTACAAAATGCCTCAATGACTATGCTAACATAAACATTGCATATATATTCATTACGTTATTTTAAATATTGCAGGGGTTTTATATTTAAAGATACTTCTTTTTCAGGAAAGTGGCTATATCAATTTGGGCAGCTGAATAACTGACCGCAAAATCCTCCAAGATGGATAGTCCATTCAAGATGGATTATCTGCTGGATGTCGATGCTGCCGGCTGTTTTACAGTCAAGGAGCTCAAGGTATTGCTTTGAGATGGATATTTATGCATTGCTCAACGTAAAGACATGGTGGCCCTCTGGTGGAAAAGGCACCAGGGAAAATTAAAGCTCCTTTCTCCAGAATGTGCTGAGAACTGAAGACATCAAGGCAGCTTGATGTCTAGAACTGCATAAAGAAAGTTGTTGTTGTTGTTGTTGTTGTTATTTTGAAATGTGGAAATGCGTTGTGTAAAACAGATTGGTAGAGATTGTGAACCCAACCTCTTCTTGATCAGCTGTCTTCTTCAAACAGAATGATGGGTGCCTTTCCTTCAAATAGTAAATGAAACAAGATAGTGGTGGCAAAGGGCCAGCACTCTCCCCTCCCCTCCCCCCAAAAAAGAAAAGCTTTGATAGGCTTTTCCTGTTTGAAATAACAATGTATTTTCAAAGTTTAATTAATAGCACGGCTAATATTCTATTCTAATTCTAATTCTATATTAATTTATTCTATTCTATTCTATTCTATTCTTATTCTTATTCTTATTCTGATTCTTATTCTATTCTTATTCTAATTCTATTCTATTCTATTCTAATTCTAATTCTAATTCTAATTCTATTCTATTCTAAATGATAGACTTTTCCAGATTGAGCCAATGTATAACAATGTATTTTCAAAGTTTAATTAATACCTAAAGATTAAATGCATGGCTAATATTCTAATTCTAATTCTATTCTAATTCTATTCTATTCTTATTCTAATTCTATTCTATTCTATTCTATTCTATTCTAATTCTAATTCTAATTCTAATTCTATTCTATTCTAAATGATAGACTTTTCCTGGCCCAGATTGAAGCCAATGTATAACAATGTATTTTCAAAGTTTAATTAATACCTAAAGATTAAATGCATGGCTAATATTCTAATTCTAATTCTATTCTAATTCTATTCTATTCTTATTCTAATTCTATTCTAATTCTATTCTTATTCTAATTCTATTCTAATTCCATTCTATTCTTATTCCAATTCTAATTCTAATTCTATTCTAATTCTAATTCTATTCTATTCTATTCTTATTCTATTCTATTCTATTCTATTCTTATTCTAATTCTAGTCTAGTCTATACTAATTCTATTATATTCTATTCTTATTCTATTTTATTCTATTCTTATTCTTATTCTATTCTATTTTAATTCTATTCTTATTCTTATTCTAATTCTATTATATTCCATTCCACTTCATCCCATCCCATCCCATCCCATGCTGTCAGCTTGATGCTGAATCTTAGTAATCAAACAGGTGGACTTTCTCTAGGATGATAAGTCATCAACATGGTGTTTTAGGTTTCTCAGTAGTGTCTTCATTGTTCCTGTAATTGAGTCCATCTGCATGTGTCGGACATCATCTTCCTCTTTCCTTCCACTTTTTCCAGCATTATGAGCTTCTCAAGGAAATCAAACACACGCACAACACACACACACACACAAAAATTATCAAATGTGTATGCTGTCAATCTTGCTAAAAGCATACATTTTGTTTATCCATGTGATTTTCTCAGTAAAATGCAGAAGGGGTTTAGCATCGTGTTTTCCCATAGAGTCTGAAAATTATGCCTTTGCTGTTATCACTAAACTGAGCATATCCTCAAACATCTTCCTGCCCGCTATAAGGCCCTGCTTACCTTTAGCTAGGCAGCCTGGGTGCCCATTAAATCTTGAGTGACTCTCCTGGGGAGTATCTACTTTAGGTGTAAACTCATGGTGTGCTTTGCATATCCATCCCAGGGACATCCTCTACTCCAACATGATGAGATACAATAGCAGGATTTGGGCTGGATATCCCTATCCAACTTGTGTTCCAGGAAAAGTGTGGAATACATTTATTTATTTATTTGAAGTCAATAGAAAGTGAAGAAAATGTAGTCAAAATATATATGATAGATTCAAAGTCACCTTATTAGCTTTATAGCTAAATAGGGAATTGAATTTTGGCTTTTAATTGTTCATCTCTGATTCTAACCAGTATATTACAATAATTCTACCTGGGTTTGGCTCTTCCAGACACTTTTTAATAATTGATAGCAAACAAAATAGTGGAGAATATTAAACAGGAGGGCTAATATAATCACACACATACACACAAACACACACAATTTTTGCCCTTCATACCATACCATATTTGTTATATAAGGAATATGACAAATATGGTATGGTATGAAGGCAAAAATTAGGTAGTCCTTGACTTATGACCACAATTGAGCCCAAAATTTATCTTGCTAAGTAAGACAGTTAAGTGAGTTTTGCTTCACGGTTGTTAAGTAAAATCTGACTTCCCATTGACTTTTTTGTCAGAAGGTCACAAAAGGGAATCACATAACCGCAAGACACTGTGTCATAAATATGAGTCAGTTGTCAAGCATCTGAATTTAGATCATGTGACCATGGGGAAACTGCAATGGTCATGTGAAAAATCAGGAGGTCTCCACATGGCCCATTTTTGGCCAGCAGAGTGCTAGAGGCCAGGGAGGCCAAAAATGGCCCACAGGGGGAGGGGTGCTCACATCCCGTTTTGGCCGGTAGAGGCACCATGGGCCAGTCTTTTGATATTTCCAGGCCAGTCCCACGGGCTGGATTTAGGCACCCCACAGGCCAGATCCAGCCTGTGGGCCTTGAGTTTGACACTCCTGTTCTAAAGTCTTTCATCTACACCAGTGTTTCTCATCCTCAAAAACTTTAAGATGTGTGGACTTCAACTCCCAGAATTCCATAGAACTCCCAGAATTCTGGAGTTGAAGTCTACAATTGCCAAGGTGGGGAAACATAGATCTACACCATTCTCTGAACAAAAATGGATCTTAATTCTTTTGAGAGACCATGCTTAGCTTCCTTACCGTCCCTCTGAAATAATATTCAGATTGTGATCCATTAAGGATGTCCATCAATCTGGGCAAGGAACTATGGAGAACCAGCCAGAACAAAATAGTTCCCTGGTACTGAGCAGATCATGTCTTATTCCATGGGTTTAAAGGACTCTCTGAAATCAAAGTTTAATTCAAAATCATACAATTATTGTATTCTGTGATTATTGGAATAGAACCATTACCTCTCACGCATTTAGGCTTTGGAAAGTGAGAGTGAAGTATGATAATTTGTCAATTTAATCTATGTTGATCTAACAGGCATTAGTGCAATGCTAATCCATTTTTAATAAAACCAACTTGTAATAAAATAACTTTAAGGCAGAGTTATCTTTTTTTAGCTTGAGTAACCTGGGTATTTTGCTTTTTTTCACTTTGTATCTTTCAAATAAAAGTTCTCATACGTACACAAACATTTTTATCCTGAAAAATTTCCATAGTTGCTACTCAATTTAAATCGCTTTGAAGAAAAAACATGGAGTGACTGACTATACTGCAGTATTGTGATTAAGATATTCAAATTCTAATATTATAAAATTCTAATATTATAGAATCATATCATTAATACAACTACTAAGACAAGACCCATTCTCTTTCCCATGCTAATAGATTTCTTATAGGGGAAATTGATTTTTGCTGTTGTGTTGTACTAAACACAGCAGTACTTTAAAAAGGCTGTAGTTTGAAAGTGTGTTATCTATTTTACCTGCTTAGGTCACACACATTCTGCTGTATAAATAAATGCATGTGATTCAAAATAAAGTGGGATAAATAAGGCTATGAATCAATTGTGCAAACATGAGCAGGATATTAATATTGCACTATTAATACCCGGCAAGTTGTGCTGTTGCCAAAACACAAAACCACGACTTGCCCCCTCCCCAATAGTAGTCTGCCTCATCTTTCTCACTTTCTGCCAGCAGGTGGCACCTTCAATGAAAAAGGACTGCCTCTTCAGTGTGAATTTTCAAGCAGATTCAATAACTGATTAGAGTACTCTTAATTGTGGTTCTTGTTTTATAAAAACAACTGACTAAACTGACTAAAAGAATGCATTTTCTCAATGTTTAAAAAAATGGAGGAGAGGGGGTATTTTCCTACATATATATTTTCATCTCTTAAGTTCCATGTAAACCTTTTGGTCAAGAAACTATTTTAATAATTGAGAGTCTAACAAGCAATGATCATTTGAGCTCCTAACAAATAATGAAAGGAGCATAGGAACATGCCTGATATTCAAAGACATTTAATGTATGGCTCTCGGCATCTTATTTGTCAGGAGGGGAAGAACTGTTTAAAGTGCACTGGCCACAGCAGTTACAGGATTAGTATCAGCAGAATTAAAGTTTAATTTGAGGCTTTTAATTTGATGTTTTCTGCATCCACACACTTTCATACATCTGGAGCAAAGAAGTAATCACACTTTTATTCTCCCAGAATTGGTTCAGTTTATCTAGTAATTGAAAGCCAACGGAAAATTACATGAATTATTAAATACCTTGTAATTTCTAATCCAATGATATTTTTTAGTTGAGATTATAGTTCATAATCTTAGAAGCATATGGGCCTGTGCAATGTTTACATTTTGTTTTTACTTCAAAGTTGTTGCCTAATACTGTGAAGGTTTTTGGATTAAAGACCAAAAGGTGTTTCAGGCATGGGCCGACCATCTGCCTGCAATTCTTTAAAGCAGCACATTTATTTTTGGGATTCTGCAACATTAAAAAAAGATACCACTACTTTAAAAACCTGCAGGCAGATGGTACGTTTGATTCTTTCAACTGCACATTCTGAAGCACATTTTGAAATCAAATCCAGCACAGTGCACCATTATACTGTATAACCAATACATCCCTTTCTCATTCAGGCTAAAATTGTCTCACAAAAAAACCTGAATTAAGTAAGAGTTCAGTGTCACTAATTATGTACATATATGGGAATCATTGCTAGATCATGATAACTATAACAGGAGAGTTATAAGTGAAGTGGATATATAAGATGTAATGCTGGATCTAACTATATACACCATACAAAGCAATATATTGTGCTCAAATTTTCTTTGTAATATCCTTTTGTAAAATAACATTATCAGACAATTTTGTCAGTATTTTTTTACTAAAGGAAAGGAGTGGCTCAAGGATGTATCCAATGCACCTCAAAAAAATGTCCATCTTTGGCAGATATTGGGGTAGAAAAGGAATAGAAGCTTTTTGCAAATCCATTTCCACAGAACATTGTTTAATCTGGGCATTTGCAGCATGGCGTGATAATCAGGATAAATTATACTTAAAAAAAACACTGGTGCGATTTAAGAGAAACTATTGTTATTATTTCTGATACCTTTAGATGCATGCTTTTTCTAGCCTTTTAAATTTCTTCCTATCAAATATTTATGTGCAGCCTTCCACCTTCCTTTAATAAAGCAAATGTCAGTTGGGATTCCTTCCCCACTCTGAGCAAATCTGGGGTGAATCAGACTGGCTGGGGATGATGGAAATGGAAGTCCAACTCATCTGGAAGGCAGGTTGGGAAGAGCCAATTCCCTATCTATTCATATATTGACCAATTTAAGAAAATCATCTGTAGGCATAAAATTGAAATAGCTTATCCCTTTTCTCATACAGGGAGCTGAGAAATAAAATAATTTGCTCAACAGTGCACAGTAACCACAGAGGTAACTTGAGAGCATCAATTCCCATTTTTCAGCCTCACCTGCTACTCAGTTGAATAACTTGTCTGTGAACCTTTCAGATGCTTTATTCTGCTAAGTGTTGTAATTCTTCATCGCTTTCAACTGTCCCCATTTTTATTTAGAAACAACTCAACATATTCTGCTTGAAAAACACTGTCCCAAGGATTAATGCAGCCATTCATGTTTTATTTTCTATATATTCAGTTATATGAGTTTTTCAGTCAAATAAAAGTATACAAAATGAGATCAAGAAGTAAGATTTGATTTTATGAATGAAGGTGAATATATGTGTCCCAGGATAAAGTGCAGGATCCAATCTCTGTGGAGGTCCCAGAGGATGGGCTCCAGCACAAGTTTGAAAGCTCAGAAGATAAAACCTCTGGTCCCGGTCACTGACTCAGATTGGATCTTGCAATTTGATTTTAATTGATAGATGAGTAGCAACATCAAATTCAATCTGAAGATTAGTTAAAATTTGAGGAGGTTCTATTACTTTTGCAAATTTTAAGATCTATTTGGTTGGAAACTGCAACAGACAGCAATTATTCTTGTTCTTCTGCTTTTTGAATAAGTCCTTTCCCAATGGCCTTAAAGATATATTGGGTACAACTCTCGTAAAATCAAACCAGTATAGCCAATATTGTATTCCAACATCCCTGGAGGGCATCAGATTGGAAGGATTATATTATGACTTCCGAATCCTCAGGCTGGTCACAAAACATATTTTTTATAGAAGGTCCTACCCATAAAAATGATTTACAGTGCTATTCTATGAATGCCTCCTCAGAAGAAAATCTCATTAACTCCTGAGGAGAGATAGAGTGCCGTAGACTCATAGCTAACTGTGTTCTTTGAGGTAGACATTCACTGTCATTTGTGTTTATTACAGAAAGCTTCACTAAGGGAAGAGCAAGTTCTGAAAAGAAAATGGCAACAAATTATAGTGCAAGATCATTATTTAATGAGCACTCTGACTGTCACATAATTTTTTAAAAGAAAGACTCTCAATTAACATCATGGGTATCCCAATTAAAATTAATTTATATAGATTTCTCCAGGAAATAACTCATTTAAAACCCACTTCAAAAAAATCTGTTTTCCCTCCTCTTCTGCCCCTCCCTACAAAGTTCTGAGCAAATTATACATTATAAATGCAAATTTACTCACATTTGGGGGAGGGGAATGCCAGGTGTCCAAGATTTCTTTCAACTACACATTTCTCCTGAAGCTAAACAGGTCAAGGTTTCTGGTTTGTTGGTAGAGATATAATTTGACATAAAATAAGTACAACCCTTATTAGACTAGAATTTTTACCAAGGGGGAATAAAAGAATGTTTATTTACTTATTTACTTATCTATCCATCTCAACAAATGACTCTGGGGAGGAAAAAGAATTAAAATAAAATAAAAACAATAACAAACATTATAAAAATTAAAAGTACAGGCAGACAAGAAACAATAATCCAAATCACCAACACAACCAAGAAGTGTGTCCCTTGGAATGAATGTTCTTGAACAAAAGATCATGAATTCATGAAAGAAAATATTATTATTAACAGTAGTGGTAATCAGTAATAGTAATAAAATTAAACTTATATGCTGTCTCAATCATTATGTATAATTGCCATTAATCAATTATGAAACAAACACACAAGCCATTGAAAAACATGAAATCTTAGGGAATCCCCTACACAGAAGAATTAGTTGAAGAACGGATTCTAATCGCTCAACCCTTGTTAGGTAAAAATTTATTTGAACTCAACTCATCTTCTAATGAACATACCCACATAACTTTCTTATCAACAGTACTGAACTGGTTTGTCATTATCTCCTGCCAAATGTATTACATCTCATTATATAGTTGAATGTTTCTCAACCTTGGAAACTATAAGATACGTGGATTTCAACTCCCAGAATTCCCCAGCCAGCATGGCTGACTGGGGAATTCTGAGAGTTTAACTCCACACATCTTCAAACTGCCAACTTTGAGAAACACTGATATACTGTAGATTATACTTTATCTCACTTTTTTGGAGATGATGAGGAATGTAGACAAGGATTACATACAAGAATTGGGTATGTGTAGTTTAATGAAAAGAAGGACTAGGGGAAACATGAGAGCACTGTTCCGATATTTGAGGGGCTCCTACAAAGACGAGGGGGTCAAACTATTTTCCAAAGCACCAATAGGCAAGACAAAAAAGAATAGTTGGAAACTAACCAAAGAGAGAAGCAATCTAGAACTAAGGAGAAAATTCCTAACGGTGAGAGCAATTAACCAATGGAATAACTTGCCTTCAGAAGTTGTGGGTGCTCCATCACTGAAGATTTTCAAAAAGAGATTGGACAAATTGGGCATTTGTTTGAAATGATATAGGGGTGATATATCAGGAGTGAAATGATAGGAAATGATATATCAGGGGTGTCAAACTCAATTTCATTGAGGGCCACATGAGGATTGTGTTTGACCCCGGGTGATCGGGGGCTGATGCTGGGGTCGGTGTGGCCAGCTCAATGTGACTCATGTTGGTGGCACCTGTGGTAGCCCAAGCACTCTGCCAGAGAAAACGGGCTCCTGAGCTCCATTTTCGGCTGCAATGGCCTCCAGCAACCCTCTACCAGCAAAAACAGAGCTCCATGTGGCCTTCCTGAGCTCCATTTTCACTGGCAGAGGCACCATGGGCCAGTCATTCATTGTTTCCAGGGTGGCCCTGTGGGCCAGATCTAAATATCCCATGGGCCGGATCCAGCCCCCGGGCCTTGACACCCCTGATATAGAGTCTCCTGCTTGAGCTTCTGTTGGACTTATAGGCTTCCGAGTTCCCTTCCAACGTTATTATTTTATATTCTATGTGTTATGTATGTAGGTTTGAATGTCATTGGTTTAGTTTGAACTGTTCTTGTAAAATGTTAGAAATGATTGGTTTAAAAAGTGCGGGAAAACCCTGCACTCTGATTGGCTGGCAATTGCGGCTGCTGGCTATAGGTAGCAGCCGCAGCCCAGCCAAAACGGGTCCGTTCTGAGCTGTAGTCACTAATAAACTCTTAAGCTGAAGCACTCCGTGTCTGACTCTTCATGCAAACATAACACTGGCGATGAAGGTGGGATCTCCCTGAAGAGAAGACGATGGGGAAAACAAGCAGAGAGAGATGGCTGCGCTGAACACCCGCCCAGCCCGTTCGATCTGACGGCAGAAGACTGGGAGTCGTATGTGGATCGTTTCCAAATGTATTTGGAGGGAAATGATCTTGCCAACATTTCTGAGAAGCGGAAGAGGGTGGTCTTTCTCACGCACTGCGGTCCGGCAGTTTTCAAGATGGCGAAGGCATTGGCGGGAGCTGCAGACGTGAAGGTAATGGACTGGCCTGACTTAGAAAAGCTGTTAAGAGCCCATTACGTGCCACAAGTATCGTGCCTCATTAAGAGACATGAGTTTTACCATCGGGATCAAGGGGAAAGCGAAAATGTAAATGACTTCGTGGCAAGTTTAAGAGACATTGGGGGTGCATGTGAATTTAACAACTTAGAAGAGGCCATGCGCAATCGATTTGTTCTAGGCCTTAAAGACAAGGTATTACAGAGCAAGTTATTAATGAAACCTAAGATCACGCTGAAGGAAGCAATAGAAGAGGCCTCTTCAGCAGAAGCCACCAAGTCCTCAGCAGCACCCATGAAGAAAATTAACAAGGCCACAAGCCATCCTGATGTGGAAAAATCCACAACAACTCATTGTGAGCAAATAGATTCTGAGTCAGACTGTAGTGAGGTGGAGGAAGGAATTTTCAGACTCAGAATGGAGCGGAGAAAGACCTGGGAAGAAAGAGGCAAGACTACTGCTGGGGAAGCCACTCCCGCACTGAATGCAGGTTTTTAGACACCATTTGCCTCCGTTGTGATAAAAGAGGACATCTAGCAAGAGTCTGCAAAGCATCCAGAACTCCACCAACAGAAGGAAGTTTCCTGACAAAGAATTCAAGCCCAACAACCTCAGTGAGAAAATGGGGCGCAGCACAGAAGCAAAGGGGAAGAATGAAACTCATCAGACAGTAACTACTGGTCATTCTTCTTCTATCAAAAAAAGAAAAGTGCATGTCAAGGTACTAATTGAAGGAAGGCCTTGCCAAATGGAAGTGGACTCAAGCTCATATTTATCTATGGTGTCATGGGACACTATTCACAGACTACTCTCAAACGTTCAGAAGAAGCATTTCCAGAAGCAAGCACTGACTCTTAAAGACTACCAAGGGAACAAGATTCCAGTAGTTGGAACAAGAGAATTCAACGTGAAGTTCAAAGGCCACACCAAACCCTGACCATCGTGGACAAGGATCGCCCAAGCTTGCTGGGACTTGAGTGGTTCAATCCACTAGGCATCGAGGTGACTGGCATCAATCACGTGAGCAACACTGAATGGGAGGAGACCTTGAAGTCTGAGTTTCCAGAGGTCTTCAGCGATGGATTGGGCAAGTATATGGGACCCCTATCACTTTCAATATAGATCCCAAGGTGCCACCAATTCGATTAAAGCCCAGAAGGGTCCCATTTGCTTTAAAGGAAAAAACTGATGCACAATTAGATAAACTAATAGCTCAAGGAGTTTTACAGCCCACTGACCACTCCAGGTGGGAGACACCCATAGTCACACCAGTCAAGACTGATGGGTCAGTGAGAATCTGTGGAGACTATAAGGGGACATTGAACCATGCGCTTCAACAGAGCACATATCCAGTTCCAGTGGTGCATCATTTAGTACATTCACTTGGCAGGGGTACAGTCTTTGCCAAATTGGATCTGGCCCAGGTATATCAACAATTAACAGTTGATGATGCCACTGCAGAGGCCCAAACCATTGTGACTCATAGAGGTGCCTTCAAATGTAAAAGGTTACAGTTTGGAGTAAGCGTGGCACCAGGCATCTTCCAAAGCCTTATGGAAAGGATGCTCCAAGGACTGCCAGGGGTAGTACCTTACTTTGATGATGTGTTAATCTCTGCTGAAAATGACACTCAGTTACAAGAGAGACTCAGAGAAGTCCTTACCAGATTCAAAAAGCGGGGTTAAAAGTCAAGGAAGAAAAATGCACTCTTAGAACTGACAAGGTAGAGTTCTTGGGCTATATGATTGACAAGCATGGTATCCACCCCACAGATGCCAAGGTTCAGGCAATCAAAGAAGCCCCTAGACCAAAATGCAAAACAGATTTGCAAGCCTTCCTTGGACTCATTAACTTTTTCACATGTTCCTACCTCAGAAGGCAACCATTGCAGAACCACTGCACAGATTACTAGACAAAAAGTCTGCGTGGGTCTGGGGCAGAAAAGAACAATCTGCATTTAACAATATTAAAAGACTAATCACGTCTGATGCTGTACTGATACAGTTCTCTGAGAATTTGCCTGTTGTACTGACTTGTGATGCATCCCCTTTTGGAGTGGGGGTGTTGAGCCACAGGCTTCCCAGTGGGAGGGAAGCTCCTATTGCATTTTACTCTGCACCTTGACCAAAGCAGAGAGGAACTACAGCCAACTGGACAAGGAAGCCTTGGCAATTGTTGCAGCTGTCAAGAAATTCCATGAGTATTTATATGGGAGAACATTTACCATTGTCACAGATCACAAACCTCTGTTAGGCATTGTGGCAGGAGACAAACCTACGCCCACTATCCTGTCACCAAGAATGCTGAGGTGGACTGAATTTCTTGCTGCTTATTCATACAAACTCATCCACAGGCCTGGCAAAGACATTGGGCATGCAGATGCTTTGAGTCGCTGCCCACTTCCTTCTCACATTGAGGACCCTTTCCTGAGACTTACACCTTTTTCTAGAAACTGTTGCCAAGCTTCCAGTACATGCTGCTGAAATTGCCAGAGAGACTGCCAAAGACACTTTATTGGCTCCTGTTATAGGCTGGATTAAGAAAGGTTGGCCTTCAAGATCTACCTCAACTTGCCCAACCTTTTAAATCCAGGCAAACTGAATTATCTGTATTAAGAGGATGTATTTTGTGGAGTAACAGGGTGGTTATTCCTGCAAAACTGCAAAAAGAGGTTTTGGAAATGTTACATGAGGGTCATCCAGGTATTGTCAGAATGAAGGGATTGGCCAGGAGTTATGTATGGTGGTCAGGTATTGACAAAATGGTTGAACACTGGGTTGCATCCTATCCCAACTGTCAGGAAGGCCTGCCCCACCTCTCGCCCCCAAACAGGAATGGGAATGTCCTAGGGGCCCATGGTCCAGGATTCACATTGATTTTGCTGGCCCTACCAGAGGGCACACTTTCCTCATTATAGTAGATGCATATTCCAAATGGCTAGAGGTTATCCCTATGGCATCCACCACAGCTGAAGCTGTCATCAAACAGCTTAAAAAGCTTTTTGTAACTCATGGTTTACCTGATGTCCTCGTTTCTGACAATGGTCCTCAATTTACATCCAACCTTTTTGAATCATATCTAGCACAGCAGGGTATCAGACATGCCCTGACAGCCCCTGGGCATCCTTTGGCTAACGGCCGGACTGAACGCATGGTACGATTTACCAAGGAAAAGCTTCAGCAATTGGGTCCAGGGGACATCACTGAGAAAGCTGAAAAACTACTCAGTGCTCAGCATATCACTCCTAACCCATCAACTAACTTATCCCCAGCAGAGTTGTTGATGGGTAGGAAACTCAGGTCTCCCTTTGATCGCTTTCATCCCACTTATGCACCAAACGCACCACTAGATTCCACTAGCAAAGTTCGCACATTCTCTGTGGGTGATTCTGTTTATGCTAAGAACCTTATGGGTGAACCATCATGGATCCCTGCTGAGATAACCCAGGTCACAGGCCCCAGGTCTTACAGGGTACAAACAGAAGATGGTGTCCTCTGGAGCAGGCATATTGATCAACTAAGATCCAGATTACCTCAGGAACATCGCAATTGCTCCTCTCTAGTTCCCACACCTAGTATCTCTTCTAGGGGGAAAGGGGAGGATGATGAGGGTAATCAGCAAGAAAGAATCAACCCTGTGTGTAACGAGCCAACATGACAGGAACACTCCAAAACCTGTCACAAGACCAAGATCCATTTTCACAAGTGGAAGATTGTACATCACTACCTGACTTGGGTGCTGACATTGGGTTGGAGATGGATTGGGAGGAGAGACCAGGTTGTAGTAACCAGACAGGTTCTACTACTACTAAAAGTCCAAGTAAGGAAATGTCAGCAGACACATTTCCTCTCTCACTGGGTGAGAACTTTAAAACATCTGAACCACACAGGTCTCAACGTACACGTAAGAGCCCCACCGATTTAAAAGAATACATTAGATAGATGGGGTTTGGGTATGGACTGAACCTAGTGGGGAGGGGTGTTATGTATGTAGGTTTGAATGTCATTGGTTTAGTTTGAACTGTTCTTGTAAAATGTTAGAAATGATTGGTTTAAAAAGTGCGGGAAAACCCTGCACTTTGATTGGCTGGCAACTGCGGCTGCTGGCTATAAGTAGCAGCCGCAGCCCAGCCAAAACGGGTCCGTTCTGAGCTGTAGTCACTAATAAACTCTTAAGCTGAAGCACTCCGCGTCTGACTCTTCATGCAAACATAACACTATGTTCTACATCTTGGACACACTGCCTACTTATCATATGAGAAAGATGCCAGCCAATGATTTTGCTTTTCAGAGAGAGTTAGGTCCCAAGAACAAGGCAAAAGCAGAAAAGTTAAATGGGAATGATCAGCCAACAAAACAAATGCTAAAAATCAAATATGATAGAAATTAAGGGGGAGGGAGAGAAAGATTAGGCACAGGATTGCCATGGCAAAGTAGAAACTGTGGAGACCAGGGATTAATAATTGATTTCTAACAAGAGCTCTTTGACAATAGGCCTGGTTCTGAAGTATCTCTTCCAATGTGCTTTTCTCCATACAGGTGTCAGGATTTCTAGCTGATACCCAAAGGCGTAAGATTGAATATATTGATACTGAATATCTGACTGTTAGGTTGGAGTATCAGGCCTTTTGCATTAATCCAATGCCTTTGCCCCTTTTGGATTCTTCTATAATATATGTATAATTACACATTTATAAAATACCTAAACATTTACATTTTGAAATGTTAAGTACCTAATAGATCCATTTCCTTGTGGTTGTTTGATTAAAACAGCTGCTTATGTTTAATGGTAATAGTTTTCCAATTTTCACAGTGCCATCTGCCCCAATGTCTTTATGCATGTGATAAATACCCACATGGCATTATTTGATGAAATGTATTGTTCTTGCAAATTGGTTTTGGAGTCTGCAAGTGCCTACATCCATTACATTTCACTTCCTTGCTGCACCAAAAACAAATAAATACACTTAATGTCTCTGAGCCTAATCAGTGTTGTTCATGGAAGACATCAAGAATCTGTTATGGGCTAATACTGGTCTCAACTACATATGTGCATATCAAACAAGCATTTCTTGGGCCCTAGATAAGGACTTTAGTATGGATTATGCTATCCGCTCCATTGTGCAGGTAAGACAAAACTTATGATGCAAAGTCTCCTCCATCATTCTGGCATTTTGCATGTTCAGCCAAGAGAAAGATTGAGAGCCAAAATCTAGCTTTACATTGAAATTGTATTTATGTGCTACTTCAAGAATCAGAAAGATGTTTCTTGGGCTCATGCAGAAAGGTAATATCAGAATTTGAAATGTGAAAATATGTACTGCATTTCTCATTATTCTTCTCTATTCTGCATTGATCAGAAGGCACTTTCACTATTGTGTCCAATCCTGGGCATCACATCTGAGAAAACCAAAGAGGAACAACTAGTGTTCCTCCGTCAAACTGGCGGTCTGAAGGCCAGATGCATTACACGCAGGCCACACCCACTCCGGCTCTGTGAAGGGGGAAAACATCAGGAAATGTCATGTGATGGCAATATGATGCCACAAGTTTGACACCTGTGAACTAGCATGATAAAGGAATGGACAGCCCATAAATTTAAATAATAATAATAATAGAGCCAGAAAGGAGAAAATGTATGAGGAATGGCTGGGTACATAGAGTGCACAAGGTTAAGATGGGCAGCCATATAAACTGAAATGAATAAATAAAGGTTTGGATCAGGTGAAAGAAAACTGTGGGAAAGACATGACAGCCATTTTCAAGAATCTGTAAGAAGCAGAAGATGGGGCAGAAAAATGGATCAGTAGTGTTCCAGAAGATAAAACAAGACGCAATGGGAATCTTTAAAGACAGGAAGTAGGTTTTTAATGGTCACCAGGTATGAGGCCTATGAAGTAGACCCAGTGAGGAGACCAACTTCAAAGGAAGTTGAGAGCTTTACTTATTGAGAATACAATTAATACAAAATCTTGCAAGCCTGACTGCATTTTATACCCCCTCCCTCTTATACAGAGGTCCCCAAACTTGGCAACTTTAAGACTTGTGGACTTCAACTCCCAGAATTCCTCAGCCAATAAAGCAATTCTGCGAGTTGAAGTTCACAAGTCTTAAAGTTGACAAGTTCAGAGACCTCTGTTCTTATACCTCAGAGAATCAGGGGAGCTTGCCTGCCTCTCCTGAATACTGTCTTCTTTCCCCAGGACTGACAGGACCTTTCAGCCCTCTTTGCTTATGTAACATTGTAGTTCTTGCCTAGTTCCCTCAAAATCACCTCCCAGATTTTTTACAGCAGGAGACATTGCCTCATAGTAAGAGATGTTTGAAAATGGAACAAACTCCTTCAGGAAGCAATGGATTCCCCATTGCTGACGTTGTTTGAGTAGAAGTTGGGATGGGGGCATATGCTGGGGTGCTTGAGAGTGGCCTTTTCCAACCTGTACAGTTTATGATTATGTAATTCCACTAGAAAGATCTATCCAGTATTAATATAGTTACTGAAATAGTTGCTTAGAACAGTTTCTCACACAAGGCAATGTGGTTTCCTGCCTCCCAGTAAAGTCCCATAAAAAGTATTTATTTAATTTATATGGTGTCCATTTCTGGAGATATTGGGGGCTAGAAAGTGATTCCTTGAATGTACTTTGTATAGACGAATTATTAACCTACTCAACCAATTTTTAAAAAATTTATCATAGTTGTGTGTCCAAATTCTGGGAGCGCTTGAACTTTTTACTACAAAGGTGTTTACTTTGCTGGGTCAACTAATCATATTTACAATTATTCATGATTCAGCAAAAATCAAGAGAGAAAAGTTTTTTTCTTGTAACCTCCTATGAACTTCAATTCCCAGAACTTTGCCACCAAAATGGACATCACTGTGAATCCTGGGAGCTGAAATTCACACAAGGGGTTTATGACATTGCTGTCAAGAAGACATTCCCAGCTGTAGACCTCAAAGTGTGTTTGGAATCTGAACTCCAAAAACTTTGTTGACCTTGCAGATGGAAACGCCAAGAATTAGAATTCCAACCCCTCATTCTTGCCTTCTTTTTTTCTTTTTTAAAGAGGTGCTGCTCAGGTCATGCATCCGTTTTTTGAAAACACCATAATGATCAAACACTAAACCTTAAAACATAATTTGCCAGCTGCAATAACTGGCTTCACACTTACACAAAACCAAGAACCTGCATTCCACTTTAGTGCAATCTGTGATCCCTACCGTGTAATGTGCAGTGTATGTACTCTGTGTGTGTCTTTGTGTGTGTAATCCGCACAGAAAGAGGTTGGTCCACCTGATGCATTGGGATGTCAAACGGTCTCACGTGTTTTCTCAGCTGGCTTTTTTCTTTTTGCTTGCTGCTTCTCTCCCCTCTACCCAAATATACAAAGAAGCAACCTAGCTTCTCAATGTTGGATCGGCAAATCTCTGGGCTTCAATGAGCCATTCTCAAGGGGACGTTTTCTCTGCAGCTTCCAAGCAAAGGGCCAGGCTTTGTTAGGTTGTGTGGAGTCCCACGTGGAGCCTCGCCCGCTTGGCTCAAAGCTGCCAGAAGGTGACAGGGCAGGGTTTTCAGCTCAGCTCCAATCCAGAAATCCTTAACGGGTTTTCCTTTTCTCTCCCCATCTCTCTCTCTCTCTCTCTCTCTTTCTCTCTCTCTCTTTTTCTTCCCTCCCTCCCTCCCGGTGTCTCTCCCTCTCTGTGTCCCTGCTCCTCTCTTTCCTCTCCTCCTCCTTTGCCTTTTCCACCCCCACCCCTCCCGCTGCTTCCTCTACCCCAGCTCGCCGGGCGACCCTGCTCACGGTACCCACATTAATGGCGGCTTCTTCCGAAGAGGACATAGACAGGAGACCCATCCGGAGAGTTCGGTCCAAGAGCGACACGCCTTACCTAGCCGAGGCCAGGATCTCCTTCAACCTCGAAGCAGGTGAGTGTCACCTACCCCGCCTCCAGCGCAAAGCCCTTAGCCCCCCCTCTCTCTTCAAGCCAAAAGCGGCGGTGGCTGCTGCTTCTGCACTCCCCCGCCCTCTTTGTGTCTACCGGGTTGGGGGTTGGTGGGGATGGTGGGGGGAGACCGTGCTCTTGGTGCAGGAATGTGCCTCCCTGACACGTCCTGGCTGTCACACACACACACACAGACATACACGCGGATGGCTTTTTTCCTCTCCTCCTCCTCCTCATCTAGATGCTGCTGTAGTACAAAGCACGCGCGCGCGCGTGGACACACACACACCCAATAGAGAGGAGCCTGAGAAGTGCTTGAGTGAAAGTCTGACATTTCCTGTCAGGATCTGGACGCCGGTGGAAGTGATCTCAAACTTCATAGGGTGAAGAACCCCCCACACACACACACACTGGTGCTCATGCCAGCTATGGCCCTGGCACTATCAAGCTTGTAGCTTCTCTCCTACTCCCCCCCACCCGCGTTGCTCTTTCTGAATGCTCTTCACCCCTTCCTTTCTTTCCTTCAGATGACACACTTTCTCATGCCCTCCGATTTCACCTTCTCCCTCGGGGCCTTTTTTTGCTCCTCTTCAGGTCTTGCAAGGGTTGCATTCCCCCTTCCTGCTCCAGATTTCCTGTTCAGTCCTGCTTGCAATTTCCCAGCTCAAACTTCCCATTGAACCCAGAAGACTGGTTTGTGACCCCTCTCATCTAGGTAAGAGAAAGCGGTTGAGCATGTGAACATTTTTCCCTTCTCTTCCTGCTTTCCACTTTCTCCTTCCTGGTGAAGAACCCCTTACTTTCTCATTTGGTTTTCCTGTGTTGGTCCTCCTCCTACCAACCACAGTACGGTATTTCAAATGGTTACTAATTATTCATGCAGTGGTTTGTACAATTGCTCATGATGACCATATACTGAAATCATGCCACGACTGCCTTTTGTCACATGAAGATATGAAACATGAAGTTTTATGTTCATATTAAAGATACAGGAGCAGAGCCAATGAGACATGACTCCACTTTGGGCCCATGCTCATGCTCTCCTCCACCCCTAACTCATTCTACAGCCATTTCTTACCATATTCCTCTGGCTCACATTAATTTAGCTCACTGATTTCATTACCAAAGTCTATTTGTTGTCTTTATATTTTTCTTTCTCTTTAACGCACATCGGCTTTTTCTTCCATACCAGAAACCTATCCAAGATTTTTGTTTGAAATTTGGACCTGTCTCCGGACTTTCCTGATATACACTTTAGTCCAGATCTGATTATCTGGTCCACAATTTAGCCCTGGGTTAATCTAGTTCCTTCAAAGGAAATATTTCCCCTTAATACTTGCATCCCAAGCTATGCCTTCCTGGTTTCCCTCAGTTTGTCCTTTAATACTGCAGTTTTCAATCCGAATTACCCTCTCCTGTCACCTGTTCTTTCCCCAATTCTGAAGCATGACTAGGGAAAGGGAAAGCCATGTTTGCATACTGAGCTCCAGTTTTCTTTTTGAAAATGTTAGGTACACATCTTCCTTGAGAAAGAAGCCACGGAAAGCCAACATCACATAACAATTGTTCAGCAAAACCCAATGGTTTCCCTTAATTAAATGTATGGATATTGGCATCTCAGCATATCTATCTGCTGGAATGATGTTTCTCAACTCCTTAAAACATTGCCTGGACCAGAGCCAATGGTTTTATAAATTTGGTCTGTGCTTCTGCATCTCCATGACCTTGCTCACACTTTGCATCAAGTAAGATGTGAAATAGGAACAGTTGTACATATTCATTGATCAGTTCATGTTCAGTTCATGTTCTGGGCAACGTTGGTCTTGCAATATTGGTTTACTTGTTGTCACTGGTTTACTTTAATAGCCCAGGAACTGAAAAATGTTTTGGATTATTGAGGACATATACTGATGATTTAAAAAGTCAGAGGATGAAGGATATTGTATAGCATGATGGGATAGGCATAAGATGTGCCATTGAAAAGGAGATATGGCATGGTTTCAAAATTGCTGAGTGCATGGTAAACAATTTTGTCATAAAAGTATTGGTGAAAAAAAAATCTTCCGCCATTACCTTACTTTATAACAAAGAAAAAACAAATTCTACCATTCTACATCAAACTTAATGGATTCTTGCAAGTGGATATAATTCTAACCAAAGATCAATCTGCATTGCCAATATTTCAGTCAGTCAGTCAGTCAGTCATACATACATACATACATACATACATACATACATATAAGTTTCTTCTTCTAAATATTAGGTTCTGTCATTGGTCTCATTTAGAAGAATCTGTATTCACAGAGATATAAATTATCAATAGAACACGAGAGGTTGCTTTAATTAACCCATCTCATAGAATCATAGAATCACTTGTGCCTGGAGTTTAAAAATATGGTATCAATTGGTTGCTAAGCACTGTTTATGTTAATGTGCAAACAGTCTAAGAAATATGCTTGTAGTGGGCATAAAAGGTAAAGCAAGGGTGCCTAGCCTGGATGAGGATGGTGATTTTATTAAGCCTAACTATAAAGAGAAAGGGTGCAGTGTGTATCCTTTGGATCCAAAAAAGAAATACATATTTTTAATTAGATGGTGGTTGAGGTTGTTTTTACTCATAATCCACAAGAATAATCCTGCTATTTTCATTAATATTTACACAGGCTACTTGCATTTTTAAAAATATAAAATGTTACTTGATGCTAAAATTACAGGTTTTTTTTAATTATGCTATGAAGATATTTGTAGAATAAGATGGCATTTTAAAATTAAGTATCACTGAGTTTTGTCTTTGTCACTGCTCTTTATAGTTTCTCAACTGGAAAGTCAATTGGACAATTCTTTACATGCCAATAAGGTGTATAATAAAATATTGCAGTGTGGGGTGTCCTGTTGATTTCCAAATAGTTTGCTATGTCCTCCTCCAAGATGTTCCATTTCATCTCCCCAATTTCTTTTCTCCATTTCCACTTCAGTACTATTGTCTGACCGTTCCGCCTTCTCTGAGATGGTTTGGGGATTTTCTTCCTTTAAGTGGTTTCCCACGCTAAAAATGTATATTTCTGCAAATCCGGAAGTCATTCAGACCTGCTGAGGTTGGTCTCCTGTATGTGGGGTGTGCCATTTTGGCTCTGGCTTGCGAGCAAAAGAGAAAGGCAGGAACAGAGTTAGGAGAGGCAGGCGCTGTTCATTTCAGCATAGTGCTGAAAATGATGCCTGTGTAAAACAACGAAAAGGTACTTTCTGGTGAAGAATTGTTTTTAAAGAGCTATGTATTTATGGACTGTGTTTACATTTGTGCCTGCCTTTAAATGCACCTGGAAGGAAGAAAATAAATCATTTGTTTTTTGTTTTAACATTGCAAACAGAGCTAAAATAGTTCTAGAAGTATTAGAAAGGCTACTTTCCTTCTCACTTAATGCATTTATGATTACAGTCCCTGCCACTCAATTGCTGGCTGCATTGCTATATTGCCTGTCAGCTGCTACTTCTAGGATCCCTGAATCTGGTCACTGTTTTTGTTGTTGTTAAGACAGCAGGTGGAATAAGCTGAATCATAGAACAGCCCTTGCTTATATTTGTGTTTGATCAGCTAAATAATCAAAAGATCCATATTCCATATTCCTTGAGAAATGGCTAGGGACTAACAGTTTTGTTAGCTCTTTGAGCTGAAAGTTATTAGTATTATTTTAGTTATTGAAACATGTAAAGCCAAGCATGTAGTTTGGGAATAACCAGCATTTGTTTTTGTTTCTCCAGAGTAATGCGGTAAGAGACAGTTTAACTGTCCTTCCAATCAAATTAGACTAATGATTGCATTGTTTCGTTAGATTACTTTTTTAAAAAAAATATTGCATTGGCTGACATCAGGGGTGTCAAATGCACGTTGTCATGGCAACATCACATGACGTATCACAAATTTTTCCTCCTTCTCTAAACTGGGTGTGAGCATGGCCCATGGGCCGGGAATTTGACAGCCCTAGCTTTCATAGTTTGATGGCATATATGAAAGAAAAGAAAAAACTCCTTTGGGTTGAGGTCATTTCTTGGTGGCCTCGTGGATACATTCATGTAGTTTTCACTATCCAATCTAGACTAGCATCCTGGTGTTCCCTAATGATCTCCCATTCAAATACTAACAAGGCCTAATCCAGTTGGATATATTGTATGTGCCACTGGCTTTATGGGATTCTACAGCTCTAGAACTTCTACACATTCCCCAAACTCTCATGCTGGCTTCTCTGAATTTGAAGAGAAAAATCTTGTCCATCTGAAGAGAATTCTTCTTTACAGCTTTCTGTTAAAACACACATACATATATACACACATAGCACAAGATATTTACTTTGCGCAAAAAGAAACGATGAGTTATATACACATACTGGATCCTGTTTTTAGCGTTTCAAGATCTATTGTCCACTGTTGTTGCAAATTTGCAAGCCAAACCTGGGGAAATTCTGTTCCATGTTCGCAGAAACATTAGGATCTAGTGGATCATTCTGTAATGGAAATGGGGAGCTCCAGTTCCTCTATCCCTAACTTCCCTTAGATGACAGAGATGGTCTTTAGGGAAACTGTTCAGCTGAATGTGGTGACAACATTTCACATAATTGATAGTTCAGTTTCCATTTGTGCAGAGTATTGTAGCTCATTAAACTGAGTGCAGTTGAGATTTTGTACATCTACTCTATCAAAACACAGGAATGGAGGGAGCAGATCCAAAATGTGCATTTTAATCTCCCTTCAAAGTGTAAATTTCTCAAGGCCCCCACCCCGCTCCTTTTTGCCTGGCTACAAATATAGCTAACACTTATTGATCTTGATGGGAATTAGAAAGGATAAAACTTTATTACAGGCAGAAGCCAGAGTCTCAAGGGGAATTCTTTCCTGATCCTTTTTTTTTAGGGTGATAGAAACATGAGTTCCTTCTTTCGTTTTTTAAGGAATTATTTAAGGTAGTCTTTGATAATATAACTCTGCTGTGTCTGCTTTCATTTACTCTGTGGTACAAATATTGTAGTTCAGCAAATATTCTGGGATAAACTTTGGTTTTTAGTCATTATTGCCTGCCAATCAAATTAAAGAAGTTTAAGTGGTCCATGTGCCAGGATGATTTGGGGTTTTTGTCAACCTCATTAAAGACTCTGTGCCTGTTAATCCACAGCTAGGCATGCTAGTAAAATATATTACTTAGTTTATGCCAGGAGGAATTCTACTCTTTTTAATATAAGTGATCAAAATAATAACATGGAATTAAAGCATTTAGATAAGAATTATCTAATATTAATTGGCTCTGTATGAAACAAAGAAAAAAAGGTAGGCCGATTTTGGCAATTTAAAATGAATCCTTAAACATTTCTATGCTCCCTGATCATTTAACTGAGTGTCATGCCCCTGTCGCAATCTGACTCGGAGGACGAAGCCAAACAGCTGACAGGGATGGGAGTGTGGCTCCATTGGCTGTGGAAGAAACTGGGGAAGGGCAAAGTCCGGCTGGGCAGAGCAGGGGAGAGGTAGAGCAAGGGAGAGGGAATTCAGAGGAAGACCCAGACCCACCCACTCTTCATCCTAGGGCACGCAGGGAGGAATGGAGAAGAAAGCAATGTGGGTTGCATGGCTTACGGGGGAGGAAAGGGCCCTGATTCCCTTCATTAGCAAACTGCGTACAGCAAGCTGTTGGGAGCAAATGTGACTTTATCTTGTATCATCGTGGCTTATCTGTGTTCCTGGCGTCTTTCCAACTGTGTGAGTTTTGCCATGCTTTCAAGTCTGAAATTCTTTCTTCTGCCCTGTCAAACTATTTACTTCAGTTTGGTTTATTTGGATTTTAAGTTACAGTTTGTGTGTCCCTTGTTTTGGACTGAATTTTCTACAGTTAAAGGCTGTTTCTGGGGAGTTTTTCTCCAGCCAAAGGTAACCTGGACATTGGGGGCAAAGTTGGAGATAATAAAGGGACTGTCGTTGCTTATTTGACTGTGTTGCCTTTGTGCACACACTTTGTCATCACACTGGATTGGTATTGTTATAATTTATTAATGCTTTATTAATTCATTAATTCATTAATTCATTATTTATTAGCTCTTTGAAAAGAAATTTGAACAGATTTGTAAAAATAAGGGGGGGGGGTTCTCACTAAATTATTAAACATCGGTGGTTATTTTCCCAAATGTTTGTCTCTGACTTACTTTCAAAACTTATGTACACAAGCCTTGGCAAAACATTCCCACACAAAGTTCCACTGCAGATCATTGCAGGATCTGTTCAGAAATTGTGTAATGTGGTTTGTTTCCAGTATTCTCATATGCCTTCTGCTTTGAATAGGCTTGCAAATATCCATGTAGCTGGCTTCCCTTGATAAATCAAAGTGCTGGTGTTGACCTATAAAGCCCTTCATGGCATTGGACCAGGGTATGTGTGGGAGACCCTGCTGCCACTAACAGTTTCCCGACATCCCGTGCATTCTCACCAACAGGGCCTTCTCTGGGTACCATCGACCAAGCAATGTTGGCTGGCGGTCCCCAGGAGTAGGGCCTTCTCGGTGGGAGCACCCACCCTATGGAACCAGCTCCCCCTAGAGCTCCAGGTGGCCCCTGACCTCTGCTCCTTCCGCCGTGGCCTAAAGACATGGCTATTCCAACTAGCCTACCCGGACTGATGGGGGGGGCGGGTTTTTAGTATAGTTTTTAGTATAGTTTTAATTGGAATTGTTTATGAGACCTTGAGTTTAATTGTTTTTTAATATTTGTATATTTGTATTATCGTTTTTACTTTGTAAGCCGCCCTGAGTCCTTAGGGAGATAGGGCGGCATATAAGTCTCATAAATCAATCAATCAATCAATCAATCCTTGAATTCTTAGAACTCATCTGGAAATGTGTAGACTTTGGAGCTCAACATGCATCTTTGAGAAAGAGGACCAAGAAAACTGACTTAAAATACCAGTTTAACAGAGTTTGTTTGAATACTTACCTGTACTGGATATACTCAGAATTTTTGCTTTTTGCCATATATTTAAATCAAATTAAAAATCACTTGGTTCTTGTCTTTTAAAGAGAATGCCAAAGGTTTTTCAAAAGAAGAAACAGGTAAGGAGAGAGAGAGAAAAAAAACAACAAGAAAGTGAAAGAACTTTTTTATATACAGGTATTTTGTTTTGGAGCTACAAAAGATGAAATAAGAGCTCCTCTGATCCATGATTTAATCTTGGAGGAGAGGGCCGACCTGGCATGTATTACTGAGACCTGGTTGGGGCCCGAGGGGGGGGTTCCCCTCGTTGAGATGTGCCCCTCTGGGTTTCAAGTGCTGCACCAGCCGCGACCTCAGGGCAGGGGCGGTGGAGTGGCAGTAATTGCTCGTCGGGATTTATGTCCACGGGAAGGCCCTGTTCTGGAGATAGACGGGTGTGAGTCCCTCTTTCTGAAGTTGGACCTAGGGGTTCAGGTGGGCCTGTTGTTAATGTACCTGCCTCCCAGCTGCATTGCAATGGCCCTGCCTGGACTGCTCGAGGGAGTAGCCAGGTTGGCGGTTGGGTTCCCCAGGCTGGTGGTGCTTGGGGACTTCAATCTGCCGTCCCTTGGCGAATCCTCGAGTGTAGCCCAGGAGTTCATGGCCTCCATGGCAACCATGGACCTGACCCAAGTAGTTCAGGGCCCGACTCATAGGAGGGGGGACACATGCTCGATCTGGTTTTTATCTCTGAACAATGGTGCCATGATCTGATATTGGGGGAAATAGTCACCCAGCCCTTGTCATGGTCAGATCATTCCCTAAGATTGGACTTCCTGACAACCACTCCACTGCAGGGAGGCGGGACCGATTAGGTGGTTCCACCCCAGGTGCCTAATGGACCCAATTGGGTTTCAGAGGGAGCGTGGGGATTTTCCGGCTCCCCTTGCCCGCAGCTCGACTGAGGCCCTGGTGGAAGCCTGGAATAGTGCAGCCACTGGGGCTATAGACCAGGTTGCGCCTTTGCGGACTCTCACCATCCATGGACTTCGGAAATCTCCTTGGTTTACCAAGGAACTCCAGGGGATGAAGCGGCAGAAGAGATGCCTAGAACGCCGCTGGAAGAAAAGTCGGGCTGAATCTGACCGGACACTGTTAGGACGTCATATTGACGCCTATCTAGTGGCGATAAGAGTGGCACAACGATCATATTGGGCCAGTCTTATCGCGTCTACGGACTGTCGCCCGGCCGCCCTGTTTCGGGTGACACGCTCCCTCTTAAGATCTGAGGAGGTGGAGGAGCCCCTGCAGGGAAGGGCTGAGGAATTTGCTCAGTTTCTCACAGATAAAGTCGCTCAGATTTGGTCAGACTTGGACTCTGGCTGGGCAGAGTCCACTGAGGTGGTAGAGGCAGGTCTTAGTCCAGTTATCTGGGATGAGTTTGTCCCGGTTGGCCCTGATGAGGCCCTGGGAGCAGTGAATGCCACCACCTGTTTACTGGACCCATGTCCCTCCTGGCTTGTTTCGGCAGGCCGGGAGATGACATGTAGCTGGATCCAGGAGATTATAAATGCATCTTTGGGTGAGGGGTGTGTTCCGCATGCCTTGAAAGAGGCTGTGGTCAGGCCCCTCCTCAAGAAGCCCTCCCTGGACCCGGGTCTTTTAAATAACTTCCATCCTGTCTCCAACCTTCCCTTTCTGTTGAGAAGGTGGTGGCACTCCAGCTCCTTCGGTCCTTGAATGAAGCTGATTATCTGGATCCCTTGCAGTCTGGTTTCAGGCCCGGGTATAGCACTGAGACGGTCTTGATCGCACTAGTGGATGATCTCTGGCGGGCCCGGGATGGGGGGTCTCCCTCCATCCTGGTGCTTCTTGACCTCTCAGCAGCTTTCGATACCATCGATCATGGTATCCTTCTGGGTGGCTCAGGGGCTGGGAGTGGGGGCACTGTTTTACGGTGGTTCTCCTCCTACCTCTCTGACCGGACTCAGTTGGTGTTGGTGGGGGGGCAGAGATCAAGCCCTAGGGCCCTGCCATGTGGGGTCCCTCAGGGTTCTGTTCTCTCCCCCCTCCTATTTAATATCTACATGAAACCGCTGGGTGAGATCATCCGTCGACACGGTCCCCGATCAATCTAGTGAGGCCGTGGAGGTGATGTCCCGGTGCTTGGAGGCTGTGAGGGTCTGGATGGGGACTAATCGGCTCAGACTCAACCCTGACAAGACCGAGTGGCTGTGGGTCCTGCCCCCTCGGTCTCCAGTTGATTATCCAACTTTGGTACTGGGGGGAGAGAAATTACCTCCCTCAGACCGAGTTCGCAACTTGGGGGTCCTTCTGGATCCACAGCTACAATTTGACTACCATCTTACGGCTGTGACCAGGGGGGCCTTTGCACAGGTTCGCCTGTTGCACCAGTTGCGACCTTTCCTGGACCGAGGGGTTCTACACACGGTTGCTCACGCCCTTATCACCTCCCGATTGGACTACTGCAATGCGCTCTACATGGGGCTGCCCTTGAAGAACACTTGGAGACTTCAGCTGGTGCAAAATGCGGCCGCGCGAGTGATTATGGGCGCACCTAGGTGCGCCCATATAACATCTATCCTCCGCGAGCTGCATTGGCTGCCGGTGGTCTTCCGGGTGCAATTCAAGGTGCTAGTGACAACTTTTAAAGCCCTTCATGGCTTAGGAGCGGGATACCTTCGAGACCGCCTACTGCTACCGTATGCCTCCCAGCGCCCGGTTAGATCCCACAGGGAGGGCTTGCTCCAGATACCGTCGGCCAGACAATGTCGGCTGGCGGGGCCGCGGGTGAGAGCCTTCTCTGTGGCAGCACCGTCCCTTTGGAATACGCTCCTGGAGATCAGAACCATCCCCAATCTACTTGCTTTCCGCAAAGCTGTTAAGACCTGGCTTTGTCGGAGGGCATGGAATTGAGACCTTGTTCTTCCCTCTTGTATGTCTGGATCGTATGAATGAGTTTTGATTTTATATTGTATAGGCTACTGTTTTTTATCTTGTATGCCGCCTCGAGTTCCCCAATGGGGGAAGAGAGGCAGGATATAAATTAAATAAATAAATAAATAAATAAATAAATCAATCAATAAATCAATCTAAGCCTGATTGATGGTAGCAGTGTAGGATACAGCTTAGCAAATTTTAATCGGCTTTTAAAAATATCTGAAATTTTGCTCCATAGTCTCATAAGCATCTCTGATCTAGTTTACATTGAGATTTTCTTTCTTTCTTCTTTCTTTCTTTCTTTCTTTCTTTCTTTCTTTCTTTCTTCCTTTTCCTTCTTTTCTTCTTCTTCTTTTTTCCTTCCTTCCTTCCTTCCTTCCTTCCTTCCTCTTTCTTTTTTCTTTCTCTTTCTTTCTTTCCTTATTTGTCAATAATTTACAAGATAATAAATGTAAGTATAAATACAGGAAATGGGTACGAATAATTGGGGACAATAGGACAGGGACGGTAGGCACGATTGTGCAATTATGCACGCCCCTTATGGCTGCCACAACTTATAGCACTATTTATGGTACTCTTTTACTGCAACGGTCCTGCATGATTTGTCACTCAGCAAAATGAACTTGGACTAGTAGCATTATATTGTGCCCTGATGCTCTTGCTGTACCTCCCCCCCCCCTTGTACATCTCTAGATGTAACAGACACCATATATTAATCCACAGGGTACTCTTGGGTCTGACTGGTTGGTTGGCCACTTTTGGCTGATGGAACCCACATTTCCAGACCACCTCTCCTGCATTTAATAAGCTGCTTGGGGATGGGGAACAGCCCCATTGCAATGCAACAGATTTAAGACTGATGTAAAGTAACATCCATCAATGTAACTGGCCTAGTTATAAGTTATCTAATATAAAGGAATGCCTCTGTCTTTCTAGAAGAGCAGCAACTTTAGAGACATTTAGGGTTTTACAATGTGCATCTATGAATAGAACAGAACAGATCTGGAAGGGACTTTGAAGGTCTTCTAGTCCAGCCTCCTGCCCTGGCAGGAGACCCTATAGCAGGGATGTCAAACTCAAGGCCCGTGGGCTGGATCTGGCCCTCAGGCCCTCCTTGGAAACAGCGAAGGACCAGCCTGCAGTGCTTCTGCCAGCGAAAAGAGAGCTCAGGAAGGCCCTCCCATGCTGTGTTTTGGGCCGCGCTGTCTTCCTGCCACCCTCTACCAATGAAAACAGCTCGGAGGCCACTGGCAGCCCTCCCAGGTTCCATCGCAGCTGAAAACAGAGCCTGAGAGGGCTGTCATGGCCAAAAAAGAGAGCCTCGATGAGTGACATCGAGCTGGCCATGCCCCCACCCCGGCTCCTCCGAGGTCAAACACAACCCTGGTGCAGCCCTCAATGAAATGCCCTATAGCATTTCAGACAAGTGGCTGTCCGGCCTCTTCTTAAAAACCTCACGTGATGGAGCGCCCATGATTTCTGAATGCAGGCTGTCCCACTGGTTAATTGTCCTCACTGTTAGGAAGTTTCCTTAATTCCAGGTTGCTTCTCTCCTTGATTAGCTTCCATCGATTGTTTCTTCTCCTGCCCTCTGGTGCTTTGGATAATAATTTGACCCCGTCTCCTTTGTGGCAGCCCCTCAAATACTGGAATACTGCTATCATGTCAACCTTAATTCTTCTTTTCTTTAGACTAGCCAAACCTAAATTCTGCAGCCTATCTAGGATATTATTATTATTATTATTATTATTATTATTATTATTATTATTCAGGTTAAGAGTAAAATAGCTGGATATTTTTACAGAATTGTACACTTCAAACATTTGGAGGTAGTGATCTGATTCAGTCTTGGTAATTGCTTCCAAACATTTTTTAAAAAAATCTATCATGTTGCATACCCAAACTCTTGTGGGCGTCTTTTCTCAATTAAGTAGGGAGATCCTTAAGTGATTTTTTTTATTCACCTACACATATATCCAGAAATTAGAAAGTGTTGATATTACCTTTTCCAACTAACACGTTTTATTAAAATGCAGACGTTTTTAGGAACCACAGCTCATTTTATCAGATACTTAGAATGGCTAGACTGCTGTAGAATTTAAAAGAAAGTTTAGTTATGCAAATGCAGGTTATATAGGTGAGTTAGTTAGATCACAAGCATCTTATCGATAAACAAGTGCAATATTTTAAAAGCCCATTGTGTTGTTGTTAATATATTTTGAAATTGCCGAAACTTTTTGATATATGTGAACACAACACACTTTGCTCAATGTTATAGTAGTTAAAGAGTATTTTTTCCAAAAGGGTCACTCTGCTGCAGACCTCCACTAGCCCTTAACTCCATTTCCCAAATTGGTTCCTCCAGCTTCCAAATTCCCCTTGTTGTTGCTGAGAATTTTGAGACTCAACACTTCTGAAGGTACCAATTTAGTGAAGGAAAATAAAATAATATTTATTTATTTATTTATTTACTTACTTACTTACTTACTTACTTACTTATTTAACAGGTTTATGTAGCTACCTGACTGCCAGAAAATAACTCTATTTAGCAAGTATAAAAATAATACTTTTTTTGAAAACCAAAATATTGACAACAAAAAACAATATTGATGCCCTGGTAAAACTCACATTCATAAATCAAACCCACCATGCCAGCTCCACCAATGCAAGTACTCCTCACCTACGACCACCAGTGAGCCCCAAATTTATATTGCTAAGTAAGACAATTAAGTGAGTTCTGCCCCATTTTATGACCTTTCTTGCCACCGCTGTTAAGTGAACCACTTCAGTTCTCAACTTAGTAACACCGTTCTTGGTGAGTCCAGTTTCCCCATTGGCTTTGCTTGTGAGAAGGTCACAAAATATGATTACTTGACCCCCACAATCATCATAAATACATGCCAGTTGCCAAGCATCTGAATTTTGATCACGTCACTGTGCTTTGAGAAAATTTATTTAAAACCTAAATTGAATTTAGCTTGTCCCTTCCCAAAGAACAAGGCTGTCTGTTTGCTCTAGAATATCTTAGAGGCATGCCTACATTATAATAAACATGATGAATGATAAAATGTAAACCATCAACTTTAATCCAACTCTTAGGCTGCTGTTATGCATAATTTATAATATAATGAACTTGTAGTTTGATAAAGAGAAATCTCTTTAATTGTGCTTTTACTTAACCAACCCTCTTGGTTATTTGTGCCTCTAAAAATTATTGCCTTTGGCAATTGGATTGAGAAATTTATAATTGTTTGTTGAAGTTTTCCCAGTGGGGCCACATATAATTACTGCATAAACACTGTCAAATGGGAGTTAATTTTTGTAAACTTATTTTCAAATCGGGTTAAACCGTATATAACGGAACTGAAAATCTGATGAAGAATGTGGATGATTCAGAAATAACATCTGGGTATAACCTTGGTTTATACTATATAATGGCAGAGTAATGAAATATAGCTTGTCCATTTATTTTACAACTGTAAAAACAACACTTGGAATACAGTGTATCTTAGCAAGGGTTAGGGTTAGGCTAAAAATAAAGATAATGTTCGCCTTAATAGATGTTACAAATATTGATTCACTTCGAACTAACAATATTCATCAGCTAGGGCCAATCCTGTCAGAGAGCTTTTTGTTATTTTAGTTGAAACTGACCGATACAATCTGGATTTTTTAATATCCTTTCTTCCTTTCCTATCTGTTCCCCATCCCCCAATTATGAACCGTGCCTCTCTGATAATATTTTCTGTAAATAGACAAGCTAAAATGGGAAAGGGGGAATCAATGTTTAAATGTAGTTTGATTTGTTAATTAACAATCCACTCCCTGTATTGTGTCTCTCCTTCTGCATGGCTCGTTTTTTTCTTGGCCCTACTTGCTTTTAATTATAATTTAAAGAGAACAGAACCTAATTGCTATTTTCACTGAAACACAGAAGGTTTTGTCCGGATTCATGAAGGAATGAGAGATAGATAGATAGATAGATAGATAGATAGATAGATAGATAGATAGATAGATATACACAGTAAGAAGCTTTCTGGGTGAGGAATTATAGACATATATAAACTATGGTTTATGATCTTCTGTTTGATAATCTGATTGAATGGCTGTGTTACACGTATGTTGTTTTCGCCAAAGCTATTACTCAGCAGATTTGCTGTAAGAAGGCCTGATCTCCTTTTTTTTTGTGTTATCTTATAGATCACTTGTGCAAGGCCTTGGTTGCTCTTCACAATTTAAGTTCCTGGATTAATCTCCCCAAACTCCTAGATATCTTCCAACATTCCATCTCTGCTCATAATTAAGATACTGCCATTATGATGGAAGATGGCTGAGACAAGTTAACATGTATTATCATTTAAAATTTATTAGAGATTTTTGGCCATCATTAGATGACTGATTCTGATCTAACAGTTTTAGATACAGTATGGACAAAGCAAAACTATTCTGTTTTTAGGCAATTCCAGAGGAGGCTATTAAATGTCATGGTGTATGTCTTTATTTTGATTTAGTTTCTTGTTTTAATGTATCAGATAGAAATCCTCTGGGCTGGTGTGTGCTAAAATATAATTAAGGAGGAAAAAGGAATGGAAAAATACAGGAATATTTCTGTTTTCTTTTATCAGTGATAGGGGATGAAAATGCCCTGTATTGCCAGTAGTCAAATGCTTGTGATTTTTAACAGAAAAGCACCCCAACGTACCATTTGAGAATGACCAATAATAAATAAAAACAATGAAAGTATAGGTTGTCCTCAAACTTACAACCACAATCAAGCCCTAAATTTCTGTTGTTAAGTGAGACATTTGTTAAGTGAGTTTTGCCCCATTTTACAACTTTTCTTGTCACAGTTGTTAAGTGAGTCAAGAATAGTGTTTTAACAAATGACTGCAGCGGTTAAGTTAGTAACATGGTTACTGAGTGAACCTGGCTTCCCCATTGACTTTGCTTGTCAGAAGATCTCAAAACGGGATCACGTGTTTGTGGGACACAGCAAAGGTCATAAATATGGACCAATTGCCAAGCCTCTAAATTTTGATCACATGATCATGAGGATGCTGCAAAGGTCATAACTATGAAAAACCGTCATAAGTCAACATTTTTCAGCACTGTTATAAGTTTGAATGGTCACTAAATGAACTGTTATAAGTCAAGGACGACCTGTATATATTAATAGGGGTTTCTGTACAGGTCTTGCAAATATGAGGATGCAAGTATAGCGGGGATAAGACCATGCTTGCTGGTCTCTGAAGATCTTAGCTCTTCAGATGCTCCTTTAAGTCCACAGAGGGCTAATTAAGTTCTTCCTGTTGACTATTCCTCATCTAGTGCTCTCCAGAGATATTGGATACAATTCCCAGAATTCCTATCTTTCATCTTACAGAGAGAGACAGAAAGAGAGGCAGAGAAGAGAGAAAATCTGTAAGTCATTCAACACAGCTAGGGGACTCTAGAAAGAAAGGAATGTAAAGAAAGCAAGGATTTATTTTTAAAAAACTGAATCATTTGTTAAAACACTATTCTTGACCATAGAATCATGATGTCTGTAGGAATTATTTTACAGGAAGCTTTAAGATTACTTACTTACTTACTTACTTACTTACTTACTTAACCCATCCCTACCTAAAACCACATTGCCAAAATACGGTATCATCCAGTGAGCTAAAGTCATTAGGTTTTTCAGTGGGGAGAAAACCAAGTGATACATTGCATCTTATATAGGTTTATATAAGATACATTGCATCTTATAGGTGGGATTCAGTTTTTTTAACAACTGGTTCTGTGGGCATGGCTTAGTTGGTGGGTGTGGCTTGGTGGTCATGTGACTAGGTGGGCATGGCCAACTCGACATCACTCATGTCAAGGGGCGCTTCTTCTCACCTGGCTTCTCATGACAGTGGGGATGCTGCAATGGTCATAAATGTGAAAAATGGCCATAAGTCACTTTTTTCAGTGCCACTGTAACTTTGAATGGTCACTAAATGAACTGTTGTAAGTCAAGGATTACCTGTACAAAAATACAAAAAGCTTCTTTGCTTTCAAAAAGCTGCCCTAAATACCAATCATTAGATTAAAAATACCTGCAAGCCGGAGTTACAAATCAGGCAGGGTGCCAGAGCACCTTGAGGAATGAAATAGCTGAAATGCAGTGATAACTATCAAGCAGCCAACTCTTGCTCATAAAGTGAAACCCTTTAGCAAAGAGGTTATGTAAAAGCTCTCCAGAAAAAGCACACCTAGGAAAAGCAATCCTTAGATCCATTTGCACCACTTAAAGCTGGTCTCACTCACCTCACAAGATATCCTAAGGAAATCATCCAGATTTAAGGAAAGGTCACATGCCCCACAGAAAGGCAATAAAAAAAATCAGTGCCAAGCTTGCATCCTGCCTCTTGAAAATATACCCCAAAAGGACAGTGCCAGATTGTACTAAAGTAGTGAGGAAGACCCTCTCCCCAGATAGAAAAAGAAACCATGAGGCAGGAAAAAATTCAAACACAATACAAATAATTAAATCACAACAGTAGCTGTTGCTTGTTGAAGCTGAATAGGGAAAATTATCCCATCAATAAACACAGAATTAAACTTCACCAAGCACAGAATTAACCTTCACCAAAAACCAGTTTTAGACCAAAACTCAGAAAGAGTATGTAAACTCACGTTTGAATGTCAATTTTTCTAGTTAGCCAAGAAGCCTTGCTGAATGTCACTCATCTTGGTTCCCTGTCACTAAAAGCTTTGCTTCATTATTCAATTATTTCTTCAAAGTGCTGATTGTCCAGGGAAGTATTTCCTCCCAACAGCAGTGTAAAAATCTTAAAACAACCCTTCCCCTTTAAGAAAGCCAAGCCCCAAAGCTCCAGAGACAGTAAATCTAGGCTGTCTGCCAAGAATGTAATAAGGGTGGAAAAAAACAAAAGGAGATTGCTTCTAACTACATGTTCTCCCAACTGCTTAGAAAGTTAACAAGGGGTTCTATAGAACTGGATAGAACTGGTAGAATCCCACCTCTGGGTTTATCTAACCTAATTTTTAATCCCCAATAAGAGGAAAACTGGGTTTAAAATCCCCTCATTTCGGATGAGATTATTATTCCTATGCTTCTTAAAATAAAAGCACACACGATGTTAATTGTGCTGTTCCAACCTATGAAAAAATTGCTCATTCATGTAACTGTATCAACTTGAAACAGTCCTCATGAGCTAAAGAAGTTATCTTATGTCGGACAGCTATGTGCCTGGAAGGTGTTTTGCATTTAGCAGATTCCAGTTTTAAATTTATGATGCTATAAATTTAAAAAAGATGGAGAGCAGACAAGGTATTTGATCAGGAATTGATTGGATGAGTCCTTAGTCAATGCCAGAGTTCAATTTATGCTTGGGGTTTAAGACACTTAAGGATGGGACTTGTAGTGGCTTTCCTCCCAGAGACTTTTTGATTTCATCTTCAGTCTTAAATTGCTCCCAAAAAAAAGTCCACAAAAAATTAATCATGCCCTTTCCATGATATCACCCTGTCATCATATGGCATCTGATGGCCTTCAAAGATGAGGAGGCTAAATACCCTTGACCTCCTATCCTGATTGAGTAAACTTTGGTAAAGTGTATCCTGTATTCATAGCATAATTTGAAGCTGGTTATAAAGCATCCTCTGTACTGTTTGTGCAAAGAGCTTAACATCTATAACATAATGATATTGTCATAAGCTATAACTCCTTCAGTCTCTTCTTTCCTAGTTCTTTGTCTTAATTGCTTTTTAGTTACTTTCCCAACCACACTTCAACTTGAGGAGAATTTTGTGCCCTTTCTCTGAGAGGATGACAAAAATAAAGGAACTCAGTCAAACAGTGATAAAAGAAGATGGCTTAAGGCACGGGTGTCAAACTCACAGCGTCACGTTGCCATAACATGACGTATCGCAGTGTTTTTCCCCTTCGTGGAACTGGGATAGGTGTGGCCTGTGCATGACGCATCTGGCCCATGGGCCACTACAGGGGTAGGATTCAAAAATTTTAACAACCGGTTTAGTGGGGGTGGCTTAGTTGGTGGGCATGGCTTGGTGGTCATGTGACTGGGTGGACGTGGCTTAGTGGTCATGTTATTGGCTGGGTGTGGCCAACTCAATATCATTCACATCGAGGCATGCATCTCCTCACCTGGCCTCTCATGACTGTGGGGATGCTGCAACAGTTGTAAGTGTGAAAAATGGTCGTAAGTCACTTTTTTCAGTGCCATTGTAACTTTGAATGGTCACTCCACACAAGCAAAGTACCAGCAAAAGAAGGAAAGAAAACTCCAGAGAGGTTCCTGAGGCAGGAAGTCTAGTCCTGCCAAGAATGTGATAAGGGTTAATGGAGAGGCAGTTTTTGTAAGCAACACCAGAATGTTTCCTTCCTGCCTTCCTTACAGGATTAAGCCAGTAATTTCTTCTAACAACCGGTTCTCCGAACTGCTTAGAATGTTAACAACCGGTTCTAGTGAATAGGTGCAAACTGGTAGAATCCCACCCCTGGGCCACTAGTTTCACACCCCGGGAAGAAAAGGAGAAATTTCAGTCCTGCAATGGATGGAGCAGCTAGATAATCTGGATAATCTAAATGGTGAATGAATGTGCAATTTTGCGTCAATAAACTCTTGCCTTGAGCCCTCCCCTCTACCAAAATGCTCAATAACATTCTCACCAGCCCTTCCTTTGCTGATTGCAAATGATTCTAGCTGGCTGCAAAGGTTAATCAGATGCTTTTATTGCCTTTCTGGCTTTGTATAGAAATTCAGGAACAAATTTCCTTGCATTAGGTGCAGAACGCTTGCATTAAACTGTGACTTGGCATAAAGTAGCACTGAGATCATGACTAAGGATTGCTTCTGGTCCTCCTTTAGCACAGGCTGACTGTAGATTCTAACTCAACTAAGAGCTGGAGCTGAATATTCAGATCTTTTGATTTGGAGATACCTGGTGTTATAATAGAAAGGATCCACCAGACCAAAGACATTCCATTATGAGAAAAGATACCAAGACTTTATTTGTTAATTAGTCTGATACATCTTCCATTCATTTTATCTGTTCATTTCTTTCCTGTTGGATGTAAGGCAGAGAGAAAGCTCTAGATCTGAATTATGAGTTGGAAATACCATAGCTGTGATTATGACTTTTTTTCTCCCTGGAACGGGTTACATTTGAAAGACTTGCAAAGTTGGGGCTTCTTTTGACTGATTGATATGTAAAGCTTTCCTGCTTCCTCCCTATCCTGCTCCATTCCAACTAGAAAATCCCTTTAAACTCTTTAAATTGCTAGATAATGTACAGTGTTTTGGTTTAATAAACAGCTAAATAAATAAATGTATAGCTATGGGTTTAATAAATAATTAAGGCTTGGTCCCTGAGCCTAAAAAGCTTGGTAGAATCAGACAGACTCAACATAGCCCTCACTTCATAAATATGCTGATGGTGACAGCATGGTATGGGGAGTCTGTTTATTTTTCTTTGTGCTTCTTTAATTTTCTTTGCTGAACACTAGGGAATGCGAATCAAGTACACCAATGTTCTTTCTTTTTAATCAAAGGCATTATTTCCCCCCATTCTTGTAAAACTGTTGTTTGGATGTATTTATGTGTATCCATAAAAGCAGTTATTTCAGCTTTAACTGCCTGTTCCTAGAGTTTAACTATTTCCTTCTTGCTACATTGTCATTGGTGCTTTTACACATTTGTGAAATCTATCTTTTCTATCATCTGTCATCTATCTGTCTGTCTGTCTGTCTGTCTGTCTGTCTATCATCTATCATCTGTCTATCTATCTATCTATCTATCTCACTATCTCTGATAGAAGGGCTTGAATCAATGAGAGCAAGGTATTATCTGGAATGCAACTGAAAGAAACTGATATTTAAAAATGAATCCTGGAAAACGGTCAAATATTCATTTGCTATTTTTGAAGCATTTGCCTTAGGATTTATAGCCTTGACTTCTCTATCTCAGCTGTGTGCGTCTTGATGTCCCAGAGGTCAGTTAGCTCCCTTAATCACAGCTGCCTTTGAGCATTAATGCATCAGCACAGATTTGCTGTCTCCACAAGAAAGGGAGAGCAGTTTTCAGCTGAATATTCTGTGTATTGAACTATGGAATCTACCATGGATAGCTGTGGTATCTATCATAGATAGAGAGATGCCAGGGCTATCAGGAAGAATATAATTAAACAATTAATTCAGAGAACCGAGATGTTTGTATAATGCATTTTCTTTCAAACTTATGATCCCAGGGAAAGGGTGACAAACATTTCTTTAAATCCCGAATTGTTTTATTTGTGAGTTCTGAAAATTCAACTCCTAAGAATTCATAGATATATTTACCAGTTGTGATTCATTGGTGTCACATTAGGTCTGGCCCTTCCTTGATCATCTAGATAAGTTTCTTTCATGGAAGATGGTACTCTTGCTTTTATTTTATTTTCATATTTAAAAGGATTTTTTTTAGTGAGGTATAAGTTTTGTATTGTTTTTCTGTTGTAATCCCAAGGGATTACAACAGCAGCACAGATGTGCTGTTCATGGAACAGCCAACAACTAAATTGTTCACTCATGTTCCCAGGAGTTTTCATTGTTGAGAAACAGAAGCGTAGCATTTTATCCTGATTTATGTGTGTGCATTCAAATCAGTACATGGATACAATATAAATATAACAAATGTACAGGGTGATTTATGTTTATGTGATCAAAACTAAGCCTCTTCAGTTTCAGGCAAACATACATGTTATTATTGTTATAGGACACCAGCAAATGAAGGACTTTTTAGGAGGTATTCTTGCTAAATTTGGCAATCATTTAATTTTTTCACAATTAAATGTTGGACTGTGTAGACCATTACATCTTAATTGTTCTTCCTCTGCCTACTGTGATACTTACTTGTCTTCCTTGAAAAAAATACAGTAAACTATGTGCAAAATGTTTAGTAACACTGATTAAGTCATTATTTAATTATTAGTAAATCACTGACTTACTAATAAAAGCTATATTTTCTGCCTTCTACAAATACAGTAGTTGTTCCTTTTTGTAGTAAACTATACTATTGAAAAAAAGATGGTAATAATGCAGGTACATTTGCTTGGTTTATTATTATTATTATTATTATTTAAATTACATTTATATGCTGCCCTTCTCCGAAGACTCAGGGTGGCTTACAATTTTTTGGGATACAATCCAGTGTGCTCAGCAATAGCCTTCATTCCATTGTATATGCCTGCTTATTACTAAGTGGCATTTTACAAAGTCAGCTTATTGCCCCCAACAATCTTGGATCCTCAATTTACCTACCCCGAGAGGATGGAAGGCTGAGTCAACCTTGATTTATTAGAGTTGAATTAGAATTATTTATTAGAGTTGTATGCCGCCCTCTCTCCCTAAGGACTCAGGGCGGCTCACAGAATAAAATACAATACAATAAATTAACTAAAAAATAATTAAACAATACAAGCCTAATATTAAACATTAAAACTATTAAAACCATTAAAATTATTTAAAAGAAACCCCCCTCCTCTCTTGGTTCAGTCCAGGCCGCCTGCTGGAATAACCAAGTCTTTAGATCACGGCGGAAGGAGTGGAGATCCGGAGCCAAAGGAAGGTCCAAGGGGAGTTGATTCCACAGGGTGGGTGCCCCCACAGAGAATCCCTACCCTGGGCACCGCCAGCGGACAATGTCTGGCCGATGGTATCCCAAGGAGGCCCTGTCTGTGGGAGCGTAATTCCCCCTCCCCACATTTATCAGCAATTTTCTTACTGTTTCTTAGAGCAGATTTAAATGTAAGTTGATACAAAGCTTAAGTTCCTAATGCTTTTTTTTCATTCAGTGGTGTTTGATTCTTGTAGACTGCCTGGACAAGTCCATGCAGTTTTCTTGGCAAGAATTAGATGTTATTGGGTCAACACCAAAGGAAATATATATGGGATTTGCCAAGATTCAGAATCTGATTAATGGTTGCCTGCTATCCAGAGCTGCTATCCATTTTCAGTGAGAGAAATGCAGAAAGCTGACATCATTAAAAATGTAAATGGTAGGCTTCTCTGAAGAAAGAAAGAGGGGGGGAAATACAACAAGAAAAAAAATCTGTCCCCTCCTGAGAAAATGACTTTCTATCCTCACCGTGGCAAGCATGAACAATCCCTTCTCTTCACTTCCTCTTAGCTAACAAATATAAAACTCTTTCTCCCACTATCCATCTCTTCACAATAGGCAAATCAAATAAGTAACCTTATTTTTCAATCCAGCTATCAGTGAAAGATCCAGATAAAGTTCTAAAATTTTAATCAACAAGTATAAAACTCAACCTTCCACATCTCAATACTTAATTGTAAAAAAATCCTATTTCAAAGGCATAAAATGGTCCCAACATCATAAAGTAAATGAATTAAACAAAACCCAGGTTTGACATGACAGAGACCATTTCTCCATCTTAGCTCCAATACCAACATTTTAAACAGCAATTTATCCTATTCAAATGCACATTCCATATCTTTACTCTAAGCTATAAGCATGTCCACATTTCACAAATCTATATACTGCTCAAACTGTCGTGTCTGTAATCTTTAGATTAGCAAAATTGCAAGGTATAGAGCAGGGGCATCAAACTTAAGATCTGCGGGCTCGATCCAGCCCATGGGGTGCTTAGACTGGGTCACCCTGGAAACAACAAAGGACAGTGCCTCTGCCAGCGAAAACAGGGTCCTCCCAGGCTCCATTTTCGGCCACGACAACCTTCTGCAGCCCTCTGCCAGCAAAAACAAAGCTTGGAGAGAGGGCTGGTAGAGGCCCGCAGGAGGCCATCAAGGTCAAAAACGGAGTCTTGACAAGTGATGTTGAGCTGGCCATGCCCCTCCCCCCAGCCATGCCCCCCACAGTCCCCTGAGGTCAAACCCTGATGCAGCCCTCAATTAAATTGAGTTTGACACCCCTGATATAGTGTAACAATTATTAAACAAAGGTAATTCAAATAAGCTACCACACTGACTGCCAGGACCCAGGACTGCCTGGAGTCCATTGGAATGACATTTGAGGAAGTTGTGGCAACCTAGCCTTTCAACTGTACTTCCCAGAAACTTATGGATTGCCTTGAGCAAAGGAAGATAAGATGGTCACACCTCTGCCCTTTTCCCCACCTCCCTCTGGCCCTGCACCCGATCAGTTGGTGTCAAGGCCCAACAGGCAAGAGGAGATTGGCCGCTTTGGAGCCAAGGCTAAAACAGCAGTGGTTAGTGAAGGAAGAGCAAGGAAGTGATGCTTGCTAGAGAGGTAGGCCTAGCTGGAGGGAGCTAATGGTGTCTCTTCCTACCTGGAGAGAGGGGGATCTTGGGGACATGCCAGGATGGAGAGTAGGCCTGCAGTTTCCCTTGTGGTCTTCAGTTCCTTTTGTTCCCTCTCCCTCCAGAAAAGTGGCAGGCAGTTCCTCAGATCAACCAAGGATAAGGTGATTAACAATGCTCCCTGTTAGTTTCCCACCAGCAAAGTCTTATTTATTTATTTATTTATTTATTTAGTCAATCGCATACAAGGATAAACATAGTTATGAATACATGAAATGGATACATATAAGAAAAATAAAAAGAAACAATAGGATAGGGATGGTAGGCACGATTGGTGCACTTATGCACGCCCCCCACAGACCTCTTAGCAAAGGGGTGAGGTCAATAGTAGACAGTCTAAGGTTAAAGTTTTTGGGGTTTTGGGAAGAAACCACAGAGTCAGGTAGAGTATTCCAGACATTGACCACTCTGTTGCTGAAGTCGTATTTCCTGCAATCAAGTTTGGTGCGGTTACCTTGAGTTTGTATCTATTGTGTGCTCTTGTATTGTTATGGTTGAAGCTGAAGTATTCATTGACCGGTAGGACATTGCAATGTATGATTTTATATACTATACTTAGATCAGACCGAAGGCGGCGTAGTTCTAGGTTTTCTAGGTCTAGAATTTCAAGTCTCGTGGCATAAGAAGTTGGGAGTCATTCACATTCCCATTGCTTTTTTGCCCACCTGTGGTCATTCCATTGTTATCCCGCCCCTCAGAAAAGTGGCAGGCAGTTCCCCAGCTCAGCCTAGAAGGAGGAAGAGTGACTTCTGACCATGCCTGACAGCTTCCCACAAGCAAAGTCAATGGGGAAGCCTGCAGGAAATCCCACTGCATCCAAAGCTTTGCAAAAGAAAAAGAAAAAAGACCAGAGCATCTCCTTGCCAGCAGTCAACACTCACACAAGCAGGGATTAACACCAATCAAGCAGTAAATAATATTCTATGGTCACTGGAAGAGCAGACAAGGAACGTGATTTTCTCATGCAAAAGATTATATGGTTTAGAATGTCAACAGAGCACAGCAGATAGTGAAGGTGACTGAAAACTGGGAGGCTGGAAGTGCAGGTGGTATTGAAATGTTCATGGTTGGTTGAAATCCTAATAAGCCAGAGAACAAAGAAGCTAAATGAAAATTTATGTGGTCCAGTACTTCTTTTTCCTGCTAGCAGACATACACTATCCACTTATTCAGCAGAAATGAAACCTCGAAACAAATATGAATACTGTTGTTCAGTAAATTCAAGGATTTCCTTTCTTCCCACAGTGGAAAAAGAGTTCATTGAAAGAAGGCTGATACTTGGAATTACAAACCATTCCAGCTTGAAAAAATGCAAAGTTTTGCTTTGTTTTTAACTGGGCACCCTTTCCTCTTTCTACTAGTGGGCTATTAACTTTTTGGTTGGCTTTGTGAACAAAATATTTGACAAACTAGATGGGAGAATGAGATTTGGTTGGGTGTTATGGAAGTCTTGGTGGCTTTTGATACCATTAACTACAATATTTTTATCGATCAACTGGCAGCCAAGTGCAATAAAATCTTGGAGCTGAGGTTTTCTTTACAATCTTTATTATATTGTAAAATATTCTTAACAACTGCTTGATACAAGTTGGAATCCCTCTTTTTTAAAAAATTTCTCTTTTCTACCTCCAATGATTATTTCACGCTTGCTGATATTTTGACATGTGATGTTTCCGTTTGATAAATAAGCCCTGATTTTTCACTCTCGGTGACATAGTTCTTGAGCAATTTCAATTTTCATAGAGATGTCATTAAGAATCCCATTTTTTAAAAATTGTTTGGTGAAATTAAAGGCAGCAGCTGATTAAGATGCTGAAAACTCCTTTTTAAATAATCCATTCAGTTCATTTTTATTCATTTTTAATGTTTAATGAATTGAACCAAAGAATGGGGTTTATATGTATTTATTTATATCCCGCCGTTATTATTTTTTTTACAAATAACTCAAGGTGGCAAATTTATCAAGCACAACTTCCCCCTCCTATTTTCCCCACAACAACAACCCTGTGAGGTGGTTCAGCTGAGAGAGAAACACTTTGGGCCAGTTGCATCCTTTTCTAATAGGATCAGCCTTGTATCACTGAGGATCAGGCAAAGCCTCCTAGTTTTACACAACTTTTGTTTCTCCTTCATTTACCAGGATCACATGTCATGAAGCAACAGTCTTCAAACTTGACAAGTTTAAGACTTGAGGACTTCAACTCCCAAAATTCCTGAGCTAACATGACTGGAGGAGGAATTCTTGAAGTGCACAAGTCTTAAAGCTGTCTAGTTTGAAGACCCCTGTCATAAAGCCATGGGTTGTTTAATCATACCTTGCTAAATATATCACAGTTAGCAACCATTGTCATCTTAGTGATTCATCTTCGGTCAAATAGGATGTCAGCTCAGGTCTTTCCGCATTGAACATATTACTTCTTATTCAAGTATTATTGAATTTAAGTATTATTCTTAAATAATTCTTGAATAAATCCTATTCAAGTATTATTAAGTTTATTTTGCTCTTTTAAAATCTCAATAGCCCTTTTACCCGATGAGTCTCAGCAGGATTTAAAGCTACCATGTCGGTGCTACAAAAATGGGAATGACCACCAGCTAACAGACTGAGATAAAGAAAACAGTAGCATCTAGTGGTCAACTGGACTTTAGCAGCACAGATATGGTAGTCTTAAGTCAATGCATAGGCCCTTGTAGGTAGTCCTCCACTTACAAGTATTTGTTTAGTGACCATTCAAAGTTACAGCTTGTTGACTTATAACCCATTTTCCCACTTGTAACTGTTGCAGCACTTGTCCAATGGTGGGATTCAAATAATTTAAAACCAGGTCACCCAGAGTCAGGTTGGCTGTCATGGGAGGCATGGCCCATCCCCATCCTCCAGCTTTGCCACATATGTGAGATGAGCCTTTCATGACAGCCAACATGACCCTGGGCCAATCAGTTGTTAAATTACTCTCCCCCCCTACTATCAAGGTGGATCCTGGATGCTGTGCTGCGCTGCAATGGAGAAATGGGCAATGGACTGGCCAGCATGAGGGAAGGAGGAGGATCAGGGAGAAGAAAGAGGGAAAGCAGCCTTCTCCTTACCTCACATTGGCTGTTCCATTGCCCATTTCTCTATTGCAGTGCAGCACACAGCATCCACTTTGGTAGCAGGGGTGGTGGTAGTAATTTAACAACCAGTTTGTCCGAACCAGTGCGAACCAGTTGAATCCCACCACTAACAATCAAAATTCAGATGCTTGGCAACTGGCAAGTATTTATGACAATTGCACTGTCTCAGGGTTGTGTGATTATCATTTTTAACCTTCCCAGCCAGCTTCTAACAGAAATTTTGGGCTCCGTTGTGATCGTAAGTCGAAGACTATCTGTATATCGTTTTAACTCACCTAAGCTTGAGATTCAGCACAAAAAATGAATAATAATTGTCTATCTGAAACTCAGCCATATCAAAGATGAGAAATTTATGGCCTCCTTGATATTGCTGAACAATCACTCCCAGATCAGCCAGCTACTATGGTCATTTGCCATGGTTGCTGGAAATGCTAGTTCAGCAATAGGTTCTCCATTCTTGAGCTACAGCTAGCGCATTCCAGCATTTGCCTGATAGTTCTGTGCATATTTATTTAGGATGAGTGCAGAATGAACACTGCTTCAGATATTATTATTTTTTAATTACATTTATATGCCGCCCTTCTCCGGAGACTCAGGGCGGCTGAGATACAACCCAGTGTGCTCAGCAATAGCCTTCATTCCATTGTATATGCCTGCTTATTACTAAGCGGCATTTTACAAAGTCAGCTTATTGCCTCCAACAATCTTGGGTCCTCAATTTACCTACCCCGAGAGGATGGAAGGCTGAGTCAACCTTGAGCCTGGTGGGATTCGAGCCTACAGCAGTTGTAGGCAGCTGGAACTTAAGTGCAGGCAATTAACAGCCTGAGCCACCAAGGCCCTTATATTAACCACGCAAAAGATTATGCTGCAAATCTAGTTTTAATGTGCTAACGGTAGGGACTTATTAGATAAGAGGTTTGATCGATGAAGGAAAAAGGACTGTGATGGTTCTCAGTGATCCAGGTCATGGTTGTCTCTTTGAGACAAGACAGTGAAAGAAAAGCATTCCCAGTCTGAATCTCACTTCTTCTATGAATAATCCATTCCATTTCACCATCCTGCCCTCTTCTCTTCATTTTATCTAATGGAAGAACAGTAATGCCAATCTATCATTAATGGGTTATTACACATTGCAGTAAACTATGAGTTGTTTTAGCAATAACTTTGAAATATATCACAATGATTAGATCCTCACAATATGCTGAGGCATAATCCAGGGTTTCTGCAGAAGCGGATTCACTCACAGAAACCATAATTTGGACTTAATGTGATATCTGAAGACACTCAGTATTAAATACTTGAAACACTTGAAAAGCTTACAAAACTATATTATTTTTTTATTTTATGTAGAGTTTTGATAAAAAGCAATACTGTATAATTCTTACTTGATTGTTTTAGTTCCTATTGCATATCATTTGGGCAACCTGGCTTTTTCAGGAGAAAATTTTTAGATTAGGCTCTCAGATGATATAAAAGAAAGTCCACTATTGCAGCCCAAATTTATGTTCCTCCCACAACATCTCACGTCTTATCCTTAATGATCCTTTTAAAAAACACTTTATAATGCTTTGGTAATAAGACCACACTTGGAATATTGCATCCAGTTTTGATTATCGCAACATAACAAAATGTTGAAAAGGACTGCAGAGAAGAGCAACAAAGATGATTAAGGGACTGGAGGTTAAAATATAATGTTGCAGGAATTGGGTATGTCTAGTTTAATGAAGAGAAGGACTAAGGGTGGCATGGAAGCAGACTTCCAATATGTAAGGGGCTGCAACAAAGAAGAGGAAGTCAATCTATTCTCCGAAGCACCTGAAGGCAGCATAAGAAGCCATAGATGGAAACTAATCAAGGATAGAAGCAACCTACAACTAAGGAGTTCCTGTCATTTAGAACTTAGAACATATCATGAGTGGAAGTTGTGGGTGCTCCAACACTGGATGTTTTTAAAAAGAGATTGCATAACATTTATCTGAAATATTATACCGTTTCCTGCTTCAGCAAGGGGCTGCACTAGAAAACCCCCGAGAACCCCCAAGAACCTCAGAGTTCTTCCTCGTAGTCTTCATAAATTCAATCAAGTATGTTGAAGGTACAAAGTTGACCTTCTTCTAACTGGTGGCAGCCACATACATCAGATTTTAAAAATCCCATCATTTTTGGCCAATGACTGGCATGATGAGATTTTTTTTTTAATTACATTTATATGCCGCCCTTCTCCGGAGACTCAGGGCGGCTGAGATACAACCCAGTGTGCTCAGCAATAGCCTTCATTCCATTGTATATGCCTGCTTATTACTAAGTGGCATTTTACAAAGTCAGCTTATTGCCCCCAACAATCTTGGGTCCTCAATTTACCTACCCCGAGAGGATGGAAGGCTGAGTCAACCTTGAGCCTGGTGGGATTCGAGCCTACAGCAGTTGTAGGCAGCTGGAACTTAAGTGCAGGCAATTAACAGCCTGAGCCACCAAGGCTCTTAAGATTTGTCTGCTGGTAGAACTGGAAAGCTTCAGTTTATAGAAGAACTGTATTAATCGTTTTTGCTCCTGAATGTATATGTGATTAAGCTCATTATTATATGTGTACTATATTGGTATATCCCTGTTTCCTGGGATATAGCAATGTGTTTTAGATGGCTAATTTCTCCAGAGAAGAATTTAGCTCTTCATTGCTGTTGCTTATGCTGCGAAATGCCATTAATAGTATTGCAGGACTGCATTTATAACTAACAGTCTTTTAGATAATTAAAAACTGTTGCGCCCATCTAAATCTGTTCCTCAAAGTATTATGAGGAAGGTATGTAAGAAAGTAAGCTATACTGGACCATAAGGGGGGAAATGGGCCTTGGTGGCTCAGGCTGTTAAATGCTTAGCACTTAAGTCCAGCTGCCTACAATTACTGTAGGCTCGAATCCCACCAGGCTCAAGGTTGACTCAGCCTTCCATCCTCTCAGGGTAGGTAAACTGAGGACCCAAGATTGTTAGGGGCAATAAGCTGACTTTGTAAAAATGCCACTTAGTAATAAGCAGGCATATACAATGGAATGAAGGCTATTGCTGATCATACTGGGTTGTATCCCAAAAATTGTAAGCCGCCCTGAGTCTTCGGAGAAGGGCGGCATATAAATGTAATTTAAAAAAAATCCATGTCCATCCAATATATTTTAGCATATGTTTTAGCCTTTAAACTTTCCATCATGGAAAATGTGGCAAATCTGTATATCAAGGGAGAGATACAGACTTAAATGAATTCATCTTTTCTAAACACCCTGCAGGTTTCAGGTAACTGGTTGGGTAAACAAACATGTTAAAAATATAAAAATAGACTTTTTTCCAACTTGAATCAAAACATTCAGCTTGTTACAAAGTAAGAAGAATCTGGCAGTGATTATATTTATGAAGCTGGGATCAAAATATGCCTGGAACAGTTAAAAATATAGAAACCATATTGGGCCGTGTTACCTAATGGTCGGATGGAGAATGACCATCCGAGTAAAATTCTGCCTTCAAGCAGTAAGTTCGCCTCTTCCATTGATCAAAGCTTTGTTTTCTCATGCATCTTCAATGTTTTTATGAGTCTTCTCTTGCCTCTTTCCAATATTGGTAATTTTAAATTAAAAATACTGGTCAAAGGACAACACCTGTGATTTAGATGTGACTGTGGCAGGTGTGAAACAGCATTTTGAGCTGAGAACGTACATAGTTCCTCGCCACCCCCAGAGAAAAAAATTGTTTTTGTCTATATTTGACAGGCCAGAGAGAACTTAGTACAGAGATAAGATATTAAGTACAAAGTAGCTGCCAGCTGTCTGTTAGGTGGCTTCATAAGCAATTGGTGTGCTGAATTTAAAATGGAAAAACATGTACATCAAGTGGCATCAGTGAGTCACCAGGAAGCCAATGACTCAATTCGGTTCTCTGAAATTCCACCGGAGGTGTTAGTGACAAGCCCCCCACAGTGGCTGCCTATGCAGATTTCCCAGTGGCAGCAAGATGAGGTGTCATTTCAAATGACATTTGCTGTGTCAGGAACAAGAAGGCAACTCTCCATCACTCTCCACAGAAAGACTCTTGCCTTATAATAAGTTTTCGGCCTGCCCTCTTGGCATCCTTGGGCCTGAATAGGGAATGCCGTAATTTTCTTTTTAAAAAAGAGCCTATTTCTATCAAGGTCTTCCTCTTTCAACACGGGATGAAGGCTCTTTGGAAGGGAAGTGGCTCACACAAGCCAACCAGCTGGATTTAAATATCTCATTTTCCACTCCAAAATGGCTTTTGATTGGCTTCCTTCATTCCACACACACACCCCTTGCAGAAATCACTTCCCTGCTATTCCCATTGCAGCAGTCGTGCAAAGTGTGCATGGAGCCGGCGTTTTTCTTTTGATGGGAACTGTCACGCTGGGTGAGCACCTCACTCTCTAATCGCCTGTCTGTTCAGATGAAAGCCCCACTCTGCTCTTTATTTCCAGTGGTGCTGTTTTGCCAGGACTTCAAGGCAGAGGTCTGGGGGTCGCTGCAGAGAGAGACAGACATTTCCCTTTGGTTTCTCCTGCAGGCCATCGGCAGTGGATGCTTGTGCAGGAGAAAGTTGAAAAGTTCATTTCAAATCAGAGATAGCAGGCAGTTCCACTGAAGCACAAAATTATTTTACTGCAGCCCTGGAGGCGAAAGGCAAGCCTAAAGTCTCTGGAGTGGAATCCCTCTGTAGAGACTTCTGCAGGTTGCATTATGAATCAGTTTGACAAAGTGGTGAAGGCACCTGGTTAGAAACCAGGAGACCGTAAGCCCTAGTCTTGCCTTATCAAATGGGGTGACCTTGGGCCAGCTATCTCTCTCAGCCCCAGAAGGGAGGCAAAGGCAAACCACTTCTGAAATCTTGCCAAGAAAACATCAGGACTTGTCCATGCCATCACCAGAAGTCAAGACTGACTTGATAGCATCTTATCTCTCCCAGGGTCACAATATACCTTTAATTGGAATAAGAAGTATTTGATTGGGTTATGGCACGTAGCAATAGCACTAGCAACAGTACTTAGACTTATATCCCGCTTCATAGTGCTTTCCAGCCCTCTCTAAGCGGTTTACAGAGCCAGCATATTGCCCCCAACAATCTGGGTCCTCATTTTACCGACCTCAGAAGGATGGAAGGCTGAGTCAACCTTGAGCCGGTCAGGATCGAACTCTTGACAGTGAACAGTGAGTTAGCCTGCAATTCTACATTCTAACTTATGAGCCACAGTGACACAGTAGTTAGAGTGCAATACTGCAGGCTAGTTTTGCTGATTACCAGCTGCCTGCAATTTGGCAGTTCAAATCTCACCAGGCTCAAGGTTGACTCAGCCTTCCATCCTTCTGATGTGGGTAAAATGAGGAGCCAAATTGTTGAGGGCAGTATGCTGACTCTGTAAAACCGCTTAGAGAGGGCTGTAAACAGGGGGGATTCTACAGGTTCGCACCTATTCACAAGAACCGGTTGTTAACATTCTAAGCAGTTCAGAGAACCAGTTGTTAGAAGAAATTACTGGCCTAATCCTGTAAGGAAGGCAGGAAGGAAACATTCTGGTGTTGCTTACAGAAACTGCCTCTCTCTTAACCCTTATTACATTCTTGGCAGGACTAGACTTCCTTTCTCAGGAACTTCTCTGGAGTTTTTTCCCCCTCCTTTGCTGGTACTTTGCTTGTGTGGAGTGACCATTCAAAGTTACAGTGGCACTGAAAAAAGTGACTTATGACCGTTTTTCACACTTATGACTATTGCAGCATCCCCACAGTCACGAGAGGCCAGGCGAGGAGATGCGTGCCTCGATGTGAGCGATGTTGAGTTGGCCATGCCCAGCCAGTCACTTTACCACCAAGCCATGCCCACCAACTAAGCCACACCCACAGAACCAGTTGTTAAAAAAATTGAATCCCACCCTGGCTGTAAAGCACTATAAGGCAGTATATAAATCTAAGTGCTGTTGCTATTGCTAACCACTGTGCCACCACCATGGCTCCTCATATTCACGTGATCAAAATGTTAAAATAGTGGGGATAAATGTAATGGCGCCCTTGAACAAAATGGTTCTAAGAATGTATTTGTTAAAGTGTTAATTTTCTTCAGTATTGTCGAATGCCCTTGCTTTCCAGCACTTCTGCTTCCTCTCGGTATTTGAGTCCGCATCCCTTTGTGGCATTTCATTTCCCCTGGAAAGTATATTATGACTAACTTGATCCCACATCCTTATGTTTCCTTAGAAGAGAGATACTGCCATGCGAGAGTAGGCATCCAGTACAAGCCACACAAATGTGATTTGCACGATCACACGTGCGATCTTGTTTGCACCCTTCTTTTTCAGCAGATACTCATGCCAATGGAGCTATAGAGTGAGGCAGTCTAGGAGACCAAAATGAAAGCTGGCAAGCACTGTGTTAGAGCAAACTGGGCAGGGCATTCAGGATCTGAACAGTGGTGGGATTCTACCTGTTTCCCTACCGGTTCAGTGATCGCGCACTTCACGCATGCGTGCATGCGCACCTAACACATGTCCACATGCAGCTTTTGAAATACCAGCTGAGGCTCTGCTGTGCCAATCAGCTGAGAGGAGAAAGAACAGAAAAGCGCAGGGGCGGGCGCGAGAGCTGATCCTGTGCTTTTCTTTCTCCTCTCAGCTGATCGTCAGAGCTTTTTTTACTACTGGTTCGGCTGAATTGGGCCAAACCGGTAGCATTTCACCACTGGATCTGATCCCACTTCTCTGTGACAACAAGCAGACAAATGGAGCACAGCTTGAGAGAGCACAAATCTAACTATCCTCCAACTTCGCCCACCATCATCCTTGCCTCCAACTCATAGGGTGGTCTTTGGAAGAGGCAGGATCCCTTCTCTTCTAAGACAAGCCGGATGGTATTTTTCCTGCTGTCACACAACTGCTTTGGAAAGGAGAAGATGCAATTACTTTGTTGACAGTGCCTATGAAAATAGGAGGCGCGTGGGCCTGAAGACCCCCTGCCCAGAAGTTACAACTGTAGTTATATACATGCAGTGTCGAATACTGTGCTGGGTGCCTCTCAGTTTGCTACAACCGTACTACTGCTGCATGAACTGAATTGACTCCTGGTTTTGTTCTAAGGGCAATTCAAGAGGCTGATTGTTACCTTGACAGTCCTACATGGCACAGGAATGTGAGTGGCAAGCTGGCTGGGGAATCCTGGGAGTTGAAGTCCTCCAGGCTTAAAGGTTACCAAGGTTGGGGACCCCTGATTTAAATGCATGCATATATACACATACAATGCATCTTTCCTTAAGCTGCCAGATAAGAGAGGTACTGTAATGACCCAGGGTGGGATATAAAAGCAACAAAGTCACAAAAACAGGTGAAGTCCCTTTAATTCCTTCAACTTCGCTTCAAAGGTTCAAATATCATTGACTGGGGAAAAAACAACTCCCCCACAAACAGTTGCTAAAAGGAAGAACTTCCGTTCAAACTCAAAATACATATAAATTATACTATAAATAGAAAAAAAACCACAAACCACACTGAAGCAATTAAGGAGACCAGGCAGGATAAGGGCTTGAAGACATCCACAGATATCAAAATACACACACTAGGAAGGACGCTAGAACTCAGATAAGAACGGACAGACTAGAAATATTTTCACGCTTTGCTTCCAGCACTGGCCCATGAGCAGTTTGTCCTTTTAAACAGTCCTCACAGCTGCAGCCCATGAAGAGGATCAAGGCCCTTTCCTCCCCATAGACCATGCCATTCACATTTCTCCCTTATCCGCTCCTCCCTGCATGCCCTAGGATGAAGAGAGGATGGGTCTGGGTCTTCCTCTGAATGCCCAGCCGGTCTGTGCCCTTCCCCAGTTTCTTCCACCACCTCCGGAGCCACACTCCCACTCCCTGTCGGCTGTTCCTCCTCTCCCTTTGAGTCAGATTCTAACGGGCATGACAACTATATCCTGTCCCTACATGCCAAGTTTTCTATAACTACCACCCCTTTTTCCGGAGGCAGGCAGGTTTCTTTGTTTTTACAATGAATATACTCTATTATGTCCCATTACAGGTAGCCCTCGACTTAACAATCACAATTGAGCCCAGAATTTATGTTGCTAAGTGAGACATCAGTTAAATGACTTCTGCCTTCTTTTATCCCCTTTCTTGCCCCAGTTATTAAGTGAATCACTGGAGAGATTACATTAGTAACACGGTTGTTAAGTGAATCAGGCTTCCCCATTGTCAGAAGGTCACAAAAGGGGATCACATGACCCCAGGACACTGCAATCATCATAAATGTGAGTTGGTTGCCGATTACCTAAATTTTGATCACGGGGATGCTGCAGTGGTCATAAGTGTGAAAAATGGTCCTCGGTCATTTTTTTCAGTACCATTGTAACTTCGAACTGATACTAAATGAACTGTTGTAAGTAGAGGATTACCTTGTATTGGGTTTGAATCCATTGGGTTTGAATAGCTGTCCATGCATGCCTGATGAGCCCTAAAAAAGGATGAAACCAGTCATCTACTGCCCCCTGGTGGTCAGTATTAGTAAGACTGTCTAGCCAGCTGGAAGAAGGGAAGGAATTGAGATTGAGCCATCCCAGCTTGGCATTTTTCTCATTTCTTGACTCCTTCCTCCCCCGATTGTCAGGGTTTTCTTCTTCCTCTTCCTCTTCCTCTTCCTCTTCCTCTTCCTCTTCTTCTTCTTTTGCCAAAATGCATAACAAAGCTGGACAACTGTTTCATAATTTTTAAAAAGGTACTCCATCCCCATACACGTAGTCCTTGGTTAACAACAGCAAGTTGGACCGAATTGCTACCGCTAAGTGATGCAGCCATACAGCACAAGATTAACATGTCAGTGCCGCTTAGTGACAATCTTTCTGGCACTCCTGTTTGCCATCATTGTGAGTCATTAAATGAGGCTGTCGCACAGTTGCCATTTGTGACCTCCTGCCTGCTTTCCTGTTGACTTTGTTTTTTCGAAACTGGCAAAAAAGGTGACAATGACTAGGACAGTGGTAGCTAACCTTTTTCGGCTCCTGTACCGATAATTGTGCACGCACTCACTTGCGCATGCTCGTGTGCCAGCAGCCAGAAGGCAATGCGTGCTCCCCCCCACGCCCCCTGTGCATGCACCCGCAACCCCCCCCACGCGCCGTGCATCTGCACATGCGCACATGATTCTACCCTTGCACGCCACGTGTCTTTGCACATGCATGTGCGATTCCTCACACGCTGTGCATGTTTGCGCATGCATGCGCAACTCCCTCGGGTGCAGCACACCTGCGCATGCGCACTTTCCCCTTCATGCGCAGCATGTCTGTGCATGCGTGCATGATCCCCTCTCCCATGCATCCTCCTCTGCCCCTGTGCATGTGCACCAGATACCCGACAATCAGCTGTCGGGCGGTGGCACATGCGCGCAGGCACAGTGGGGCTCTTCCAGGCAACCTCTCGGGGAAATGGCTCTGCATGCCACTTCCGGCACATGTGGGATAGGTGCGGCAACATCTAGGAGAACCTTGCCAGGTTTTATTATGGACAATGGATGGACCATCTCACTTCAGAGATCCCGTCCCATATGGTTTAAACGATGGGATAGCTTCTTCCAAATGTGAAACAGGTACTCCTCGACAAGTGAGAAATGTGTTAAGTGAGTTTTGCCTCCGTCTACGACTTTTCCTGACACATTTGTTAAGTGAATCACTGCATTTTGTTCAAATTAGTAACACGGTTGTTAAGTGAATCTGGCTTCCCCATTGATTTGGCTTGCCAGAAGGTCACAAAAGGAGATCACATGACCCTGGGAGACACTGCAACCATCATAAATATGAGTCAGTTGCCAAGCGTCTGAATTTTGAGCACGTCATCATTCGTTGAGAGCCTAAATTGAATTTAGCTTGTCCCTTCCCTGTCCGTTTGTTCTAGTCTAGAATATCTTAGATATTCTAAGATATCATTTATTATATCATAATAAACATGATAAATGATAAAATGTGGATGCCGCAATGGTCATAAGTATAAAAAAAATCAAAGTAAGTCATTTTTTTCAGTGCTATTGTAACTTCAAATGGTCACTAAGAGAACTGTTGTAAGTTGAGGACTACCTGTACAATAGAGAGGATGGGGTGGTCATATACTGCTTCAGTTCTCTTCAACTTCAACATATTTGTAGGATAAAATAGACATTGAATTCTACGATTGGGCAAGAGCGTTTTGTTTTTTTAAAAATGGCATTTACTCATAGAGGCCCATTCCACTAAATTGCATATAACTGACTCTGCATACGGAAATGATTGTTTTTGGATGCTGTTGAGAACAACATCTTACTTAATGTTGTCCTGTGACAAACAACTGGGTCCTTTCTCTCCAGAATTTTTTTTTTTTTTGCATGTGAAGCATCTCACCAAATTTCAGCTTTGAGTGCTCAGACTGTTTTGGATCACAATTTCCATCATCTCTCCATTACTGGTCAAGCTTGAAGCGGATTGGAGTTCCACATCCACATTCCCAATCTCAGAATCTGGATAAAGTATGGGAATAGCTGCCATACTCCGACGACGAGCCTATTCTATTGCGCCCCTGACCTCTGGAATCAGCTTCCCCCGGGACTCCGTCTGGCCCCTGACCTCTGCGCCTTCCGCCGTGAATTGAAGACCTGGTTATTTAACCAAGCCGGGCTGTGACCCTTTGTGGGGGTTATCATGGTTTTATCATGTACTTATGTAATTATATCTTAATGGGGCTTGTTAGTTTAATTCTTTTTTAATTATTTATTGTTCTTCTTGTTTTAGTTGTGAGCCGCCCCGAGTCTTCGGAGATGGGGCGGCATACAAGTCTCATTAATAAATAAATAATAAATAAATGAATAAATCCTCCTTAAGGAATAGATTCCTTAAGTCAGGCGCACACATAAAAACTATGCAAGTGTTCAAAGCAATGGTGGGGTTCCAATTTTTTTTTACTACTGGTTCTGTGGGTGTGGCTTGGTGGGCGTGGCAGGGGGAGGATACTGTAAAATCTCTAGTCAGAGGTAGGATTTGCCAGTTCTCCAAACTCAAAATTTCCGCTACCGGTTCTCCAGAACTGGTCAGAACCCGCTGAATACCACCTCTGGTTCAAAGGGAAGGTTTGCAAAGTCACCCATGTGCCCTTCCAAGCTGGCTATTTCGAGTGTCAAGTCAATATCCCAAATGCTCAGTAGGCATATTCCAAACAAAGCTAACAGCGACTGCATACAGCAGCTATTTTTACTTTCCAAGAGGGCTTATGGCACCCATTTGAAGCACACATGGCATCCCTGGAATTTAAAAAAAAAAGTTATCTGGAAGTTGTCGATTTTTAAAATTATAAGGATCCTTTTAATTTGAAACGTGAAAGTGATGTGGGAGGGTGGCTCCTAAAAGAGGTGACTGCAGGCATGTTGACACTTCCAGGTAATCCGTTCTGGAAGTTTGATTTTAGCATGAAATCAGTGAAATTTAGTGTGTGTGTGTGTGTGTGTGTGTGTGTTCTTCTTCCTAGCGTATTCCTGCAAGTGCAGGATCCGCTTTTTTGATCATTGACATCTGTGTCTCAGGCCCACAGTTTGCATATCTTTGTTGATGGTATCTTGCCATCTCTGTTTTGGATGGCCGTGAGGTCACCAGCCATTGACTTCTAGTTGGTAGGCAGTCTTGGCCACGATGGAAGGTGCTGCTCTCTGGACATGTCCATACCATTGGAGCCGACCTTTTCTCAACTTTTCTATAATTGGTGCCATACCACCATGCCATGTTGTCGAATGGTGTCATTTGTGATGTGGTCAAGAAGGGAGATGCCCAATATCCAACAGAGCATTTGCATTTCCATGGCATGGAGATAGCTTTCGGTCCCCATTGTTGCTGCCCAGCATTTGGTGCCATACAGTGCAGCAGGGCAAATGGTTGTCTTGTAAATCTTAGATTTAAGATGGGTTGGCATTTGTCTATCACATAACACATGAGTGACTTCTCGCCAACACATCCAGGCTGCACATGAACAAACACACACATGCACACACACGCACAGGCACACACACACATTATCTATCTATCATCTATCTATCTTTGGATCTGAATATAGGGCCTGTGAACAATAATTATTTGGTTCTGTTTAGTTTCCAACTATACTTCTTGCATTCATTCTCAAAGTCCAGACAGGTAGGCATTGCCAGCCAACAGATCACCTTCTCAAGTGTCTTCATGCACCCATTGAAAAATATGGGATAAATGTTTCTTTAATGGAAGGGCAAAATAGTGAAAAGACAAACTTCAGACTCTTTCAAAGGCATTCATGAATGCAATGCCACAATGATCAGTCATGAATCCATAATATTGATTCACTATGTTAAGTGATGCAAGAATAATTTTGCTGGGTCAGATCAATGCTCAGATAAAGTATCGATCAAGGGCCCTTGATTTCATATGATCAAGCCACAATCGTATGAAAAGAAGACAGACAAAGTGTAATGTCCAATGACTGGGGGATAATTACTATACAGGTAATCCTTGACTTACGACCACAATTGAGCCCAAAATTTCTGCTGCTGAATGAGACATCTGTTAAGTGAATTTTGCCCCAGTTTACGACCTTTCTTGCCTCAGTTGTTAAGGGAATCACTGCTAAGTTGGTGACCCGGTTGTTAAGTGAATCTGTCTTCCCCATTGGCTTTGTGTCAGGATTCCAGTTTTATGAGTTGACACTTCGCTTGTCAGAAGGTCTCAAAAGGGGATCACATGACCTTGGGACACTACAGCGGTCATAAGGATGAACCCGTTGCCAAGCATCTGAATTTTGATCACATGATCATGGGGATGCTGCAAAGGCTGTAACTGTGAAACACGGTCATAAGTCCTTTTGTTCAGTACTGCTGTTACTTTGAACTGTCACTAAATGAACTGGTGTAAGTCGAAGAATACCGATATTGCAATATTATTTTTTAAGTTGCATGTATATATATCACCTCCCCATTTATTTGCTGGACTCAAGAACACCCAGTCCATAAATGAGCCTTGTTTCTTCATTTCAATATAAAAATTCCTGCTTATTTTGTCATGCATAAGATCTACCCTTTCCTGCCCAATTCAGCGCTGTTAAGTTCTGTGGAAGTGTCTTCTAGCTTATCATCAGTTTGACTTTGATTATTTATTTGTTCAATTTATTTGATGTATCATGGTTAGAATATTCGGCATACTATACAGGACAGTCGATGAGGCTCTTCTTACATAACTGATTGCCTTCCACCTCCTGTTTGGGTTGCAAAGAACAGAGTTACTTTAATTATATTGGCAAGTGCTGAGTGTTTATTAGATTCTACATGGTAAATATCTTTCTCTAGTGCTGACTGCTGGGAGATAAAATGCAGAATATTTTATGTAAATTGAAAATGCTTTGATGAGAAATAATTGATACCGAGTGAATCGGATAAAATAAAATGACAGCATACGGCCATGGAGACATCCTCCCATTTCAGCCACTGATTTGAGCAGAAAATTAGGAAAGAAGGAAGAAAGTCCTGTACTTCATCGGTGACTGCTTGCAAACCTAGATCTGATTAAATGAAACTGAGAGCAATTTTCAGCACTCTAGTTCTGGGAAAGTGGGCGACTGTTGAAAGCAAGGGAACCAGTTTCACAGGTGGTTATGGAGTAGCACTCCAGTTTCACTGTTTTTGGGGGAATCCAGTGTGGGAACACCACGGAATCTGTATAGCAGCTTAACAACAAGTTCCAGAAAGATGCCAGATTCTCACACTTAGAACAGAAGTCTTACGATTCCCCCTGAGCTACAGTGGACCAAGAATAGCCTGCTCAATGGTTTAAAACAGGGCTGTCCAACCTTGGCAATTGTAAGATCTGTGGACTTCAACTCCCAGAATTCACCCAGCCAGCATGGCTGGCTGGGTGAATTCTGGGAGTTGAAGTCCACAAGTTGTAAAGTTGCCGAAGTTGGACACCCCTGGCTTAAGATCAAAAAAATAAGCATCAATTCAGGGACAGAATACTAGTCTGGGGCTGGCATAAAAGACCCATATGTAAATTCCCCAATATTCTCTCCTTCCTTGAGATCTGCATTATAAGCAATATTCTTCCTTTCAGTTTTGTTATCATGGCAGGAAAGCTGTATACATAACCATCTCAAAGGTGGTTTTCAAAAGGCAAATGGACTTTCTTGGGGTTTTCTTTTTCACCTTGAAAATATTTCACTTCTCATCTAAGAAGTTTCTTCAGTTCTGACTCAGAACTGAAGAAGCTTCTTGGATGAGAAGTGAAATGTTTTCAAGCAAAAAAAAAAAGCCAAGAAAGTCCAGTTGCCTTTTGAAAGCCACTTTTGGGACAACCATGACCTGGATGATTGAGAATCTCCATAGACATGAATTTCTTAACTGCAGTGCTGCAAACGAAGAGAATTTAGTCTGCCCTTAAATATCTCAGTAGCACGCCTTTTTAATTATCCCCAGTAATACAAAAAAAATATTTAAAAAATAGTCAATATGACAAATATATCTTTCTTGAAACTGTCACTTTGCTTTGAATAAAATAAACCCAATGACAAATGCAATTTAAAGAAAACAGATTGAGATCCTGTTAAAGAAACCATAGGGGAGAAACCTCAGTGAGTAATTTTCCATTTTTAAAGCAAATGACGTGAACTTCCCATGCTGGCCCACAGATTTGTGTGGGATGTTATCTTTAAGTTTTCTTACGGAAGTCAGTTGGAACTTTGTAAACTAGGAGAAAAAGTCTTACTTCTGTGTTCTATCCTGTTCTTTTATAGTGTGACTAGCTGATAACCCAGCATTGCCCGGGTATTTATTTATCCTAAATGTTGGCTAGTAAGGGTGCTTGGTTTTCCCCCTTACCAGAGAGAGCCCCCTTGTGGAGTACTGTGAAGCCGTTACCATGGCAACTCCACAGGCTGTACAGTAGAATCCATTTTAAGGCAGTACGGTAGAAGTCGTTTTAAGGCACAACAGGCTGTATCTTAACAGAACACACACCCCGAGGGGTGTTAGTGGTATCTTACTCCCCACAGTATTTGTTTCCAGAGAGTAAGTAATCTGTGTACCAAGTTTGTTTGAAATTGCTCGAGGAGTTCCAAAGTTATGCTGGAACACACACACACACACACACACACACACAGCCATTTATATATATATAAATCTGATTTCAGTATGTTGATTGCAATTTGCTCTTTTAGAATACAATAAGAGATGGCCCTGTATTTTTTTCACAGAATGGCTAATATTCCTAGACTTCCATTCTGCCTGATTTCTGTGGATGACAGTGAGTTTGTTTGATCCAGCTGTTTGATACAGCTAGGGGTACAATGATTCCTTTCACCAAAATGCACATTGCCCAAAGATAGCATGTTAAGAAGCAAGCATCAAAATTCGTCAGGGTGATTTTCTAATCGTACTAGCAATCTTGAGTTTATATTTTTAGAGAAACAACTCAGTTTTCCTATTGCTAGATGGAAAGACGTATCATTTCACGTACGCATCCAATCCACACTGTCTTTGTTGAGAGACTTCACAATATCTTTGATTTCATCTAGAACAGGGGTGTCAAACTCACATCATCACGGCAATGTCATGTGACTTATCGTGATTTTTTTCCCCTTTGCTAAACTGGGCAGCACATGACACATCTGGTTTGACACCCTGATCTAGAAGTTTAACAGCACAGCTAACTCAAACATGGCAAATTGTTTTATGGGAAATTAGTAGAAAAAAACACATATGCATAATTTTTAAAAACAGGGAAAAAAGCAATGGTTTACACAGAATTGGTAAGATTTATTTTATGTGCTTTGCTGCTAATTTATAAATAATTTAGTTATAAAATTAGTAATTTAGTAATCCTACTCTTATAATTCTCTGTGATTGAAGCAATACAAAGCCTCCTTAACTAATCAATAAATTAGGTGACTTCAGGAATATTCCTCTCCCTTCTTAAAGTAGTTCTACTTTTAAAGCAGAATTGGATCGGCTTTGAAATGTCTGTTTTCCTGACTTGGACTGAGAACAGTAATTTGCTAACATCTCATAGCTTAGGCTGATTCTTCAGCTCAATTTTCCAGTAGACTCACAGTGTCTCAGTGAGATTAAAAATCCTTTATTCCAAGGACTTCACAGACAGTAGTTACTTGCCAGCACCAAGCTGTTAGGGACTATATATTCTCCAGTTTAAAGAATAGCTTTTTATGGCTACTCAGTTGAATATTTGGTACAGCACCTGTTGTCCATAAAGATGAATAGTTGTATTTTTTCATGATGGCTGATCTCCAGCCCTGAAACTTCTTGCTTTAAGTCTTACATTAAAAAGCAGATACTTTCCTGTCTGTCCTTTGACAATTAGAGTAGTAACTAAATGTCCTCTGTTAAACAAGACAGTTGGCCATTGATTTATCTATCTGCGTTCTCCCACCCTCCCTTTCTCTCTCTCCCTCCCTCCATCCATCTGCCTACTTATCTTCCAATCAGCTAAATAACCACAATATTTATTGATAAATGGGACATTTCTCTTACATACCTTATAGAGGTGGCCTCAACTTATGGCCACAACTGAGGCCAAAATATATGTTGCTAAGTGAGAACTTTGTTGAGTTTTGCCCTATTTTATGACTTTTCTTGTCACATTTGTTAATCAAACCACTGCAGGTTTTTTATTCATATTTATATCCCCCCTTCTGAGACTCAGGGCGTTTACAATGTTTGGAGCACAACCCAATGTTAGTAGCCTTCATTCATTGTATATGCCTGCTTACTAAGTGGCATTTTACAAAGTCAGCTTATTTCCAACAATCTTGGGTCCTCAATTTACCTACCCCAAGAGGATGGAAGGCTGAGTCAACCATGAGCCTGGTGGGATTCGAGCCTGCAATAATGAGTCACATGGTTGTTAAGAATCTGGTTTCCCCATTGATTTTGCTTGTCAGAAGGTCGCAAAAGGGGATCACATGACCCCTGGAGACTGCAACCTGGATATGATCTGAACACTGCAACTGTCATAAGTCGCATCCTGTCACATGAAATGCCTGCAACTGTCATGGTCTTAAGTGCCATAACTTGCATTTAGTGCAGGCTCGAATCCCACCAGGCTCAAGGTTGACTCAGCCTTCCATCCTCTCGGGGTAGGTAAATTGAGGACCCAAGATTGTTGGGGCAATAAGCTGACTTTGTAAAAATGCCACTTGGGGGCCAAAAGCCCTAGTAATAAGCAGGCATATACAATGGAATGAAGGCTATTGCTGAGCGCATTGGGTTGTGCTCCAAAAATTGTAAGCCGCCCTGAGTCTCCGGAGAAGGGCAGCATATAAATATGAATAAAAATTAAAAAATAAAATAAAAGTGGACAGGGAGTGGGAGTGTGGCTCCGTTGGCTGTGGAAGAAACTGGGGAATGGCAAAGTCTGACTGGGCAGAGCAGGGGAGAGGTAGAGCAAGGGAGAGGGAATTCAGAGGAAGACCCAGGCCCACCTCCTCTTCATCCTAGGTCACACAGGGAGGAATGGAGAAGGGAGCAACGTGAGTTGTGTGGCTTATGGGGGAGGAAAGGGCCCTGATTCCCTTCATTAGCTGCAGCTGGGAACATAATGTTTAAAAAAAGGAAGCTGCACGCAGCAAGCTGTTGGGAGCAAATTGTGAATTTATCTGGTATCATCAAGGCTTATCTGTGTTCCTGGCATCTTCCCAACTGTGTGTGTTTTGCTGTGCTTTCAAGTCTGCAATTCCTTTTCCTGCCCTGTCAAGTTAATTACTGCAGCATGGTTTGTTTGGATTTTTAGTTACAGTTTGTATGTACTTAGTTTTCGGACTGAATTTTCTACAGTTAAAGGCTGTTCCCGGGAGAGTTTTTCTCCAGCCGAAGGTAACCTGGACATTGGGGGCAAAGCTGGAGATAATAAAGGGGCTCTTTTTGCTTATTTGACTGTGTTGCCTTTGTGCCATGCCCCGGATCATCACAAAATCCTATAGTTAAATTAATCTGTTTACCGCCTCAAACCAGTGTTTTTATGAAGTGCATCTGTTTTTCAGTAGGATATTTTTCTGTGGAGGATAAAAATGAGAGAAAGGCAGGGGTAGGATGCTACTGGTTTGGCCCAGTTCTATAGAACTGGTAGCTGCGAAGAGCAGCTGACACCAAACCGGTTCAGTGTTTGGCCCACCCGCATGCCCGAGCGCTAGGCTGTCCTTTATTCCCTGTTTCTCCCTCCTCAGTTTCTTTGCGCGGCACAGCTGAGGTTGAAAAAGCAGGAAATGAGGATTTTCAAATGCTGCGTACCCGTGCACAGCGCTTGTCAGCTGTCCAGGTGGCACAGCTGGTGATTTCTTGCAAATGCTGCATACACGTGTGTTATGATTGTTAGCAGTTTGGAGAACCGGTAAATCGCTCCACTGGCTGGCCCTGCCCCTCCCCGCCCACTCACTCCTTACCTGGCATGCGAGCCATCCAACTTGCCTGGTTTGGTAAGTTGCTATTTTTCCTTTCAGCTGTTCTGCTCTGCCGAGAGATTTAGATTAGCTAGAAAGCAGGAAATCCTTGGATTTCTTGCTTTCTATCTAATCTAAAAGCAGAGCTGAACCTTCCTTAGGACTGAAGCTTTTTAGTGCAGACTCAGGTAGCCAATTGCAGATAGATAGATCTCTAAGTGAATCTATGATTCTGTGAGCAACTCAATCTGCCTGCCTGCTTTGCCTGATTTTGGGTAAAACTTGCTCTTTTTATAAAAAAATTCAATATTTACATAAATATAATATTTACATACAAGTCATGCCCACCCAGTCACATGACCACTAAGCCATGTTCAGTCAGCAAGCCATGCCCACCCAGTCACATGACCACCAAGCCACACCCACAAATTAGGCCACACCCACATAACTGGTTGTTAAGAAATTTGAATCCCACCCCTGGAGAAAGGGTTCCAATTACTCCATTTTAACCCCCATCTTAGAATTACTGCTTCGTGTTCTCATCCAGGGATTGGTTCCACAAGATAGAAAAGTTTCAGGAGGATGACCTTTATTCAAGATTCTTGTAAACTTTCTCTATAAAAGTCTCTACAAAGTCGTGATGTTAGGAGAATGACTCAGAGATCGGTTCATCTGCTGAATAGTCTTGGAAGCTTGGCAGTAAGTAACATCTATTCAAGTCTGTTTTTTACATTCGATGACAGATTTAATATATTATTAACATATCATAAAATTTAATGGCGTGTAGGCTTTTTTGGTACCACCATGCACATGATCTCTTCCAGGTATGCAAAAAAGTTCTCTAATCTGAGTCAAAGTTTAAATGTTTATTTATTTAATAGATACACATTCTGTTCTCCTAATGCATATAGAGTATACTATTTAGGGTGATTTATAGATATGCAGATTGGTCTCAATAACTTAGAATTTTTTTACCCCAACCTCCAAATCCATCTGCTTTTCAACAAATTATTGAATGTGTCTCTTAGATTTCCAGATCTAATCAGAATGCAAATATCTCTTCTCTACCATTCACCTTCAATAACTTTTTCTGGTTGGGTTCTTACCTTTTAATGGTTTTACTTTTTGTAGATTGCCAGTTCTTTCCTTACTCTCTAGCTTGCATCCAAACAAGCGATCTTTTAAGATAAATTCTATACATATTTATTTAGTGTTAAATTTACATCCTACCTTTGACTCAGGAACTAAAGGTGGAGTAGATAGCATTGCCTTCTCCAATTTTTCCTCATGCAGCCACCATAAACTCCGGGAGGGAGGTTGGGTTGAGAGAAAGGAATTAGAGCAAAATCACCCAGGGAGTTTCTGCAGCTATGGATGGGCTAGAATCTGGGCCTTCTAGATTCAAATTTAACACTTTAGCCAGTTAAAAAATGTCTAACCCGGGGCTGTCAAACTCGTGGCCTGCAGCCCGGATGTGGCACATGCTGGCCACACCCATGCCCAGTTTAGTGAAGGAAAAAAGTCATTATACATCACGTGACAATGCCACGATGATGTGAGTTTGACACTCCTGATCTAACCCAACAAGAGACATCAACAACATTAATCAGGGAAATTAAATTGAACAGTTCAATAACTAAGAAAGAAAAATGCTATTTCACATTAACAAGAGACAGTTAAACAATGGAAAGGAAGGAACAGAATGGGACAATTCACCACAGCCAATTCACCGCGGCCAGCTTACGTGATGGCCAACTCATCACGGGACACCTTCTTGTGGGACAATTCAATTTAATTATATAAATAATTTTTAAAATATTTTATTTTTTTTTATTCACATTTCATTTTGTCCCTCCTTTGCTATCCTTTTTTAAATGATTCTATTCCACTATTTCTTTGATATTAGTGTAACTCTTCTCCTGCAGTGAATTGTCTCATGGCAAGTTGGCCATGACGAGTTGACTGTGGCAACTGTTTTCTTGCAGACTTGCAAACTAGGTAACATCATCAGTGCTCGTGAAACCAAGCACCCCTGAATAAAAACTAAGAGCCATTTGTTCTTGGCAGTCAGAGGACCATTTTCTGAGCAATAAACTAGGCTTAAGTCATATGTTTAGTTTAATGAAAAGAAGGACTAGAGGTGATACAATACCAAAAGAGCTTTCATAAAGGAGTCAACCTATTCTCCAAAGCACCAGAAGTCAGGGCAAGAAGCAATGGAGGGAAGCTAGTCAAAGAGAGAACCAACCTAGACCTAAGGAGAAATTTCTTGACAGTTAGAACAATTAATCAATGGAACGACTTGCCTCCAGAAGTTGTGAATACTCTAACACTGGAAATTTTTAAGAAGAGATTGGACAACCATTTGTCTGAAATGCTATAGTTTCCTGCTTGAGCAGGAAGTAGAAGATACTTTCTAATGCTTTTGTTTTGTTACATGCCAAAAACTATGCTCTTAACAATTCTTCGGTTCTCTTCCTTCCACACCTCTACTGATGAATATTTCAAGAAAGGCAGTGTTTCACAGATCTGCAAGAGATGATTTTGGAAGATTTTCTCTCAGTAACTGGTCTTCTGCTCTGCCTGGTACCTATCCCAGCTATGAAAGATAGATTAGAAAAGTGAGAATAAAATCCAGATGTGAATGTGTGGCACATTTCTTACAATTTTTAAAACTGGTTAACAGAGGAGCAAAAGTAGAAAATAGCAAAAATAGAATTATTTTTGGGTAGGGTGCACAGGAAAAGAAACCTTTTCATATCCGAGTTCTAAATGGAGTGTACATAAATTACATTAATGTATAATTGCTTGCAGTATTACAATAAAGCCTGAATCCCATTATTTTGGGTGATTTACACTTCTACTGGAAGCATTCTCTTCGGGCGTAATTGTGATAGAAATTATAGCAGAAAGGCCCAGCCGCCTAAGAAGAAGTTGTTAATGAGCCTTTTTATTCTCCAAAGAGAACATTGGATTATTTTGTTAATCAATATGCACCTCTGCCAAAATGAATAAAACCCAGTCATATATTCTTCTAAAACTGCTACAGCTATATTGCAGAAAGAATCAGGGAGGATGGCAAAAATTTAAGGGATTTAGCCAGGTCCACTGATTTAAGGTACCTACTAATCAAACCATTATGTTACCAGAATACAAAGGTATAATTTGCTTCATATAATGTAGAAAAATACGCTTATATAGTATACACCCATTCATTCTGGCACATTTAAGTCACATTTATTAAATGAAAAGAAATCTGTCCCTATTCTTAGGACGTCCATTGAAATAATAAAATATAAGACAGCTTAATTTCAATCTTAGAATTCAGTGTGGACTTCTAAGTATGAATATATCATTGGTAATATAATACCTCCTTTTCTAAGACGTCGAAGTTATGTGATACAGAAATATATTCCTTAGGATTGAAAAGTTTTTAAAATTGAAAGGTTTTTAAAATGCCAGTCTAAACTGCATTTATGATTGTAAGCACAGTATATTTGTGGTATATATTATTGCTCTATTGAAATAATACAAACTGACAGGGAATCTATCTATCTGTCCGTCCATCCATCCATCTACTTTTTAAGAAGGCCATTGCATTACTTCTGTTATTTAACTCTTGCCTGAAAACTGTAACAACTTATTTGCAGCTGTTTGTAAAATTACATTTTTTCCTCAAAAAAACAAAACAAAATAACCCTCCAAACCAAGCTGCTTGACCACTTTTTTTTTCATTAAAGTTCCTAAATATTTAAAGGATATTTAAATATTTATGTCCTTGAATCAGTATTGACTCCTGGCAACTGCTTGGATGGGTTTATGTATAATGAATATATCAAATTGGCCAATCATGGATCAGTACATTTCAAAAACTGGAAGCAAATGAGAATTCCTGGATCCAACATTTGAAAAGACATACATCAGATTTAATTATCTTAAATCTTTAATCACCTAGTTTGCCATTTCATTGCTTGTAATGTGTGACCAGATGTGGTATTCAGCACGTTCTGACCAGTTCTGGAGAACCGGTAGTGGAAATTTTGAGTAGTTACCAGAGTATTTCTCCAGCCCACAGAACCAGTAGTGAATCTGAACCAGAATTCTGCTACCAGTTCTCCAGAACTGATCAGAATTGCTGAATACCACCTCTGAAGGACATGTAGACAAACATTTATTCAGTCATTACATGGGCATTTGAAATTGTTCAAACTGATAACTACACATCTTCCAACATTTCCCAAATGAGGTTAGGACTGCTGTTTTTTCAAATGTATGTATTTTTTGTGACTGTGCACTAGGTTACTAAAATCACATTGCATTCATCTCATACACAGGCCCGAATTAGTTGCAACTTTTAAAAAATCAAATATCCTTGGCAGGATTTGAGGAACAAATGCCAGTGTGGATACCTGATTCAGATTGGAATCTAGTGTGGTTCCTGGAGTTTTAACATTTTCTCCAGTACTGCAAACTAGATTGCATTTGGAGACAGAAAAAGTTTCCTTTCATCAGGATAATTTTTTTTGTTTATTTGCTTAGTTGAGCAAATTTTGAAAATGCAATAGCAATAGCATTTAGACTTAGTTACCGCTTCACATTGCTTCACAGCTCTCTCTAAGCGTTTACAGAGTCAGCATATTGTCCCCCAACAATTTGGCTCCACATTTTACCCACCTCAGAAGGATGGAAGGCTGAAGCAACCTTGAGCCGGTGAGAATCGAACTGCTGACACTTGGCAGAATTAGCCTGCAATAGTGCATTCTAACCACTGTGCCACCACGGCTCATAGCTTTTCTGCAAGACAACATTGGCAATTAAATTTGCTTGTTTGCAGTCATTCTTTTCACCCATAGGAGTTTATTCCCAATATATAATAGCCAGTTCAGATAATCTTTGACTTACAACCACAATTACCAGAACTTTTGTTGCTACATGACAGGTTATTAAGAGAGGCACACCTGATTTTATGACCTTTTGTTGCCACAGTTGTTAAGTAAATCACTATGGTCATTATGCCAATCATATGGCTGCTAAGCAAATCCAGCTTTCCCCATTGACTTCGCTTGTTGGAAGTCCTATTAGAAAACCCTGGGATGCTGCAGCTATTGTAAACATATGCTGGTTGTCACGTAGCTGAATTTTTGTCAAGGATGCTACACCAGTCATAAGTCACTTTTTTCAGCATCATAACTTTGAACACTCATTAAATAGAAAAGAATAGAATTCTTTATTGGCCAAGTGTGATTGGACACACAAGGAATTTGTCTTGGTGCAAATACTCTCAGTGTACATAAAAGATACATTCATCAAGAGTCAAGAATCATAAGGTACAACACTTAATGATAGTCAGAGGGTACAATAAGCAATCAAATCATACTAGGAAACAGTCAATAAAAATTGTAAGGATACAAGCAACAAAGTTACAGTCGTACAGTCAGAAGTGGGAGGGGATGGGTGATAAGGAGTGATCAGAAAATTAACAGTAATAGTAGTGCAGACTTTGTAAATAGTTGGACAGTGTTGAGGGAATTATTTGTTTAGCAGAGTGATGGCGTTCGGGAAAAAACTGTCCTTGTGTCTAGTTGTTCTGGTGTGCAGTGCTCTGATGAATGAATGGCTGGTTATAAGCTGAGGACTACTTGTAGATCGAGGTGTCAAACTCACATCGCAGCGATGTATCAGGACTTTTCCCCCCTTTGTTAAATTGGGTGTGGGTGTGGCCAGCACATGACGCATCCGGCCCACAAGTTTGACAGCCCTGCTGTAGATAAATTAATCTTTTAAGCACTAATTAGTATATCACTGAGAAAATGAGGCTATGACCAAGTTTTCACCTGAGTGGTACAAAGTTTTTCCTTACATACTGTAGGGCCAGTTCCAGCATCCTCAGGTAAGGTCTGAGAAAAACCTCTCTCTGCAGCCTTGAAGTACACTATCCTAAGATAAATGAAGCCCTGGCCTGTTTTGGCATAAGGCAAGTTTCTCCATTTCCTAAGCATCCTAATACCTGTGGCTGCTCAAGATCACTAATTACCTTTGTTTAAACGGAGGGAAAAATTCACCTGATATGGATGAGGTACTAAGTAATAATGTTCACAACCAACAGCTAAACCTGCCCTACTAAAACTGAAAACAGATTCCTTTGAATTAACTTGAAAGTATAATTGTTATGAACTCTTCATTATCTGTTGTGAATGAAAGCATCTCTGGGCAAAGAATTTTGGCCAGTTCAAAATTGGCTCCAGACCCATCTGTTTCTATGCCAGTTCTTTTCAGAAGCCATCTCTTTTTCTGGGTTGGCGAGTGAAACCACCAACTGCCCTTTTGCAGTAGTGGATGTTCTAGCTACATTATTTTCCCAGTGCCTCTCCTACTGAACTACACTGAATTGGCTTAAGCAATGGTGAAATCTGGGTGTAATTGCTTGAGTGAAAAATCCCCAAAGCGTACTGCCAATTGCTTTGCACTCCGTCTGAACTGTAGCCAGAGAGAAATGGTTGCAAACAGGCAGATCAATCCTGAATATATTTTTTTTCAAAAGGGAGTTCTGGCTTGTTTAAGACTGAACTTCTTCTCTTCTCTTCTCCCATGATTGTAGCAGGGTTAGGATTAGAGCCTTCAGGAGGGAATTTTTATTTGTCTACAACTGAAAACACCTGGAGGATGGACACTGACTCTGCATTTTTGTGTGTGTGTGTGTGTGTGTGTGTCATAATGGTCACTTGGAAGCGCTAGAGCACTTCCTGGCTTATGCCGCCGAACTCAACTTTTGCTCTCTGCCTGTCAAGATTGACAGCAGTGATGGCAACAGCAGCCTTGCTTCAAGCTGCTCTAAAGAATTTGGGAAATGATTGGATAAAAATGCTCACGTGAGTCTTGCACACACACTGTGGACTAGCGCAGATCTACTGAAAAGGGAATAAAACCTGAATCTGTTAAGGTCCAGGTTGAGGGCTTAACTTTCCCACACACACATACACCACGCACACACACCCCTTCTTCTTATAGGAGCAATTTGCTAGCTTTCTGAAGAGAGCTGGACAAAATAAAATGTACGGGTATCATTTTAACCAATTATTTGTTGAAAAATAAGCCTGTTCTGCTTAGTCCATAGGTGAAACTGTTCTGTTCTGTTTAGCCCATAGGTGAAACCACAGTTTATAATTGAACTATACAAGGCATTGCCTAGTTTGATCCTCTTCTCCTCTCCCCACCCTTCCCCGCCCCACCCCTTCTGACAAAAAGCAGTCAAGCAATCTAAGAAAATGATGCCTACCCATAAGGAAAAAAAATTGCAGCAACAGGAGAAGTATATCATCATCATCTTCTTCTTTTAACGACCCCATAATCCAGAGGTGGTATTCAGCAGGTTCTGACCAGTTCTGGAGAACCAGTAGCAGAAATTTTGAGTAGTTCGGAGAACCGACAAATACCACCTCTGACTGGAGATTTGACAGTATTCTTCCCCTGCCACGCCCATCAAGCCACACCCACAGAACCAGTAGTAAAAAAGTTTGAATCCTACCACTGCCATAATCCCTTGCGGGGTGGAGCCTGGGCAACTGAATAGAGCTAGCAAAATGTTTTAATGGCCGGATGCCCTTCCTGTCACCAGGGAAAAGTACATGGTCACGTGCAGATTTGTTTTGTGCCAAAAAGCCCCTTCTCTTTTTGTTGGATTTGTAAAGAGCAATAGCACTTAGATTTATATACCACTCCACAACGTTTTATGATGGCTCTCTCTAACCTTTTTACAAAGTATTGCCCGCAACCATCTGGGTCCTCATTTTACCGACCTCAGAAAGATGGAAGGCTGAGTCAACCTTGAGCCAGTCAGGATCGAACTCCTGGAAGTGGAATGCAGAATTAGTTTGCAATACTCCATTACCACATTGCTAGGACAAGTATGTAGCTGACTGCTTACTGTATATTAACTCTGCGAGGTTCAGGGGCATCTATATTCATTTGCTGTTGTGGAACAGGGCTTTAAGAGAGAAATATTTGACAAAAATAGTACATAACCAATTTCTTTATTGTGTTTGTTTGTAAAGTTACTCTGGGCAGTGTATAACAGAACCAGCAATTAAAATGTTCTATAAAACTAATGAACATAAATAAAGCCTTTGTTATTAAACTTTTTGATGCCCTGGCTTTTGTTTTCTAAAGACATCAATTTTAAGAGGACCCAGTTAACTGTGAGTATCTAACCAACATCGGCTGATTGTAACAAACAAAGAATCTGGTTGTATCTGGTTAGAGGCCATTGGAAAAACCAAGACTTATAAACTTGTTGCCAAGATAATTACAGGAACGTGTCCATAAAATTCCCTAGTCAATTAGAAGGAGAATTTACCTTTTTTTCGGAGTGGTGTGTAAAATTGTAGCAATAGTCTGGGGGCAGGAAAGGGATGATTAATTCTTTCTCACCGATAGAAAATAAAGAGGAGGTGAATTTTTTTTTTACTGCTGAAATATATTCATTTTAAAAACTCAACTTCATTTTTCGGGAAAGAAAAGAAAAAAAAGAGAAGATTAATATGTTCCAATAGCATTAGTAGCACTGTTGTAAGGCATCCAACTATATTGAAATAGAAATATCCTCCACAAACTCTCTTTAAAGTACAGGGTAATCTTGTATGCTTTTTGTTTTAAATTTATCCAAGTACTAACATCTGAGCCTGTTCAGAGTATTGAAGTGTAAATTCAGTGCCAGAAAAGTAAACACAGATGCCTGAGGTGGCATTTAACTTCTTTACAAACACATAAAGTAAATTTTACAAAATCAGTTGTAGATTTCTCCAACATGGAGCAAACTCAAGTAGAAGCAGACATGTTACAGGTTCAGAGCAGAACTCTAGTTTTTAGCAAGCAAGCAAGTAAGCAAGGAAGGAAGGAAGGAAGGAAGGAAGCAAGACACACAGCAGAAGAGAGAAGCAATTTCATTTTCAATAGACAGACTCAGAGCTTAACATAGCTTCAGACCTGCAGAGCTTAATATATTTATTTATTTATTTATTTATTTATGAGACTTATATGCCGCCCTACCTCCCTAAGGACTCAGGGCGGCTTACAAAGTAAAAACAGTAATACAAATATACAAATATTAAAAAAGTATTAAACCCAAGGTCTCATAAACATTCCAATTAAAACTATGCTAAAAACCCTCCCCCCTGCATCAGTCCGGGTAGGCGCGTTGGAACAGCCATGTCTTTAGGCCACGGCGGAAGGAGCAGAGGTCAGGGGCCACTCAGAGCTCGAGGGGGAGCTGGTTCCATAGGGTAGGTGCTCCCACCAAGAAGGCCCTACTCCTGGGAACTGCCAGCCGACATTCCCTGGTCGACGGCACCCAGAGAAGGCCCTGTCAGTGGGAGTGCACGGGACGTCGGGAGACTGTTATTAATATAGACTGTTATTAATATAAAGCCACTCCTAGGCTACTTCTAGTTTCAGTTTCCAAACAGTCCTCCTTGGTTGACTTAGTTGCTATGCCTATTCATTGGCTGACCTTGTTACCATGCTCTATTCCAGTTCATGAATATACTCTGACAGAGCCTTGGCTTTGGCAAAGTTGAGGTCTTCTGCCATCTCGTCTACCCATCTGAAATACCATGCCTGGCCTTTCAATGAATGTAGTTTTGGCAGCCAATGATACATCAGCCAAAGAACTACAGGCCTTCAAACCAACTATTTTTACCATTCATGATATTTGAGTTTACTGCTAGTTTTAGGGCACAACAACTATGGGGCAGAAAGATGTCCAGCAGAAAAATATTTTTTATGGGAAGTACTGCATTCCTTGGTGCTATGTCTGTAAGGTTTTTTGTGTAACTTCTAATCCAGTGATTCTCAACCTTGAGGGTTTTCAGATGCGTAGACTTCAACTCCTAGAATTCTCCAGCCAGCATCACTTATTTCCAATTCAGCAGCCAGCACTGCTTCAACATCACTTCAGCTCCGGGAAGTTAAGTCCACACATCTGAAAGCTGCCAAGGTTAAGAAATTTTGCTCTAATTGATTTTGAGATGAGTTAATGTATATGTCCCAATTTCCTACCCACTTTTATGCATCATTAACGCTGAAAGAGCCAAATAGATGCTAGAGGTCAACAGATCCATTCCCATTTTTCCTCACTTTGCTGAAAGGTAATAGGATATCATCTCTCCTCTCACACAACAAATGCACTTCATTTCTTTTGTTTGCTACACAAGGAAATAATTGGCTACTGGGATTTAGGAATTGATCTCATTGTTTTTTGTGTGTGATCTTGACAGATGTTGTCATTTTCTTCCTTACTTTTGGATTGGTGTCTCTCTCTTTAGATTTCATAGCTTGTGGACCCTTAAATTAATCTGGTCAAAGACTATGTACGTAATACCTGTGGGTTCTGTGGCGGCTTGAAGTTCAGATCAAAAAGTGAATTGCAAGGAGGTTCTCTGTTATTATAAAAACAAGGGAAAAAGATAAACTAGAATGATGAATAAGTAATAAATTATCATGGGTCTTTTGGTATCTGTACAAATCTCTTTGGAGCAATAGAAATATTAGAATTTCAGCAGTATGGCCTTATACCAGTTTTGAGAATTTAATACTTCACTATTTAGAACAATCAAAAGAAAGAATCTCAAAAATGTATAAATTATGATTATTGCAGTTAGAAATAAGAGATCCAGTCTAAACCAAAGTTTGGGATACTGATCTAATTAACCCCATGCAGGAAATAAATTGGCAGAATTTATGAAACCAGCTGGATTTATCTCAGCTTCAGTGTAAGAAGATTTTTGCATTCCAATACAGTGGAAGATTCAGCACCACTGGTGTTTAACTTCTGCTAAATTGGCACACATATATTGAAATTATTCTTCCAAATGTTGAAGAGGTTATCAAAAAAGAGTTGTTTTTATTTTAATCTGTGGTGGTCATGTGATAAAAATATACCTTTGTTATAAAATTTTTGAGATAAGTACCATCACTAAGCAAACAATTGAATCTTCCCCAGGGTTAGGCCTCCTGCATTTATTTACAAGTCCAAGCCTCAGACTTAAAAATAAAGGATTTATTATCTATTTAATTTTAGCAACCAAAATAAAAATAATTGTACAACATTGGAAAAGTGTAGATAACATAATATTTGATTAACAAGAACTCTGAAATTGCCACATTAGAAAAGAAACTACAGCTAAAGTTAAAATAAGGAGACATAAGAAGCAGGAACCATAATTTTATCAAATTTGGATAGATTTTATAATTTACCTCAATAGCAATAGACCATAATATGATATACTTACATGTATGGTAAATTTATACATGAACAGTACCTGTCTCTTTACCTCGTAATAGTTCTTTTTTGTAATATGATGTAGTTGTTTGTTAATCATAATTCAGTAAAAATAACTGAAAAAAGGTAAATTGCAGGACTTATACCTCCAGAAGTTCTTTACTTCTGTAAGTAACAAAAATTGTGGGCCTTTGCATTTGGCAAAATATGATAATTGCATATATGGAACGTTAAAAGGAATAATAATAACATATTCTGTGCCTTAATTTTCTCCCCTGTTTCTTAGAATTTCTTTGTAGAATCCAAAATAAAAAGCAACCATTGAATAATGTTGTCTATGTTTAATGGAAGCAAACTTATACATTAATGGGAAAGCAAGACTCAAGCTCTTGTTACAAGCTTGATAGATCTGGGTATAAAATGCTGTATCTCCAAAACAGCCAACAAAACCAGTTTGGCCATGAATAAGAGACCTGCTGTGACATCCAAATACATTGACCTGGATGGAATTACCTCTTACAGAGGTAGAACAATTTAATGCCTTGGCACATAAAACTTGTGCTTGTTTTGTTTTTAAAGTAATTGCCTGTCATTGTGGTGACTCTACCCACTCAAGACTACATTCAATACATACAGAAATAATCATTCACAAAGCAAGGGTAGCAAGTAGGGTTTTAATTAATGTGTTGTGAGCAAATATGAGCAAGCACTGCTAGAAGTTCTTATTAACTTTGGTCCACCTCTTTGTTCTCTGGCGCCTAGTCTAAAAGGCACCTAGATGAATATTGATAAATGCATATTGCACAATGTGTTCAATTTCTCCAAGTAAACAGCCAAAACTTTCTTTCCAACATTTTCCCATTTTTTTACATTATACCGTAATAGTCTCTTCTGCCCTTCCCTGAATGAAAGAGAAAGCTTTTAGAAAAGGGAATAAACATAATGCAGCTATTAATTCTCTGCCCTCCTTTCGCTAACCATTTAAATTACTTCAAAATCGCCTCACGAGGGGAAAATAAAAACAGAATGTGATTTGGTACAAAATAATAAATGGTGATTGCTTTGTTGGCTCAAAATATGCTTTGCCTAAAATGCATCCCTCCAACTCGTGCCTGTTTGCACATGTGATGGGGCAGTTCCTAAAACAGGCCAAGTGTTAACCTTGAGTTGAAAGAAGGTTGTAAAAACATAATCCAGAAAGCAGCAACATGGGTTCAAATGAGCAGAGAGGAGGATTTGAATGCAAAATGCCACGGTGACAATCTGACTGACAACCTTGGAACGCAGCCGAGAATCTTGAGCTAAGGTTCTTGATCAACACCCACTTGTGTTCCTTGTACTGTGCTTGTAAAAGGTAGCACACAAGGGTGGATTTCAGTGGGAGGCTTCAAACTTAAATATTTCTCTAGTTTGCCAAGTTAGAGAACTTTGTATAGTATTTAGTACTGCTGTATTCTGATGAGAGTAGACAATTGCTATAGCTCAAGGGTTAAACATCCATGGAGAGCTACTGGTTTAGTTAATAGGCAACACGCTGATATTCCAGTTATTATAATTCAATTTTTTAAATCAAAATGATCTTTTAAAATGTAAGATGGATCAAGAAAATTGGCAATTGATTGTCAGCATTCTTCATTTTAATTACCTTAAAATACAGTACAATTTGAACAACATATGCCCTTTTTGGAACCTCAGAAAATACCTTATATCTCATAGGCTGATCACTTGTCCATTGCCAAAAGGAAGAAATACGCTTACTACAAGGAGCAAAAGGAAGCCATTTCTTTGTGCTATGTTTTGGATGGCTGCAAATTCCACAATAATTATTCAGCAAACTTGCCATAGTGACCAATGGGACATATGCTTGCTGTGATGGCTACTTCATTGTAGCCTAAAGCATACTCAAACCATTTTTAAAATATTAAATGAAAGATTCAGAATGTACACTTCAGGAAACAGTTTTTCGGCCATAAAAACGGAGCTAAACTGGGCATATTTTGCAATAAAAAGTCAGAAAATCTTATTCAAATTATGAGATTGTAATACTGTATGGATAAAGCTCCATAAGGATTCAGATGCACTTATAGATATTCTCAACAATATGTGAGGCAGAGGTGGTATTCAGTAGGTTCTGACCAGTTCTGGAGAACCGGTAGCGGAAATTTTGAGGAGTTCGGAGAACCGGCAAATACCACCTCTGACTGGAGATTTTACAGTATCCTTCCCCTGCCACGCCCACCAAGCCACACCCACAGAACCGTTAGTAAAAAAAAGTGAATCCAACCACTGCCTTACTCGTGTTTTGGGTAAGTGAGAGAAGGGCAAATTTTGCATGGATTGCTAATAAACAACCTTCCAGAAAGATTGGATTGTGTCCAGATTTATCAGCTTTTCATCTACTTCTGCAGAGCGGCCTATCAGTTAATATTGCTGTGATGTCAGATGATTTAATTCCCATCTCTATGTTCTCTGTGGCTGACAACTTGACCAGTGATGCTATTCTACCGGTTTGGCCTGGTTCTGGCATACCGGTAATGGCGAAGATCAGTGGAGATGAACTGGTTCTCTCTGAGGAGCTGCTGTTGGGCCCACCCACCCAGGTTCCCATACTGACCTTTATTCAGGGGTGGGATTCTACCAGTTCGCACCTATTCGCTAGAACCAGTTGTTAACATTCTAAGCAGTTCGGAGAACCGGTTGTTAGAAGAAATTACTGGCCTAATCCTGTAAGGAAGGCAGGAAGGAAACGTTCTGGTGTTGCTTACAGAAACTGCCTCTCCGTTAACCCTTATTACATTCTTGGCAGGACTAGACTTCCTATCTCAGGAACGTCTCTGGAATTTTTTTCCCCCTCCTTTTCTGGTACTTTGCTTGTGTGGAGTGACCATACAAAGTTACAATGGCACTGAAAAAAGTGACTTATGACCGTTTTTCACACTTATGACTGTTGCAGCATCCCCACAGTCATGAGAGGTTAGGCGAGGAGATGCATGCCTCGATGTGAGTGATGTTGAGTTGGCCACGCCCAGCCAGTCACATGACCACCAAGCCACGTCCATCAATTAAGCCACGCCCACAAAACCGGTTGTTAAAAAATTTGAATCCCACTCCTGCCTTTATCTCCTGCTTTTGAAGGGCAGCTGCTTTGCGCAGCACAGCAGATTGCCACATGTTAGCTGTTGAAGCTACAGGGATTGCAGGAGGTGAGTTGGAGAGCCTCTGCGTGTGCGCAAAGTGCGCATTTGGCACATGCGTCCACCAAGCTACGCCCACCGAACTGGTGGCATACCTCTTTGAAACCCACCTCTGAACTTGACTCTTTTGTAGTCATTGGATTACACACAGAAGTCTGTTAATTTCCTCCCAAACAATTCTCTATACCAGGGATAGGGAATGATCGCCCTTTTGTGACTTGTGAACTTCAACTCCATGCTGGCTCAAGAATTCTGGGAGTTGAAGTCAACAAGTCATAAGGGGGCCATGATTCCCCACCTCTGCTCAATACCTTGAATTTTGCCATTTGTAGGTGTTAAAAGAGAAATAAATGGTACCTGAGGGGGAGGATTGTGTGTTTGTACTGCAAGCCTCTATAGCAGGCGTCTTCAAACTTGACAGCTTTAAGACTTGTGGACTTCAACTCCCAGAATTCCTCCTCCAGTCATGTTAGCTCAGGAATTCTGGGAGTGTGAAGTCCACAAGACTTAAACTTGCCAAGTTTGAAGACCCTTGCTCTATAGGAATTAAAATAGCCTTTTCTCCTTTACAATTTTATCATTTGCTTCCATTAAAAGAAAACTTCAGTAATTTTCTTCCAGGTGCTTTCCATTGGCTTAAATAAAATACAAAAAAGAATAAGGATATTTATTCGTTGAAAAATGAGTTTGTAAAAAGAGATAGTTGGTACTGCTAATATTTATGCCCTCACTTAATCCTAATTTATTCTTGAATTATCTTTAGGAATGTTAATGTTCACTGAACAAGATCAGAACATATTGCAAGGTTTGCTGGCTACTATATGTTTTTTTAAAATCCCCTTGGTTCTGATCCATTTGCTTTTCACTCAATTTATTTCTACAGAATCCCATTTTAACTATGGATCGGGTATCCATTGGAAGTTTTGGATCAGTCCCACAAATTGTTCTTATTGGCTATACCGTCTGAAAGGCCCAAAGGCATCAGGAAGATTTCTGGAATAACCATTAAAAGTGAATTTTAATTATTTTTCAGTATTAACACTAGCACTTCTAACATGAAATAGTTACCAATGTCAACATGGAGAAGTACATAGAAAATAGATTTTTTAAAATGACTTAATCTTAATTAAGTCCTTTGTTTACTTTGTCCTACTTGTTCCTTACCTAGTATCAAGTTTGCCAAAGCTAATTTTGTGAGCAAGAATTTAAGGTTGTGTTATAAGACTGTGATTCACAGTGTGGTGGCTAAGGTTACAGATATCTTCTGCCCCCCCCCATAAATTCCCAGCATTACTGATCTTATATATCTTTTAATTAAATCATAGTAATAGATAAGTGGCATGCTGCAAATCCAAATACCGTCTTATCTTTGTGAAATAATAACCATTAAAAAGTATCCAGAAATTCTACTTGTTGCAAAATACCAAGTAACTGACTATTGCAAGGGGTAGACATCATGTATTGAAATATTGGCACTTCCTGGCTACAAATAGTCCTCAACTTACAGTTGGTTTTTAGTGATCATTCAGAGTTATGACAGCACTGAAAAAAGCCACATATGACTGTTTTTCACACTTACAATGATTGCACATGATCAAAATTTGGGCACTTGGCAACTGGCATGTATTTATGACACTGTGGCACTGTCCGGAGGGGGGGCGCATGTCATGTAATCGTCATTTGTAACTTTCTTGGCTGGCTTTCACCAAGCAAAGTCAATGGGGAAGCCAGATTTACTTAACACCTACATGATTCATTTAACAGCTCCAGCGATTTGCTTAACAACCGTGGCAAAGCAAGATCATCAAACTATCCATTCTTGACCTCACCCCATTCCTAAGAGGTCTGTAAGGGGACATGGATAAGTGCACCATCGTGCCTACCATCCCTGTCCTATTGTCCCCATTTATCCATACCTATTTCCTGTATTCTTACACATGTTTATACTTATTCCTATTATCTTTTAAGCAATTGACAAATAAATAAATAAATAAATAAATAAATAAATAAATAAATAATAAAATGGGGCACAACTCATTTTGCAACTGTCTTGCTTAGCAATGGGAATTTCTGGTTCAGTCGTGGTCATAGGTTGAGGACTACCTGTGTCTGTTGGTTGCTGGACACATTTTAAGAAGTTGGTGTTGACCTTTTAATTTCCTAATGAATTTAGGATCTGACTGCCTGAGGGATCACCTCTTCTTCTGTGAATCTTCCCATTAAATCTGAAGAAAAAGAAGACTCTTTGAAGTTGCCTCTATTGTTAGAATCTCTACTATTGGGCCCACAGGAACATGCCTTTTTGGGGGTGACTCTCAGACAACGGAATAGCAATAGCAATAGCACTTAGACTTATATATTGCTTTACAGTGCTTTACAGCCCTCTCTAAGCAGTTTACAGAGTCAGCATGTCACCCCCAACAATCTGGGTCTCATTTTACCAACCTTGGAAGGATGGAAGGCTGAGTCAACCTTGAGCCTGGTGAGATTCAAACTGCCAAATTGCAGGCAGCTGGCAGTCAATAGAGTAGCCTGCAGTACTGCACTCTAACCACTGTGCCACCATGACTCATGTGATTCCCATGGAGATAGATTTGGTTTTTATTCTCTCAGTATTTAGGAAGATGTCAAAGTTGCACCTTCTTTTCCAGCTGTTTCCTTGTCATTTCATGATCCATTTCATGGTCCAAAATTTAATGATTGATTAAAATGGTTGTTTTGATTTTAACTATATTGGTCTGATTGTCAGGTTTCATAGGCTATATTTTCATTCATTGTTCTAAGACAGGTTGATAAAAACAGAAGGTGGGAATACAGATAAAGTCAGCGATAAAGATAAATTAAAAATAAAAAGGTGCCACATGCATTGTTACAAAATAGAAATAGCATATAGCTGCAGTCCAGTGGTTTGGTTGGAAAAACTAATTTGTCTTAGAAAACGGTTTTCTAAGCTTGCCACAACATCATCTTGAGATTCCTATCTGGTCACCAATTCCAAAACTATTGGGCAGCCCTGACACAAGATTTTCCAAAGCACCAGAAGGCAAGACAAAAAAAAACAATGGATGGAAACTAATCAAGGAGAGAAACAACCTGAAATTAAGGTGAAACTTCCTAACAGTGAGGACAATTAATCTGTGGAGCAGCTTGCCTTTAGAAGTTGTGGGTGCTTCATCACTGGAGGCTTTCAAGAAGAGACTGGACAGCCATTGGTCTGAAATGGTCTCCTGTTTAAGCAGCAGGTTGGACTAGGTCCCCTCCAGCTCTGTTCTGATTGAAGATAACCATAGTATGCCATACTGTTTTTTCTCATAGTGGAGATCAGTCCACCATCTGCTTACAGAACATGGTGGATGAGAATATAGACAATTCAGAAGATTGTCTGAATAAGGAAGCCTAAAAGAGAAAGAATCTTTCATCCAGTGAAATAAAACAAAAGAGTGGACGCATTATGTTTTAATAATAAAAGAGCAACCCAGATGTAATTAGGAACTGTGACACATGCAGCCAGCAGTTATATACACTGAGTGGCTAATTAAAATAACAAAACATTTTGAAGCAATATATGCTCAAATCTGTAATTAACATCCAGCTACTCTCAAAAGAAAAGCTAACTGAGGTTCTCTCCTCCAATACACACATGAGGGGGGAAAACTGAATACATTTGAAGTCTTTTCCACTTGGTCAATCGGAGAATGACAAGTTACATGTTATCTTCTATGCCATGTGGCCCTAAGACCTTCTTGAGCAAAAATTAATTTAATGGGCAACTGATGCTGGGGGTGGCAGGGCGAGTATTTTACAAGCGCTGTGTATGCGATTTTAAAATTCTTCTTTAAAAAATGTGAAAGATGGTTTGCTTTTTATTCTTTCCAACTTACAACATGTTGAAAGGAAATGATGTCCCTCAGCACAGTAAACCTCCAAAAGACAACAGGACCAATTTTAATGAAGGGAGGAATCAGCAAAAGAAAGATGGGAGTTCCAGCATATTCCCAGGTGTAAAGATAATGGTGTTAACCTATAAAGTCCTTCATGGCTTGGGTCCGGGGTACTTGCAGGAGTGCCTCCTACCAGCATTGAGGTCCAATCGCCCAGTACGCTGTCACAGGCAGACCCTCCTGGGGGTGCCGCTGGCCAGAAAATGTCGGTTGGCAGACCCCGGGAGAGGGCCTTCTGTGGGGTCGCCCACCCTCTGGGACCAGCTGCCCCTGGGGCTGCGGTTGGTCCCTGACCTACGTTCCTTCTGCCGCAATCTAAAGACCTGGCTGTTTTTATAGGCCGGCCTGGATTGAGAGGGATTGGGGATTTTAAATGGGGCATTTTAGTATTTTATAATATATTTGGATTGGATAAGATTTTGGATGATGTCTTTTATGTATTTTGTATATATATCTCTGTGTGAGCCACCCCGAGTCCTCCCCAGAGATGGGGCGGCATATAAATCCAAATATAATAATAATAATAATAATGATGATGATGATGATGATGATGATGATGATGATGATGATGGTGGTGGTGATGGTGGTGGTGGTAGTGGTGGTGGTGGTGGTGGTGGTGGTGATGATGCAGTTCAGCAACTACTTGGAATTTCAATAGCTAAAAAACTGTTTTTTATATCTCGCCTGTATTATTTTTATAAATAACTCAGGGTGGTGATCATACTCAACGCTCCTTCCTCCTTCTCAGAATAATAAATTTTCCTCAGAACAACAACCCTGTGAGATGGGTTGGGCTGAAAAAGAGTGACTGGCCCAAAGACACCCAGCTGACTTTCATGCCTAAGGAGGGACTACAACTCACAGTCTCCTGGTTTCTAGGCCAGCACCTTAACCAGAGGTAGGCTGCTGCCGGTTCGGACCGGTTCTAGCAAAGTATGCGCTCACTGAACCGGTTGTTAAACTGGTTGGAGCCCACCACTGACCTTAACCACTACATCAAACTGGCCCTATACAGTCTGTGTCAGCCTTTCTAGGCAAGTAGGGATTTTAGGTATAAACCACGTTATTCACTTTTGTGGAGTTAAGATAACGGTTTATTTACAATACATCCCATCCAAGTCAGCGACAACAATAAAATGTCTGTATAAAGCCAGTGCTGAGAGCAACTGACTCTCAGCACCTTTTAGCGCAATAATCCACCCTTCGTAATTAACCTAACATCCGCCCTCCCGGCTAATTCCCTATGCTTCCTCCCCATGCTCCTAATCGCATCTATCAACCCACTCCCAATTAGTGCAGCCCAGCGGTGGGATTCTACCAGTTCGCACCTATTAGCTAGAACCGGTTGTTAACATTCTAAGCAGTTCGGAGAACTGGTTGTTAGAAGAAATTACTGGCCTCATCCTGTAAGGAAGGCAGGAAGGGAACATTCTGGTGTTGCTTACAGAAACTGCCTCTCCGTTAACCCTTATTACATTCTTGGCAGGACTAGACTTCCTGTTTCTGGAACTTCTCTGGAGTTTTTTTCCCCTCCTTTGCTGGTACTTTGCTTGTGTGGAGTGACCATTCAAAGTTACAATGGCACTGAAAAAAGCGATTTATGACCATTTTTCATACTTATGACTGTTGCAGCATCCCCACAGTCATGAGAGGCCAGGCAAGGAGATGCATGCCTCGATGTGAGTGATATTGAGTTAGCCATGCCCAGCCAATAACATGACCACCAAGCCACACCCACCAACTAAGCCATGCCCACAGAACCGGTTGTTAAAAAATTTGAATCCCACCCCTGGTACAGCCCTAAACCACCGCCTCCTCCCCGCAGCTATAGCCACCCTTTAGCATTATTCAAACCAACTTCCCTTTTTTGTCTTAAATGTTTCATCACAATCCCTCTAACAGTATTTGATCCAGCTGGAGTTTCTCCCCACTACATTCCTATCTATCTTATCTACCTACTCCCCCCTAATGTTCTCTAATGTTCTGCAAACAGCCAGCATGCATCGACATAACAATCCTTCATTTCGACTGGAGTTCATCACTTGCTTCCAGTTTCTACATGTTAGCTTTTGCTGTTCTTATCAATGACCTTGCCATCATTCATCGACCTAGCCGACATGCAGTTCGGTTAATTCTGTGTCGGGCTGCATGGTGAGTGTGGAAACGTTGAAGCCTGACAGTCTGAACCTCTTGATCTCTTCCCTTCTGACCAGAATATTTGCAGTCTATCTGTACTTCTACTTACTCAAAACATCTGACCATTGCTGGTAAAGAGGTTGTCAAGAATTCCAGAAGCCATGCTCTATACCAGAGTTCTCCAACCTTGGCAACTGTAAGACTTGTGGACTTCAACTCCCAGAGTTGAAGTCCACAAGTCTTAAAGTTGCCAAGGTTGGAGATCCCTGCTCTCTATTGTTTTACTACCTTGTTTTCTGGTTTTCTGTTCCATCTCTTTACAAAGCTCTCTCACCTTACCTGTCCACACTTCCTGGTTTGGGCCTTAAGATATTTTCCCATGACATGTAACTGAAACCTTTACATCAGGAGAAATCAAATGTACTTTAATCAGGGCCAGTTCTAGGCCTAAGCAACCTAGGCAGTCACCAAGGGCACCAAATTTTAAGGTGTACCTCCATAATTGGAAAAACTTCTGAAATACACAGTGTGAGTGTAACCTGATAATCTTTCCTTGTTGCTTTAGAACCCTTTTCTTTGTAGGCTTTTCAAAAACACTCAGTCAAGTGGTAGCAAACAACACCCCAATTAGGCATTGCAAGCCTGAAAAAGAAATTATTATTACGGCTATGTAGCTCTGGAAGCGGGTAATATAGGTAGCCCTCAACTTATGACCACAACTGAGCCCAACATTTCTGTTGCTAGATGAGACAAAGTAAGTTTTGCCCCATTTTATGCCCTCTCTTGCCACAGTTGTTAAATTAGTAACATGGTGGTTAACTGAATCTGGCTTCTCTGTTGGCTTGCTAGTCAGAAGGTCGCAAAAGATGATCACATGACGCTGGGACATTGCAACAGTCGTAAATATGAGTCATCTGAATTTTGATCACGTGACCATGTGGATGTTGCAGTAGTCATAAGCGTAAAAAATGGCCATAAGTCACTTTTTTCAGTGCCACTGTAATTTTGAATGGTCAGTAAATGAACTGTTGTAAGCCAAGGACTATGTATAATGTCAAAGCAGGAGAAAGGTCTGACAGAAAGGTCCTCAGGAGTGAGTTATGTGACTGTCAATTTATGAAAGTGATATCCAGAAATACAGTATAAGAGCACACTCCATGCACTGTAGACCTGCTCAAAGATTAAGGGGTGCCAAGATATGACTTTGCCAAGATATGACTTTGCCTATCAAAATGTCTAGAACTGGCCCTGCTTTCAGTCACCTAACAACGAAGCTAAATGTCAAAATCTCATTCTGAGTTCCCGAGCATGCTGCTGAAATTTTCTTTTCCTTCCAAAAAGAAGATTGAAAGCTGCCTTCTTTCAGCCAATCAAAGAAGAAAGTTTGAAAAATATGCAGAACAGGGTTCAGGCAAGTATTCATTTGATTAAATTAGGTCCTCTGCAAAAATGCATAGATATTTTTTATAGCAAGACTGCAGCCACCTAAGCAAAGTGGGGTGCTTGGTTGATTAAGATAGATAATTAAATTGTCTCGTAATTACAAAATTTGCAGATTCATTTTACAATAGCAATTTATTTCTCTGCTGATGTCCATAGGCCTTGTATAGATAATGAGCTTTACTCTTTACTTTTAAATTAAGCCTGAAAATACCCTCATTAGAGCAAGTTAATTCTGGTATTTAAATTCTGCATTTTGCTAGTTTTGAATTATATTTATGCCGTCTGTGCAAACATAATTACAATGGCATTTGCAAAGTTCATAGTTGCATCACTACAGTTGATAAAAGATGTATTATATGATTGGTGAAAATTACCAGCACATGAACGTTAGCTGGCAAAACTTAAGGTGCAGTTTGTATGCTGCTTTTTTAGTATGATGATTATATATCTTAATTCTAGTATTTTATTGTCTTATTGCAGTGTCAGCTTTTTCAAATTGTACATGTTATGTTCTAGCCTCAACAAACTTAGTAAGTGCATACTTAGAGAAAGGCGTGTGTGTGTGTGTGTGTGTGTGTGTGTGTGTGTGTGTAATTTTGTCCTGACATCCACTCTGCAATTAAAATATTATATCAGTGATAGGTAGTTGGCTGTTTGCTTTTATACATCTCACTTTACTCTATGCATAGACTTAAATATACTTACAATATACTTACAACTTGCCATCCCTTGTAAAAAGAACTTCACATGCATTATATTTATGGCTGCTGAAGAACAAGTGGAAGCTTCCAAGAACCTGAAAACTCAGCTTTATGTGGATAGTGTTATGTATGCAGGTTTGAATGTTATTGGTTAAGTTTGAACTGTTCTTGTAAAATGTCAGAAATGATTGGTTTAAAAAGTGCGGGAAAACCCTGCACTCTGATTGGCTGGCAACTGCGGCTGCTGGCTATAAGTAGCAGCCACAGACCAGCCAAGTCGGGTCTGTTATGAGCTGTAGTCACTAATAAACTCTTCTCTGAAGCACTCCGCGTCTGACTCTTCATGCAAATCTAACAGATAGTCATACAAAAAGAAAATTACAAGTTTCTATAAGCTTTCCTACTCGGCGCAAAATATTAGGACGACCATGGCAAGGCCAACATGTATGTTTCTTCTTCACACACTTTGAAGAACCTGGAAAGAGCCAAAAGCTTATTTAATTCTGGTTGGTATGATGATAAATTTGGTGGTAACAGTGAATCTTAAAATGCTTTTGGGATCTCAATTAAGAAAGCTAACTTTTGTTTATTGGGACTGTTTTAAAAAAAATCAAGAAACAATTGAAAATTCAGTTTTGTATAGCCAATATAATGGGAATATGGGGATTTACCTCTATATGTTCAAGTCTGAAAATTCAAATACATAGTTTATCATCACAGTATTCATAGTAAGCCAGCATTCAATGACATCAAAATGACAACATGCTATCATTCATAATGATGCAATTTTCTTGCAAAGGCATGATTATATATATTTATGACATCAGATGCAAGTATAGAAATCATGACCTTTCCATGGTGATGTCATCATATGCAAGTCATCCTTTTCTCCCCTGCAGATACTCATGTTCATCATGGATTTGCACAGAACCTAAGTTTTATATGCTGTTTTATATGCTAAGGAAATCAGTTGGATCCAGATGACAGTGGATGAAAGAAAGTTCTGTCAGTAAGGGCCCTGTGAATTCCCTGGGTCCATTGATGTCAAATTTTTCTATGATGGGCATAATTTTATCACTGCTTCATCTCCACAATATCATTTAGGTTAGCTTTATTTTGTGATTGAATTTACAGTAGTTTCTATTAAAATTTATAGACTTTGTAACAACTAGATAGAATGAACTTCGTTAGAACCCAACTCCCATCACATTCAAATATGTATTTATGAGTGGACACCTGCTTACTTAGACCTAACGAATGCTTAATAGATCTAAAACTACTTTCAGTCATGAAAACTCATGGGAAGGTAGTGAGCCAGTCATTATTCTTCTTAGTTCAGCCTATTAGGGAACTATGAAGAGCAAATCCATTCCTTCATCTCTGTGACAGTCCCTCAAGTATTGGAAGACTGTAATCATGCTTCTCTTAGCTTTCTGTTCTTTGGGTTAAACCAGAGGTGGTATTCAGCAGGTTCTGACCAGTTCTGGAGAACCAGTAGTGTAAATTTTAAGTAGTTCAGAGAACTGGCAAATACCACCTCTGACTGGCCCCGCCCGCATCTATTCTCTGCCTCCCGAGTCCCAGCTGATCGGCTGGGTCTTCTTTTGTTGCCTGCACAGGAGTACGGAGTATGGAAAGCAGGTTAGTGGGGTGGGGAGGGAATGGGATTTTGCAATAACCTTCCCCCAGGAGTGTGGAAGGAATGGAGTTTTTACAGTATCCTTCCCCTGCCACGCCCACCAAGCCATGCCATGCTCACCAAGCCATGCCCACAGAACCGGTAGTAAAAAAATTTGAATCCCACCACTGGGTTAAACATGCCCACTTCCTTTAATCATTATTCATGGGATTTAGCTTCCAAGCCCCTCATCATCTGAATTGCTCTTCTCTGCATTCAGTTTCTCAATGTCCTTCTGCATGAGGACAGAGTTTTCCAGGTACAATCTGACCACAATACAGCAGAAAGGAACTATCGCATCGGATGATCTCTACATTATATTTCTGTTTATGCACTTCAAGTTTAAACCTGGAAAAGAGAAATGCTAAGAAACACAGCTATTGGGAAAGCGCAAGAGAGTTGTCAGAACATGAAGGAAGTAAATTCTATTCTATTCTATTTGTAGTAATAATATCAGAAATTAGATTCTGGGATTTGAGAATGGTTGAAAGCAGTATTGTTAAGAAATAGCTAGACTCTTTTTCTTCAGATGTGTTACATCTGATTTGTTATTTGCTATAATATAATATGTCTTGGATCAAAGCTCACCAAATTAGAATAAACTTTTTTTTTATGATTCAGTCATTCTGTGCTCCTATTTTTAAAAATGTTTTATAATTCAGCTTTGTCTTAAGTCATTTCATGCTTTTTCAGAAACATGCAGTTGGAATAATCCCTTTTTTATTAACAGGTTGCTTATTTTGTTCTGCAGCCTTGCAGGAAAGATGATAAATATTGTTGCATGAAAGAAGATTTGAAAAAACACTCTGTCATCTGAGTGCACATGTTTTTCCCTCTGGGATAGTAATTATTGCCTAAGCAGAAAATAGCTAATTTAATTCAAAATCCTGCTTTCCTATCCAATCAAATTGCATTTCTGGTGGGCTATAACTCATGCGGACTCAGGCTGTTGAAAAGAGATACGTGTCTCCATTACAGGATGAATAAATGTAATATTTCATGTTAGTCCCAAAGAGAAAAATAGCAGGAAAGAAGGGTTGGTGTTATTATTACACTGAACATTCTCAAATAAAAGGTCTCAAGCAGGGGAATGGTTTCAAAGCATTTGCAGAAATCATATAAAAACCAGGAAAGGAGATTTACTACTGGTGGGGCAGAAAATTCAAATTATTCTGTCAAAGAAGAGCATGAAAGAAAGAATTCCAGTTTGGAGCAGGGTGATATATGCATCTCTTCTTTAGCACAAATTCTTTATTCTTTATTGACAGAGGTTGCATAAACAATTCCCACCCTCAGCATCATTCTTCCATCCCAGCATCTCTGATATTGTTACATTTGAGATATTGTGGAGTGAGAGTAAAGAAATTGCAGGTGCCCACAGCAGAGCTAACATGCAAAGGAAGGAAAAGGAAGGAAGGAAGGAAGGAAGGAAGGAAGGAAGGAAGGAAGGAAGGAAGGAAGGAAGGAAGGAAGGAAGGAAGGAAGGAAGAATCGGTGGTAAATTAATTTCAGTTCAACAATTGAGAAGGTAGAATTGAACTTGGAATCTGAAGTCTAAGCCCTATCTTAAAATGATATGAGTATCTTTGTGTGTTTGTGTGTGTTTTCTAAACAGCCATGGCAATGAAGCCTAAGGAAGACAGGGCTGTCCAAAAAGAAGACTCTCCCTAAGGATCTAAAATCACACACCCCAAATTTCAAAATGCCATTACTTAACTTACCTGCCTATGGATTGACAAATGTCCACCAGCCTTTGCCATTACAGGTATTTTCAGACTCTGTTCCAGCAGCATTTTGTCTTGTTTTGAAATGTGCTTGTTTCACACACAACGAGAAAAGCATAAATGCCACCTGGAGTGGCCTGCAGGAAATATTTGGAGGCCAACATGTACAATCACAGCCAAATCTTTCCATACCACTGGGATTCAGGAAAGTACAACTGTGTTTGAAAACATTTTCTTGTTGTGCGATTTTGGTCTGACACTGTAACAATGAAGATAGATGTTGGTTTTCTTTTTTCAAGTCCATAAAGGACCTTCTATTCAATTTTTTTATAAAAAGATGGAGCTTGAGAATGGACAGGCTCTTTGGATTTAATTGGCATTTCGGTATATAAGGTAAAGGTAAAGATTCCCCTCGCACATACTTGCTAGTCGTTTCTGACTCTAGGGGGCAGTGCTCATCTCCGTTACAAAGCTGAAGAGCCAGCGCTGTCCGAAGACGTCTCCATAGTCATGTGGCCTGCATGACTGAACGCCAAAAGCACATGGAACACTGTTACCTTCCCACCAAAGTGGTCCCTATTTTTCTATTTGCATTGTTACATGCTTTTGAACTGCTAGGTTGGCAGAAGCTGGGACAAGTAACGGGAGCTCACTCCATTATGCGGTGCTAGGGATTCGAACTGCCGAACATTTTGGTATATTCTTGCACCAAAACCAAAATAGATACTTCCATCTTGTAAATAGATTATGGGTTGATAGTACTCCTTTGGTCCTTCTAAGATAATGCAACTTTAGTTAATTAAATATTTCTCATGTTAGCGTGTTCTTATTTGATTACCATTGTAGACACATGGGCTTAAATTCAATCTTTAAATTATAAAGACACCATTGGGTAAATGTCTATGGAGATTCTCGGTCATCCAGGTCATGGTTGTCTCAAAAGTGCTTTTTCAAGAGGCAACTGGACTTACTGGTTTTTCTTTGAAGACGTTTCGCTTCTCATTCAAGAAGCTTCTTCAGAAAATTCAGTTGCCTGTTGAAAAAGCACCTTTGGGGTGTGACTGCGCAATTCTTAACTTCTCAAAATCAAAACATAATCTTTGCATTTTTCTTTTTTCAGTCTACCTTTCATTTATATGGCATTGAAAATACTGTTACCATAATTTCACTTTACAATTACCAAGGCGTGGAAATCCCCGCTAATGGGTTGTCAGCTAAAAGCCACCAATGTTAGCATCCGATTAATAGCGTAAAATGGAAGGTGAAGAATATAAGAAAGCTGTCACCTGTGCAGATGTGGATATGAGAATGTTTCTTTGTGGGATTTTTAACTGCAGAAAGTGTAATTCTTGTTGGTCCATGTTCAAGTGCTCCGTCAGCTGTTGGTGGAAGTCAGTTCTCAGTTTCACATTCACTCATTTATTTTTCAGTTAAAGTGGAAGCTAAGGCAGAAGCATCATAGAAACCCCTCCAGAAAAGGGAATACATGTTCAATTAATTTTAAAATAAGGAAGATTAGTCACTGTAGGTGGACAACATCCATTCATTTCGCAATGCCTTGTATAGAAAGGAAATAGTCTGAAGTGTTTCGTTGGTAGATTACATCTTCAAGGGACATTACCAGAAAAATTAGTCTCAAACCTAGAAGATTTCATACAAGTTTGGAAACAAACAAGAATTCTAATTAATCCACTAAACTTAGAGGGAAAATGTAAAATTCCCAACTTTGCCTAAATTGTTTAATTATTGCCTGGGGTCATTATCCACACCCAGTTCCCAGCTGCAATTCTGGCCCACCCAAACAACCCCTTTTGTGATTGAATATAGGAAGTACAGGCAGCCCTTGACTGAAGACCACCACTGAGCCTAAAATTTCTGTCGCTAAGCAAGATAGTTAAGTGAATTTAGCTCCATCTTGCAACCTTTTCTTGCCACAGTTGTTAAGTGAATCATTGCAGTTAAGTTAGTAACCTGGTTGTTAAGTGAATCTGGCTTCTCCATTGACTTTGCTAGTCAGAAGGTCACAAAAGGTGATCACATAACCCCAGAACATTGCAACTGTCGTAAATAGGAGTCATCTGAATGTTGGTCACATGACCATGGGGATACTGTAACAGTCGTAAATGTGAAAAATGGTCATAAGTCACTTTTTTCAGTGCCATTGTAACTTTGAATGGTCACTAAAAGAACTGTTGTAAATCAAGGACTACCTATAGTCTAATTCTATACTTTTTGTTCCCGCTCTATTTTTTCTTCTTTCTTGTTTGTGGCCTGGCAAATTAACAGCATTATTAAAGAATTTATGTATTCATTTATTCAATTCCTATAGCTGCCCAATTCTACCCTTTATTTTTTTCCCATTCTTCCTATGCAACATCGTTCATATAGCTACAATTATCCTGTGCTTGAAAGCTTTGCTAAATATGATGCCAAACATAAGGATGTATTAAAATAGCAGGTCCCTTGGGACTGCTATTTTGAGAAGAACATTTGTGATTTTCTTTCCCCTTCAACAGAACTTTCTAGCATTCTTCATAAAAATGTTAAAAACTTGTTTCTCAGCTCATATTTTTATAACACATTAATCGTGGATATTAATGTATCTTTTCTTTTATGTATACTGAGAGTATTTACACCAAGACAAATTCCTTGTGTGTCCAATCACACTTGGCCTCTAAAGTATTCTAAAGTAAGTATTAAGTTTTACGCAAAGGAGAGATGGGTATAGTTGGTAAATCAGTCTAGAAACAGGCATATATTCCTTTCTACCAATTGTATATACAGAGGTTGACTGGATTGGCAGTTGAATCGTATAGTATTTGAAGATGGTTCAGAAGGCAGCATTTTCCATCCTATTTGTGGTCAGCAACCTAGTGTTCATTTGGTCTTATGGCAGCCATATTATTTTTCTGTCAACAGAGGATAATGATCAGATAGGTTGCTATCAAAGCCCTCCCACAGGAGCTGATGTTTGATGTAATCATCTTAAGTTTTGTAATGTTAAGGCTGATATAATATCACTTTTCCTTGCTTCTTCAGGTTTTAATTATAGTCATGGTAATTGAAGTTTTGAGATGGACTATGAACAGAATGTTTTCAGTTGATCTACGATCATACTAATAGTTTCTTGTCAGAAGCAGCAAAGTGTGAAAGGTTTTAAGGGTGACATCACTGTCTCTGGGAGATGCCTGGTTCATTCTCTGTTATATTTCAAGAACAAAGTTGGCATTTATCAACAAATTACTTCACTGGGCAGCATTTGTAGATGAAGCCCATATAACCATTTAGATTAAGTACTTTTTTGTCTTATGTCTAAGGATAACAATTAGACATTAGGGACAGGTTTTTTTACCCCATGTCATCATTCTGCTGAACTTCTAATTCCCACAGAACTGTCTTGTGTCTAAGGATATTTACCTGTGTAGTATGGCTGTATTAGTATTATCTCTCTCATCTTTTCTACCACCTTCTCCTATTAGTAACTCATGATTATACTACTTTGTTGTTTGTATGTACACCAAGAGCTTATGCACCAGAAAAAAATTCCTCATGGGTCCAATCACACTTGGCCAATAAAATATTCTGTTCTGTTCTTTATGTTGTGTTCCGTTCCATTCCATTCCATTCTCTGAAAACAAGTTTACATTCATTTACATTCTGGTTATCTATCAGAATTCTGCATCCTGTTTTATGTTTTTCTTAATGTGGCACCCTCCAGATAAAATGAGGTGGCAATTTGAGGTGACTCTCCAACCATGTCTGGGAAGATTGATCTCTTTGATGAGGACACCTAATCATTTCTGATAAGATAGGATTCCTTTGTACTTTGACCTTTTATGATCCCTATTTTTAACCTCTGTCCTGAGTGTATATATTTAGATCAATTTCAGTAGCTAATGTAGTTTCACACCTGCCAATATTGAGAGATTAAAAGCAAACTCAATCAGGAGGGCCAAGAATTGAAATCCTGGCCTTTTTATACATTGATACAAAAGTTTCTAATAAGTCCAAAATACCACTGTATGCCATTAAAATAAATTTATTAAATAAAAACATTGTAAAAGAGAGCTACTTTTTTGCCATTTCATTGGGGCCACTTACTGGGCTGTGGTTTTCATTAAACAGGAAACTAATATTGGATCTGGTGCTTGTTGAAAAAGAACATAATATCTTTGATGAATCCTGCCAAATTTCAAATGATTAAGGAACAGGGAACTATTGCTAAAAATTCGGCCAAGAAATAAAATTGATATTGGAGGTTGTCAAAAGAAAAAAAATACCACATTTTGTTTTCAATTTGGCATGTGTCACCTGCTCATAAAAAGCTATAATTCTGGCAATTTTAGCTCCATTTCAGATTACCTCTAGTGAAAAGCAGCCTGAAAGAACATTTAAATAATTGAACTACCGTTTATTCAGTCAATGAGCAGCAAAATTTGAAAAATACAACACCAAAGGAAAATCAAATTAATGAGAAAAAATTGATTTGATGAGATAAAATACTAGCACAACACAGATAAAATAACAGATATCCACCTTGGAAGTGCTGGCTAAGAAAGGACAGTGCTATCTCTGGGCCCTGTTATTCCACGGGAAAATGCTTTAGAGCATAAGTCCCCAACTCCTGGGCCACGGCCCATAACAGGACAGTGGCCTATTCGAAATTGGGCCACATGAGAGGCTGGCCAGACCACACACATGCAACTCAACATGCACAAGCAGTGGGCCGGCACATGCATGGCAGACCGGTGGGCACTCATATGCATGTGCAGTGGGTTGGTGGGCACTCACGCACCTGTGCAGCAGGCCAGCGAGTACTTGCATGCACGCATGCATGCCAGCCTGCAGCTCATAGAAGTTGAGCTGAGTGCATGTGCACTGATCCATCACTTGCGCAAGGGCTGCATGCACACGTGCATGTCAGTCTGCTGCTGACAAAGCCCAGTTCCCCTTTCCCCCCAAACCAGACCACTGCAAAGGTTGGGGACCCCTAAGAGAGAGTCATCTGCAACAAATGCAACAGCTTCTTAATCTCAAGCCTAAGGAGCAAAGTGTGGCTGGCAGGCCCATGTGAATACCTGTCTTCCTGATGCTTGGCAGGGATGTAGTTTTCACTAGCAGCCATGCTGTCAGCCTTACCAAGTAGACCAGTCAGGATACACTGCTCAGAATCGCTTGACAGTGAAATGTGCAGTGTATAAATTTAATAAATAAACAAACAGCCAGATAAGCTACTTTATTGTAAAGCTACATTTACAGAATCTTGTAAGTACAATTTTCCTGCCAGCACCTTCACAGCCCAATAACTTAGGGAGGGTCCCTCCTGAGACCCTTGCTCTGCCCACAGTGCAGCTGTGGGCTAAGCTCCCTTTTTATCCGACTGTTTCTTAGGCAACATTTGTTTGCTTGGTCTCCCAAGGTCATTCTCACATACCATTTACACCTATTCCCCACCCTCAGCCAAATTGACAAGGTTTGCTGTGAGAACTTGCTGAAGGCAGAACAAGAAGCAAAGGATGGAAACTAACCAAGGAGAGAAATAAAGAGAAATTTCCTGACAGTTAGAACAATTAATCAGTGGAACAGTTTGTCCTCAGACGTTCTGAGTGCTCCATCACTGGAGATTTTTAAGAAGCGGTTGCACAACCACTTGTCTGAAATACTATAGGGTCTCCTGCTTGAGAAGGGAGCACTAGAAGATCTCCAGATCCAATTCTATTATTCTGTTACTGGCACTTACTGGCACTTCCTGCCTCTGTTTTCATTTTGTTGAAGCACCCAATCTTTCACATCCTGATTAGTAGCTGTGGAACACAAGGAGCCTTTAGCAACACCACCCTCACCTCAGTCATCCCCATGGAAGAGAGAAACAGCTTAAAGCTGCTGGGTGGAAGTGCCTAGACCAATTCAATTGTTATTCTTGCATTGCCTTTCCAATCCATAGGAAATTTGTGAACCACAATATAAAGCATTTTTTGATTCAGAAATGTCTGATCCAGCAATGGCCATTTAAGTCACTCAACACTCCTCAATCCTAGAACCCATTCAACTCTTACATCCCCAGAACCTTTGGATTCTGCTGAGGCTGGCTAAGCAAGGCCTGTGTTCCTTGCTTTCTTGAAATCCATGTTGTAGCTAGATCTTTCTACATCAGAAACAGTTTCACAGTTCTACATGGACATTCCAAGAATTGTTGCAGAACTTTAAGGTAGAGCTGATATTGCAGGTTTGTTCCAGTAGTATACATTGAAAAGTTCAATGTATTATCCTCTCTCTCTCTCTCTCTGCCCCTCCCCCTCTCCGTTTCTCTCTCTCCACATTTATATACCACCAACTCACACATAATGACTCATTATGATAAGATACAGGTATAAGGATAAAGAGAAGGGATTATAATTTTCTACGGCTTCCTTTTCCTAGGCCCATGGTTATTTTCCATCATTTTAAAGCAGCTTAAATAACTCTGAATTTTATTGAGGAAGGGCACAATGTTCTTCATCTGTTACCTGATAGCTTCAGGGAAATTCATTATTTTTCATTTATTTGTCTTGCTATTCGTTTGGAGATTTAAAGGCTGTTAGCTGACATATTGAATTGGTTTCTTTATTGTAAGCTTCTCAGAAAGCACTGTAATGTTAACAGTGGGGCCATAAATGACACAAATAAGTAAACCAATCAATCAATATTGACATTAGATGTTATAATTTCACACCTGCCACTCCTCTTCTACTCAAATACCTTCATATTTCTCTATGTTGGATTTCAGTGCCCTGAGATCCTGGTTGGTAAGCTATTACTGCCTATAGAAAATGTCCACATTTTTGGGCTTTTTCTACATTTTTTCACATGTAAAAAAGCCCAAATATATTGGTTGAAAATCAGAAACTGGTCAGAAGAGATGTGTAAAATTAAAATGGAGCTCAGACCCGAAATTTTCTTATTAGGAATCAATGTGGGGAAATACAATAAAGAGGTAATATATTTAATAATCCATGTCACCACTGCCCGCGAGACTAGCTTTTGCCCAGAAATGGAAAGGAAATGATATGCCAGAAGAGATGGAAATAATTAGAAAAATTTGGTCGTGTGCTGAAATGGATAGAATAACTCAAGAATTAAAAGATAAGACTGAATCTAATTATTATAGAATTTGGGAGAAGTTTTACCACTGGCTTAAAAAAAAAGAATGGAGTAACTTTAGCTAAGATGATCAATATTTATGCACATATGTAAATTTGTATTTTTCGCTATGTATGCATCACGTTCATTGTTTTTATGTTTTTTTCTGTTTGTTGTTCATTAATAAAACTCTTTAAAAAAATGTCCACATGTTTAACAATAATGTAAAAAGTAATATATAATCTCAAAGGATAATTGTCTATTTAGTAAGTTATGCTATCTACTCTGGATGATAGTAATTCTTCACACAGAAATGGTGTGATACAAATTTTTCCAAGCATTAGACCAGGCTCTAAGGATCCATCAGTTAAAGGGCAGTAAAGAATATTATTAAATAATTTTGAATTACAGTTGCTTTTGCTTCGATAGCTAGGTTGTTTCTATTTCTGTGCCTATGTTAACATTCTAAAAGTAATTTAATTGTTTTATGTGAGCCACTTAATATTGGAACAAAGTAAATGATTCCGTCATTACAGTACTGTGATGGGCATCTCCTCTTCCTTTTGCTATTAAGCATCCCTTTTTATACTGCTGACAACATAATCAAAATTCTTCAAATCATTTTCCTCCTTTCCTTCCATATTATCTTAGCTGGCCTGCTTTTGCTTTGCAGCCTTAAGGTAAAAACTTGCAAAGATGTCAATGCACCGGATAATAAATTTATTTGGGATTAAACACTGGATTTGACTAGTATCTTTTTTATTGGTAGATTAAATTAAAAGAGTAAATTAAATTAAAAGAGTGGTGCAGTGGCCTAGAGGTGAAGTTCTTGCCTCACAATCTGGAGGCTGTGAGTTTGATCCTAGGTGTGTCCTCTCTCTGGACACAATGAGAATATATCTGCTGAAAAAAACTCTGCATTGATGACAGGAAGGGCATCAGGCCAGTAAACACTCAGCTGCATTCAATTGCCCAGAGTCCACCCGGCAAGGAATTATGGAGTTGTTAAGAGAGGAAGATGATGCTCTAGTAAATTAAAGCCATTGTCTACAGTCTGGGGACTCATTTGTTGTAATGCTATGCCAAAAATATTGCCTCTTTCCTTAGGCCTCCTTGCTCAGGGTGTCACAGTTTAACTTCCAGTCCTCTGGAGCTGACTTTTACATTCAGACAATGCAGAATTCCGCTCTCCCATCCTTTTCTTGATAATTTTTTAAATTTTCTATTGGACTGGTTAATAGAGTTACCCAGAGCTATTGAAAGTTATATTAATCATTACAGTCTTCAGATTTCACCCTCCAATATCTGTATAGCATAATATTAACCAGTAACGGGATAATGACCTTTTACTGCTCTCTTTACATTTTTCATGTTGGGAAAAAAAAAGATATACAGGTTGGGAGACCCAGTTTTGCCTATTGGTTAAGGCACCAAGCTAGAAACCAGAAGACTATGAATTCTGGTCTTGCCTTAGGCATGAAAGCCAGCTGGGTGGCTTTGGGCTAGTTACTGTATCTCAGCCCAACACAGGGGTGTTGCTGTGGAGAAAATAGGAGGAAGAAGGCAGTGGTGGGATTCAATTTTTTTTACTACCGGTTCTATGAATGTGGCAGGGGAAGGATACTGTAAAATCTCCAGTCAGAGGTGGTATTTGCCAGTTCTCCAAACTACTGAAAATTTCTCCAGAACTGGTCAGAACCTGCTGAATACCACCTCTGGAAGAAGGAGTATTAGGTATATTTGCTGCCTTGAGTTATTTATAAAAACAGTAAAGGTGGAATGAAAATATAATATATTTTTTTAAAGTCTAGGTAGTTTGTACATATTCGATTTCTACTGTAGAATGGTATTATCCCAGCTGTGTATTATATTAATGTAGTTAGCTGGCTGATTTCTTCTAATGACCTACCGGTCAACTTAGTAGGCATCAGCAATTTAAGGATTAAACGGGAACTCAAATACTAGTAGGTGTTGTTCTCGTATTTTGATATTACTCAAACACTTATTTTGTAATTTGGGAAAGAACTCTTCCATAAGCAGGCGATTTAAGGCTTGTTTTAACAACCTAAGCTGGCCTGCTTGAGGAAATACATTTGAAGCTTTGTTCACATGAGCGACAGAGTTTGGACACTTAAGACTGCAGCCTCAGGAATGAAGGTGTGTGATGATGGCCAATTGGCCAGTTAAGGATTACAGTTGTGGTGGATGGCTAGGTGGACCCAAGAAGTTAATGGCTATTGACAATTTGAGAAATCCAACTAGGGTGAGCAGGGGCCCAGCCACATTCTGTGCTTCTCCAAACCATCTGCCTGAGTTAACGGTCATAGTAATTATTACAAGTTAATCTGCAATTTGCAGCCTGGCTGTCCTTGTTTAAATTTGAGCTCCATCTTGTGGCCATGCTAATAACTGCTATTTGAAGCATTAAAGTTTAGATTTTTAAAAATTATTTTAAATAGAGAGAGAGAGACTGTTTGATAAGCATACAAATCCTCTTCCCATTTTCCCTTCCATATGCAGAATTAATACACAAAGAAAGAGACAGATTGTGTTAGTTGGTCTCATTGACATTCTCTGCCTGCTTCCTAACAGTGCTGACACATATAAGGTGAAGATTGACTCTTTCCTATTGATGTTCAATGACTAATTTTTATTCTGTTCACATCTTTAAGCAACCCAGCTTGATTTGCATTTCTCATGCCAACACGCAGATTCTCTTTCAGTTATCTTTCAGGTTTCACACTTTTCCAAGTGTTGCAATATTATTCTTGACAAAAAGCAAAGGTGCATTGTGGGAAGGGCAACAGTTCATTGTCATCCCAAATCCCACATCTCTGACATGGCTTCCTCGTGAGTAAATTAGGTCTGTACAAGCAAATACACCAAGAATATTGTCTGGAAGTGAACACTGTGATCACATTGCACCAGTTTTATGTTATCTTCATGGGTTCCCAGTTCATTCCCAATCCCAGTTCAGGAAGTAAAGTTAAAAAGTAAAGCCTCTTGTGATTTGGAATCAGAATTTGCCTCATCTCCTGTACTGCCTTACCTCTGTATCCTAATCCATAAAGCCAACATAGGCTTTGTTCCCTGTATTGTTTGCAAAGCCCGCTGTGGTCTTGCTAGTTTTGACAGGGCTAACCTGTGCCAAACTTGATTGGTTAAAAAAAAAGTGGCACACCTTCTAGGTTGCTCCGATTCCACGTAGAGTGTCTCGACTCACACTTTGAGGAACCCTGGAATGAGGAAATATTCAAAGGCGTGAGGCAAGGGACTTTGCCTGCTTTCCTGTGACTAGGGGTGGGCTTCAAAAATTTTAGCAAGGGCAGAGGGTGGTATTCAGCAGGTTCTGACCAGTACTGGAGAACCGGAAACGGAAATTTTGAGTAGTTCAGAGAATCGGCAAATACCATCTCTGACTAGAGATTTTACAGTAGCCTTTCCCTGCCACGCCCACCAAGCCACGCCCACAGAACCGGTAGTAAACATTTTTGAATCCCACCAGTGGGCAAAGGGTTCTCTGTCCGGTTGTTGGGTGGGCGTAGCCACAGTGGGCATGGCCTAGTTGGCTTCCTGCACCCGGTGGGGGGAGGCATTTTTGCCTCCCCCCCCAGGCTCTGGAGCCTCTGGGAGAGTGAAAACTGCATCTGGAGGCTCTCTGGAAGCCAGAAATGGGCCCATTTCCAGCCTTTCCGAACTTGTGAGAGGCCCGTTTTTTGCCCTCCATGAGCCTCCGTGTGTGCCCTGCACTTACCTGCATCCAAAACAGGCCACATGGGGGCTCCTGGGAGGGACAGGGTGTGATGGGCGAGGCCAGCCAGGAGTGGGATCTGGGGATTCTCTGAACTGCACAGAATTTTAGCTAGTGGCTCTCCCAAACCCCCAGCAGCCTACCCCTACCTGTGACCAATGGCTACCTGAGAGCAGATCTTCTCCATGGTAGACATCTGTCTCTGGAATGCTCTACCCCAGGAAGCTTGCCATTTTCTAACTTTCAGTATCAAAGGTTTGTCATTAATTAGTCTGCCATTATTCTTGTCCTGGATTATTGTTTAAGTTTTTTAAAAACATTATATTGTCATTTTAGTATGTTGTGTAAGCCACACGTGGAAACTCACTTTGGAATGCCAGCATGCATTAAAATAAGGCAAAGTAAAACATAAAAGGCATAGTTTACTAATACTGGAAGTAGATGTTCTGTTTCGGGGTGCCAAACTCGCAATGGCACATTGTTGTCACGTACGTATGGCAACTTTTTCCCCCTTCGCTAAACCGAGAGTGGGAGTGGCCAGTGCGTGATGCATCCAGGCCATGGGCCGTGAGTTTGACACTCCTGTGCTATGTGATAATAAATCCATATTTATTAACTGTGATTATCCTGTTTGTTGGATCCACTAATTCCGACTCACTCTTACTGGCACCATTTCAATTTGGAGTCAAAATCATCCACATTCAGGAAAATGTCCCTGTTATCTTCTGTGTATTCCATAAATACATTATTCTGTTTTCTGGCTGAGCTCAAGGGAAATATTGATTAGTGAAATGTGGATTAAATAGGCATTTATGTCAGCAGTATTCCATTGCTGCTAGCATCGGCATATGCACTGTGCTGCTTGGCTGCCCTTATGCCAATTAGGAAGCAGCTCATCCTCCCTGTGCCAAACCAATTTCAAAGGAACGTGAAAAGATGGAAACCTTGCCAAGTATGCCAAAGAGTATTATAACAGGACAATCTGAAGGATATTTGAGTAGAAAACCACTCCCCCATCCCATAGATCTGGGGCATCCCAAATAGGTTTGAATGTGCTGTCTCACCATCCAAAATGACTTTAAACTGCTAATCCTCAGTGAATGTTGTGATGGATGTAATCAGCTTTGTATATAAAACAAACAAGGAGAAGCAATTTGAACTTTTGGGACTTTTTGAACCAATCCCTTAAAAGGTACCCTTTCGATGTGTTTGGATAACTTCCAAAATCACCAGCTATTCTAGTCAACGCTAAGATTACCAGAGTTGTGATCCCAAAGTTTCGGAGGTCTACTTGTTTAGAGAAAGCTATGAGTCCCTCAGAGTTGAGACCTGATAATGTAGGGGACTTGACCATACAGTTCTCTTAGCAGCAGAATAGACGTAATGCCTTCTTCCAAGATTTCCCCCCAATTCCCAGTCTAGCATATAATTCTGGGATACCACAGTATTCTCTTATCCAAGTAATAACCAAGCCTCACCCTTTGAAGGCCAGCTAAGATTAAACACCTGCTGAGATATAAGTAGACCTATTTGTTTGTGTATTAAATTTCAGTGGATCTTATTTTCTAGGATATGTGGACTTTCTTTTGGTAGTCAAAATCTGAAATGAGCTTAGAAATTCTAATAAACTAGGACTGGGTATTCAGTACTTTGCATTGATTACAAATGCCACAAAAGCTGGAACCTACTTATGACAGGTTCTATTCATCTATCTCTGTCTGTCTGCCTGTCTGCCTGTCTGCCTGCCTAGAATAACTATCTATCTATTATCTATGGTATCTATCTCTATGCTATCTATCTCTATGGTATCTAGCTAGCTAGCTAGCTAGCTAGCTAGCTAGCTAGCTAGCTATCTCATCTTTGGTTAATTTTAGTCTTCTTACATTGGCTGCAAGTTTCTAGGCCCCTGGGGAGAGCTTATTACTAAAGAGAAGCATTAATGAAAAAAACCCATATTTCCACTCCTTTAGCACATTAATGTACTCTCTGTACCTACATGATAAATTAGACTATAGTACAACAACTTCCATAAGATAAGTCAGGAAGCTTTATTGCTGAATGAAAAACTCAAGCTGAGATTCGATGGCTTTGGGAGGAGGAAGGTGGTAGATTTAGATCCCCAATTTTAATTCAGCAACTCATGACATCTGCCATACAATCCCTCTTCCAATTTTTCCTCATAATAAAGAACCCTGTGACATACATTAGGCCCAGAAAGAATGTGAGTCTCTCAAGGTCGCCAAGAGTCTATGGGGACTAACAAGAATCTGGATATTAACCCCTTCACCAAAATGGCTTTTCTAGCCCTATTCAAATGTTAAACATAAACAAACACAAGAACTCCAAAGTGTAGAGTATCCTTGCACACCCAAAATGCATATTTGCAGAAATCCAACTGCTACTTCAGAGAGATTCAAGTTAGCATCAAGGGCGGAAAAAGTATTGAGCATCTGGCTCAATGTAGTAGCTCCCTCTCTTAATATCCTAAGTTAAGGGAAACAGAGTTCCCATTTTGCCTAAGAGATATACAAATATTAATTGAGAGAGTGGGAGAAGGAGAAGGAGGGAGAGAGGGGGAGGGAGAGAAAGAGAGAGAGGGAGGGAGAGAGAGAGAGAGAGATGCAAAATTCGTGGTTATAGTAATTTAAGTAGAAATTCAATACATCTCACATGTAGGCCTATCTGACTGCCTTATAAATCTATTCAGCTACTGTTAAATCTTGCTGGGCAACATCAGGATCTCCATTTTGCTTCCTTAAAATGCTTTGTTTTGAAATTGTTTTGAGAACAGAAGCAGAAATGGGACTGTGGGCCATAAAATAGAACCCACAATGGTAGCTGTTTGTATCAAAAGCAAATCTAGGTGAAATTTTTAGTGTTTCATTGTAGAATGTTATGATTTTGATGATCACATTATCAGTTGAGCAAAATATTCTTCATGGCATATCAAAACTGTTTGAATACATGTCAAACTATTTTGAAGTAAATTTGATGATTTTATTGTATAGCACTTTGTTTTTCCCTCCTAAACGATGTTCCAGTTGAGTGCATGCATGTGGTGAAAATATAGTATCTTATTACCTCTCTTAATTTAAGCTTTGAAATTGTAGTGCATTTATAAAACACAAGAGGGCAATAAAATAATAAGAAGGAAATATCTAATGTAATAAGACACTATTCCCGGTAGCTTTCTTTAACAGGAATTCATCTACACTAATGGCTCTTTCTGCTATCAATCAAAAGATACCATGGAGGTTTTCCATTTTAATGAACTTTTTTATTATTATTAAAAACAGGAAAATACATGCTGGGAAAATGGGGAAAAAAAACAGGAAAATACATGCTGGGAAAATGGGGAAAAAACAGGAAAATACATGCTGGGAAAATGGGGAAACATCACAAACAAAAGGTTACCTCGTTGACATCCTGCATAAGATTTGGGTACACAGAGATTCCATTAGCAAACCTGTCAAGCCCTCATTTTGAAAATATCCTATCTCTGGATCACAACTGTTTCATTTCAAGCTAAAACAAATTGTTGCCATTTGTTAAAAGGAATTGGACAGGGCTAGTAGACTTTTGAATTCTTGTTAGAAAACTGCTGTGAACCAGCAGGAGTCTGATAATAATAAATTAGCATCAATTTGCACTTTCAAAAATACCCACAATTAATATTATTTACTCAAAAACATAGTGGAGGCACCTAACTACTTTCAATGAAGATTAGTTAAAACCAGTATCTTCTAGCCTCATCTTGGTCTAGAGCAGGGGTCTTCAAACTTGACAGCTTTAAGACTTGTGGACTTCAACTCCCAGAATTCCTCCCCCAGTCATGTTAGCTCAGGAATTCTGAGAGTTGAAGTCCACAAGTGTTAAACTTGCCAAGTTTGGTCTAGAGTCTGCTGCCTTGTGATGTCTTTTCCTTCCTTCCTTCCTTCCTTCCTTCCTTCCTTCCTTCCTTCCTTCCTTCCTTCCTTCCTTCCTTCCTTCCTTCCTCTGTTTTTCAATGTTTGCTTTTTTAGAGTTCTTGTGACTAATATACCTTAAATGGTATGCACTGCAAATAATATGCATTATTTCATTAATTTCTTATTAATACAGTACCACATCTATTTTCCCTGTGAAAAAGTTTGCACTGCTTAAAAAGTTATTTTTATGTTTTGTAGGATCTTGGTGTGTGCTTGTCTTTTTAGCTTTTATTTATTTATGGATGAATGAATTCCTGGCCAAAGGATTAGCAGTCAGGCAAGATAATCACTTCTTAGCCCTTGGACAAAGATTAAGTGCAGCAAAGAGTTTTACAAATTATACTCTTATTTTTTTAAAAAATGTAAGTATCAACCCACGATCTGCATCTGAGCATGTACATAGGCAGCCAATAGGTCTAAATACTTACCTGTATCAGTGCAGATGGTCTAGAGATGCAGTGTTAATACTGTCGTTGTGTTGTGATGCCTCATAACAACCTCAATTCATATTCCAAACAAGAAGAATGTCAGGTTAAGAGATTTCTCTTGTGAGATGCATATTAGGCATTCTGATATATTATTTAGCGATTTCTGGGATTTATGTCCATCTTACTGCCAACAGATGGGACCAAAGGGGCTTAACAAGTTAACAATAACAATGTGCATTAAACACAATTACTGCATAATTTAAAACAGGCAAAAAGCACTGTGATAGAAAGTTTATTTTAGTCCTTCCAATCTAACATTTTAATCACATTTTTTTCATAGTTTCTGCAAAAGTGCCTTGGTGGCTCAGGCTGTTAAATGCCTGCTCTTAAGATCCAGCTGTCTACAATTACTGTAGGCTCGAATCCCACCAGGCTCAAGGTTGACTCAGCCTTCCATCCTCTCAGGGTAGGTAAATTGAGGACCCAAGATTGTTGGGGGCAATAAGCTGACTTTGTAAAAATGCCGCTTAGTAATAAGCAGGCATATACAATGGAATGAAGGCTATTGCTGAGCGCATTGGGTTGTGCTCCAAAAATTGTAAGCCGCCCTGAGTCTTCGGAGAAGGGCGGCATATAAATGTAATTTTTTTAAAAGTGGAAAATTTATTGAAACTTTATACTATAATGCTACCCCAAATTAAATATGCATTTGGCTAAGGAGAAGGTTTTTATTTGTTTGCTGCAATAGACTGGTTTAGGATGCTGGATCATGGACATTCAGGGGCCAGTCTATTTTAGACATCAAAGTTCACTAGGTGGCTTTAAACCAGTGTTTCTTAACCTTAGTTACTTTAAGACAGGTAGACTTCAACTCCCTGCTGGGTGGGGAATTCTGGGGATTGAAGTCCACATGTCTTAAAATGGCCAATGTTGAGAAACACTGCCTTAGACCTATCACACTCTCTCAGTTCAACCTATTTCACAGGGCTTATATTGTAGGAAACATTGAAGAAGAGAATGTTATGAATGTCACCTTGAGCTCTGGAGGAAAAATGGGTAATAAATAAATGAATAAGAACATTTGTTTGGGTTGTCCGTGTGTAATTAACTTTGTTCCATTCAAATACATCTCATTTGGTACTCATTGTAGTATGTTGCCAGTAATGCTCAGAAACTTAATTCTATTTGTACGAACATTTGCAAATGGCTTTCCTGTAGCTGGGGTTTTCCAGATGTGTTGCACTTCAAATCCCATAATATGTGGCTGGCTAGTGATCATAGGAATTCTCTCCAGCTCATACAGAATGTAGTATATTTGAGAACATTGGGGAAGAAATGGCAAACTGAAGATGACTCCATAAAAGCGGAACTGACAATCACAACAGAATGAAGAATCAGCAAGCAGACCAGCTCCTTTGTAATTCAGGGATGTCAAACTCCCAGCCCATGGGCCGAATGCATCATGTGCTGGCCACGCCCATGCCTAGTTTAGCAAAAGGGGGGAAAGTCCCACCATGATGACGTGAGGTTGACACCCCTGTTGTAATTCCTTTTCTTGAGCATTTGTAGACTTCAAATCATCCACAAGTGCTCCATATAGTTGTTCTTCGAGAAGAGATCATCAGATGTTGGTCTGTGATGGGTTAACAACTCTGGGAGATGAGGGATTGTCATTGTCGTTCAAACCATGGTTGGTGTGATGACCCGGGGTGTGGCACAAAAGCAACAGAGTCCCTTTATTATCTCTAACTTTGCCCCCAATGTCCAGGTCACCTTCTGGCCGGAGAAAAACTCTCCCAAGAACAGCCTTTGACTGTAGAAAATTAAGTCCAAAACAGGGTAAACACAAACTGTAACTTAAAGTCCAAACAAGCCAAACAGAAGTAATTAGTTTGACAGTGCAGGAGCAAGAATTTCAGACTTGAAAGCATGGCAAAACTCACACGCTTGGGAAGATGCCAGGAACACAGATAAGCCATGGCAACACAAGATAAACTCACGTTTGCTCCCAACAGCCTGCCGCATGCAGCTTGCCTTTTTTATACACTGTGTTCCCAGCTGCAGCTAATGAAGGGAACCCACTTTGCTCTCTTCTCCAGCATGCTGTAGGCAAGATGGGCCTGGGTCTTCCTCTGAATTCCCTCTCCCTCTCCTCTCTCCCCTCTGCCCTCTTCCAGTTTCCCCCACAGCCAATGGAGCCACACTCCCACTCCCTGTCAGCTGTTTGGCTTACTCCCTGGATTCAGACTCCAATAGGGGCATGACACTTGGCATTTATGGAGAGTCTCAATCACCCAGGTCATGGTTGTCCCAAATGTGTTGTTTCTGTAGAAAGTTAGCACCCACCCCTCTCTTAGAAGAATGAAATATTCTAGGAAATATTAAAAAGGCAGAATATTATACCTCCCTGGATGAGAAAAGGAGAAACATGCCCTTGGAAATCAGCTCTCACCTTTGTTAATAGCCCCAGAGGGACTGAGCCATCCTATCTACAAGACAAAAGACATTTAGCTCCAGGATGATGGGATTAGCCCTCACTCATATCCAAGCCATTAAGCCATAATAGGAATTGCCCAAAGCCCATTCATTACATCACCCAGCAAGATTCAAGCTTGGGACTCAAGACAACCTACAAAGTTACCCCTGCATGGCCCCATGGGAGTCTGGCAACCAATCAGGATACATTTCTTGCCACGGGAACAGGAAGCAAGTTCAAAGCCCAACAGAGGTTATAAATCTCTCTCCCTGTCTCACCCATGTGCTCAGTTTTGCCCAGGACCTCAAATCATGTAGTCCTGCTGTCCACCATTAAACCATCTTTCCAAATAGCCTCCATGTTTCCAGTATCTTTCTCCCCACTTGGAACTGAATCCAGATGGACATTTCTTCCAACATTTCCAAAAGGCAACTGGACTTTTTTGGTTTTTTTCTTTGAAAAAAAAAGTTAGAATTGAAGAAGCTTCTTGAATAAGAAGCAAAATATTTTCTGAGTGATTAGCAAAGGAAGTATGCCTACTGGAGGGAGGGAGGTAAGATTAGAAACAACCCTAGTGTTTTCTTGAATAAAACCACAATATATTCTGTAACATTTCGGCAATGCTTTTATTCTAATTTGCACCAAAAAATGTTCTGAAGTGATCTCTCAGGCCTATGTAATGGTTTAATTATCTGGAAACAACATTTGGGGTACTAATTATAGAATTGTACTATCCACCCTTATCTGCAATTACATTTGTTGTACTTGACTATTAGAATACATGTTGTAATAATAATACAGTTTTGTCTTTGTTTGCATATGTGAGCTTTAGAATATATAATTGTTAATAGGTGGGATTGTCAGCTGGGACCTATTTCTATGATTAGCATTAATTGAACAGTATAGTGATTTAGCATTCTGATTTGAATATTTTTAAACAAAAACCACAAAGCTGCTAATTGTTTTTTTTAACTGCGTTTAGCAATTAAATATAAATAGGCCTTGATACTGTGATAGGATATCCTTGTGTTATGTGCAAACCAAATCAAAATTGGAAGACACAAGGAAAGGGCAGAATCAGTCCTTGGAGAGAATCATGGGCTACATGACAGCAGATAAATTCTGGCTGAATCCTGACAGGAGAGATTATTGTTGGTGGTTAATTCAGAGGTTTGAAAGGACATAGTCTGGGGTAAGATTTTGCAACGTGGCTTGAATGAAAACTCTGTCAAGCTTGTAAAGGCCAGTTGAAGCATCTTTGTTTGAAACAAAACAGACATTTTCTGGGATGTTTGCTGCGAACATGAGGGCATCTATATGAGGTTCAAGAGGCTGCTTGTGTTTTACATGGCAAAGCTTATGGGAGTGTAAGAACAGTGTTTCTCAACATTGGAAAGTTTAAGATGTGTGGACTACAACTCCCAGAATTCCTCAAACAGTAGTTGAATTCCATGTATGTTAAAGTTGCCAAGGCTGAGAAATATTGATGTAGAGTAGGGGTGTCAAACTGGCTTCCTGCAGGCCATATGCATCATGTGCAGGCCACGCCCACCCCAGCTCCACAAAGGGTGAAAAAGTTGCAAAATGTCACATGATGGCAAGGTGATGTGGCGAGTTTGACACCTGAGATGTAGGGACTTGTGCTCATGGAGGTATTAGTGTTCTTTCTGACAAATCTCTTAAGGGTTTAGGGACATTATTTCTGCTATTGATTTTTTCTCCTTTCTTTATAAACACCTTGGGCAACTTCAGGCATTTTAAACTCCTGGTAATCCAGTTCCACACTAGAGTCATTCCATAGCCGAGACTCCCATGTGACAAGCCAATATGCGTGGTCCAAGGGTAATAAGACATTGGCCACAAGATTGGCACTCTTAATGAAGAAGTAATCCAAGTTGAGGAAAGATGAGTGTGCTGCATTCAGTAAACAGGGCCTAGGCCAAGGGTCTTCAAACTTGACAAGTTTAAGGCTTGTGGACTTCAACTCTCAGAATTCCTGAGCTAACATGACTGGAGGAGGAATTCTGGGAGTTGAAGTCCACAAGTCTTAAAGCTGTCAAGTTTGAAGATCCCTGGCCTAGGCTGATCAAAAGGTGCTCCATCCAAATATTCACCACCGTCATGATCTATTATTGCATAGCATTCTCCATGGTAGCCTTACACATTCCAAGATCTGAGGAAAAAAGATGTCCTGTGATTAAGTAGGTCAATATCTGGCTATTCCAGCAAGCCAGATAAAGCCTAGATCACAGCTCTACTTTAGTTTGAGACAAGATCTGGCAAGAAAGTTGCATGTCATACAGCCCTATTTATAAAGCCTAATGAAAATCTATACAGGGAACCCACTACCCAGTAATTATTGGAAGAAAAATAACAGCAGCAGCAGCAGCAGCAGCTCATTTTGGTTAAATAAACAAAGCACTGCTTTTTATCCAGGCTGCCATCTTCCCTTGATACCTCAGCTGTAGTTACTAATTTTGGTTCTGCTTTTAATTTTTGTCTTTTGTAAAGATGTAAAACAACATGTGACTCTCAGATGAAGAACAGTCTGAAATATAGCACCAGCAGTAACCTGGAGCGTGTTACCTTAATGAAAAGCACAGAGAGCATATCTAGAATTATTGAAATATGAAAACCATTAAAATTTTGAAACAGTGAATCTCCTCAAAAATGGGACTCCAGCTATCTCTTCTGCAGCTTTCTTAGAGATAAACCTATGTTAATTCAAGGGAGGGGAGCTGTTGTACCAATAAATCAGAGACCTGTGTACAATAAACATGGTATTTTCTGCTCACAGAAATGAGAATGTGGGTTTAAAATTCTATGTTAGCTCAGCCAGTTCCATAAATAATATTAATGCCTCGTTTGGATGTTGTGTTTGCCATTTTAAGTTTCTTGAATTTATCTGCCTCAGGCTCATTTGGATAATTTGACTAATTAAATGCTGAATAGATGGCTGCCCCCCAGAATAATTTCACATAACTATGGATAGCCATCAGCTGGCTTCTCCTTCCTCTGTACCTTTGCTAGGCTAAGGCTAAGGGTTGTGTTTTAAAAGATTGCAGGTTATATAATAAATAATGCTGGAGGTCAGAATGAGGAAAGGCCTGACTCAGAGTGGCTGGGCATTATTTCAGCACATGACAACTCCCTGAACTCCACTTATGCAAGAACACGCTGGCATTCGGAAGATTAGGCATCAAGCCATTCATAAAATATTGTTTTATAATTGAGCCTCTGCCATTTGTATATCTTAAATTTTTAAAGCTTCTTAAAACAGGAGCAAATCCCCAACTGAACATTCCATTGAGATTTTACTCCAGTGTTTCCTGTTTAGAAAATAAACTTGGGGCAAGATAGTTGAAAGGGATTAAAAGTAACGTGTATGGTACAGTTTCTGAGATGGCTTCAGTAGAGCTTGTTTCCAGTACAAATGTGTGGATAGCAATGATCCTACCTTTTCTAAGCCAAAAGCCTTGCCAGGATCCACAGTCAAAGGAGCACATAGGATCAGAACATAGAAATAAGCAGGACTAAAGCAAACCCTAAACTTGATTTAATGTATATATGAAATCTAAATTAAACTAGTTAAATGTTGCTCCTATTATTCTCCATCTCTTGAATAATTTTCCATGCCTGTCACATTGCAAGTGACACTTCAGAACCAATTTTCAGTGGATCTGTGGGAACTATAAGTTGGGTATCATATTATACTTACTCCTTATGAAACGTTTATATTTTTGTTCCTTAATGAATCCAATGATCTATATCAGGGGTCCCCAACCCATGGTCCATGGACTGGCACCAGGCTGCAGCATGCCAGAAACTGCACCATGCAAACAAGCAAAGCCCCACCTGTGGGATGCAGACAGCATGCAAAACCACACCTCCAGTCTACAGAAAACCTCTCTCCTCAGAACCGGTCCCTGGGGCCCAAAAGTTTGGGGGCCGCTAATCAAGACCTTGTTTTGCAAGGTTTCAAATTAGAAAGGCCAGTAAGGTTCTACATTTAGGCAAGAAAAACAAAATGCACAGGTAGCGTATATGTGGTACCTGGCTCAGTAGTAGTAACTGTGAGAGGGATCTTGGGAGTCCTAGTACAGAATCATTTAAATATGAGCCAGCAGTGTGCAGCAGCTGCCAAAAAAGCCAACACAGTTCTAGACTGCATAAACAGAGGGATAGAATCAAGATCATGTGAAGTGTTCATACCATTTTATAATGCCTTGGTAAGGCCACACTTGGAATACTGCATTCAGTTTTGGTCGCCATGATGTAAAAAAGATGTTGAGACTCTAGAAAGAGTGCAGAGAAGAGCAACGAAGAGACTAAAACATATAAAGAATGGTTGCTGGAACTGGGTATGTCTGGTTTGATGACATGACATGATAGCAGTAATCCAATATCTCAGGGGTTGCCACAAAGAAGAGGGAGTCAAGCTATTCTCCAAAGCATCTGAGGGCAGGACAAGAAGCAATGGGTGGAAACTAATCAAGGAGAGAAGCAACCTAGAACTAAGGAGAAACTTCCTGACAGAACAATTAATGGAACAACTTGCCTCCAGACGTTGTGGGTGCTCCAACACTGGAAGTTTTTAAGAAGAGGTTGGATAACCATTTGTCTGAAGTGGTGTAGGGTTTCCTGCCTAAGCAGAGGGTTGGACTAGAAGACCTCCAAGGTCCCTTCCAACTCTGTTTATTCTATTTCTATTTCTTACTAATGAGTAAAAGCATCTTCTTAGCACCACCCAAGTACCAGTGAAGTGATGTAAAGTTAGTTTGGCACAATACTCACATGACTCAGAAACTGCTTTAAATAACTTGTGCAGGATGCTTTACACGAATCTCAAAAAGGAGATGCCTCATTCACATTTTAGCTTTTCAATGCTGGGTGGTTCTAATTCTGAATGTTGATAGTTCCCTTTGTATCAGTTATGACAATGGGATTTCCCCATCAACATTAACACTTTAACAAAGCAATAGTGCTGATAATCGCAGTTCAAGATTCTTAAGTAATCAGATCAAATCAAATCAATCATAAAGAATACCCATACAGTTTAATTGTGTTCTGGAATGTAACTTTAAAATATTCATTCTCTCTATTCCTATAGAAGAAAAAGCATAGGTGGGGGGTGGAATGCAGCGGCCTAACAGTTAAGACACTGGGCTTGTCCACTGGAAGGTTTGGCAGTTCAAGACCCAACCACCTCATGATGGGGTGAGTTCCCATTCTTACCTTAGCTCCTACTAACTTAACTGTTCGAAAGCATGAAATAGGGGTAGATAAAAGTTACCACTTAAGTGGGGAGGTAACAGCATTCCATGCACCTTGGTGTTCTAGTCATGCCAGCCAAATTACCGTGGAAGCATCTTTGGACAACACTGGCTCCCTTGGCTAGGAAATTGGGATGAGCATTGCCCCCTAGAATCAGACAGGATTGGATAGGGGATACCTTTGCCTTTAGAGAGAGAGAGTGGGAGAAAGAGAGACAGACAGACAGACAATAGACAGACAGAAACCACTTTATGGTTACTCTAAAACAGAAGAAAAGGCTTCCAAGTCATTCTCCAAGGCCATACATGAGAAGGAGAGGTGAAATAAGCCAATGAGCTAATGGGCACAACACCTGCTTAAGTCTGGTCTCACAAAGCCACATTCTAGTTTAGGAATACCTCCAAAGTAGCCCACTTAAACCAGCCCACTCTATGAAAAATTGTTTGAGACAGCTCTTTTCTTGCCTTGATTTCTTTTCCAAACCATCACACTTATCTTCTGTCCTCCAGGGAAGGAAAGCGTGATGATAGGATGCACCTTTAAAGGCCCTCAAGAAATACCCCCATTTTGTCTTCAATTTTTTAAAAAATGCTATCTAATATTGCAAGTCCTTTGTGGGTTCAGAGGCAAACATTGTTATTTGTTTTGGAGAAGAGGGAATCCTGATTTCAGATGAAAGAAGCTGAAGTGTATTAAAGATTAAACTTCTGATTGTCAAGAGGGAATGAGGGCAAGACAAGGCATTTTGTACCATATGAAGATCTACTTTTATCAGCTGGGATAAAATACGAGACCCTAGCTGCGTTCACTGGGGAAACCCGCCTTGTAGAACTGTCCCGGTTACAATTTATTTAGGAAAATCAGACTTTAGGGTCCAGAGTGCCAGAGTAACTGAAGGCGGCAAATATATCTAATACTCCTTCTTCCTATTTTCCCCACAACAATCCTGTAGGAGTCATTTAAATTCAGAGTATTGAATCTCACACATACACCCACTAGTATGTTCATCTGGACCTTTTTTAGAGTTTAACAAAGATTTAAAGAACCAGAAGGTTTGTACGTGCTTGCATGCACACGTGTGTGTGCCTATGGATAGATGTATTTAGATTATTTCACTGATGTGAAGGTTTACTTCCTATTAATTCTTCTTTAATGAATTTTTATTCATTTAAAAAAAAGGATGAATCCCAAAGAAAGGAAATCAGTCAAGAATTTTCATCATCTGTGAAATTCCTTAAATGAAGCAGCAGGATTGCATAATGAATACCTTATCCAGAATCATCGGTTGAGTTACAGAGGGCTAATTTTAGGAGCCTAAAACTGGTATCTCAAGCTGCAATCTATCTATATTAAATGCAGCATTTCTATTGGTTAATTTACAGTCATTAATCCATCTATTATTCCAGCCTAAATACTTTATTATTGATTTAAATTAGATACAAAAGACTGGGTTATTTTTTCAATCTTTAAGAAGAACTCTGACTTTTTCTTTCTTGCTAATGGGTTGGCTAAGTGTTTTGCTTTTAATATTTGCATTTGATTTCAGTTAATTATTTTACATTTATTAATTGAAAAGTGGATCTCATTTACGTAGTATTGATAAGATTACTCGCTTTGTATGCTATTTTGACCAGTGGATGATATCTTTTTATATGAATGGAATTAATTCAGAGGTAAAGTAGAGAAATATATTTACAGATAATTGAAGACTCAGAGTGGTTGATAGATTGAAAAAAAGTTTCTGCCCTAGATCTTGGACATCTGCTAGTCCAGGTTAATCAGCCCACCTCCAACTGGTCCCTTCAAATCTGTTGGATTGCCAGACTGGTTATGGATTTTGGGAACTGTAAAACCACATTTCTGAAATGCAAATGCTGAAATGAGAATTATTGTGCTGGATAATTAATCAAATAATTTGGCTTTTTATGAAAAGCATATTATGCCCAAATAAAATGAGTGTGATATAATATCCATTTTTTAAAAAGCCCATCCTTTTATCAATGGCTGATCTAAATATTGGACCTTCAAATAAATACATCTGTGCTTGTAAGCAATGGCAGGATGGCCAGGAATGCAAATTTAAGCATTTGGGGATCAAATCTCTAAATGTATATACTTGATATTTGAATTTAATGACTGTAAGATATCATCAAGTGGGTATAGCTTTTAGCATCTGCTGGGCATGGCTCTTGGCCACGTCATATCGCATCTGACTGCTGTGCAGTTTAGAAAAAGAGTGACAGTTTTATATGCTATTCAGCAGCAAGCTTCAACTAGAGATATGCTTTGACTGCCAAAGAAATAAAAAAATCATGTTCTCGGTATTCAGCATTTGGATCAAGCAGCAGAGATGTAAATGCTGACGCGCAAGTAATATAAGATGGTGCAATTAAGCATACTTTTATTGCTGGCAGTTCCATTATTTTGATGTCTTCTCTCTGGCTCATTGCCTCCAGTGATTATAACCTTTCATCAATAGTTAACAAACACCTTAGTGGCAGGTGTTTGTTGGGGGTCCAATCTTGTCAACTTCGAGACATGCGGACTTCTACTTCCAGAATTCCTCAGCCAGCATATTTTTCCAGATTATGAATTGGTATCCATCTCATACAGGTCGTCTTCGACTTACGATCCCAATTGAGCCCAACATTTATGTTGCTGAGTGAAATATTTGTTCAGTGAATTTTTTTTTAATTCATATTTATATCCCACCCTTCTCCGGAGACTCAGGTCGGCTTACAATTTTTTTGGAGCACAACCCAATGCGCTCAGCAATAGCCTTCATTCCATTGTATATGCCTGCTTATTACTAGGGCTTTTTTGGGGCCCCCCAAGCAGCATTTTTACAAAGTCAGCTTATTGCCCCCAACAATCTTGGGTCCTCAATTTACCTACCCCGAGAGGATGGAAGGCTGAGTCAACCTTGAGCCTGGTGGGATTCGAGCCTGCACTAATTGCAGGCAGCTGGAACTAAGTGCTAGGCGTTTAACAGCCTGCACCACCAAGGCTCTTTCTATCTTGAGTAACATGAGTTCCAGCTTAAATAAAAATGAGGATTAGAGAATTAGAGAGAGCTGATACAGTTCTTGCACCATTCCAGACTTTCCTCACCCTTACAACGAGGTCAACTATGGATCCCCGCCAGCAGAATGATTTATAGTGGGCCCCTTTATGGAGAATGATGTTCCCAAAAAAAGATATGGAGACCAAAAGTAATCAATTGATTTAACTGGAGAGCCGATCAAGCCAACTGAACAGAGAAATCCATTAGCCAGATAAAATGGATAAAAGTGTTAAGTTTGCATGAAGAGTCAGACGCGGAGTGCTTCAGTGAAGAGTTTATTAGTGACTACAGCTCATAACAGACCCGATTTGGCTGGGCTGCGGCTGCTACTTATAGCCAGCAGCCGCAGTTGCCAGCCAATCAGAGTGCAGGATTTTCCCGCACTTTTTAAACCAATCATTTCTGACATTTTACAAGAACAGTTCAAACTTAACCAATGACATTCAAACCTGCATACATAACAAAAAGGACACTAATTAATAAAAGAACACTGTATAAATAAAATACTGCAGAGAGTTTGCTAGAGGCTTTAATATTTTATGAGCTACAAAAAGCTGTCAGATGAAATAGAGCACTAAGTGATGAGATGAATGTATTTTGGGCATATTTAAATATTTTCTCATGATGAAGCTGTAGGAAGGGGGGAGGGAAATCTTGCGTCCATTTTCAGTCAGCAAAGATAATTGCCACCATACTCTGAATCCCAGAGAATTAAATTTAAAAAAAAGGCTGACATGGTGAAGAAAGTGAACTAAATTCTGGGAGAACTGGCTTTCAAATTCTTATTAATTCATGCCAGTACTATTAAGCAAATTCTTTCTTTCAACCAAATTGATCATAGATGACTAATGAAGTAGGATTTTAAATATATATATGCAATCCCAAGCATTTTAAGCAAACGGGCAGGGAAAAGTTGATAAATAACAATGTAGTTAGTGGTGCAATGTTTCAGTCATGGTATTTCTTCTGAGGAGGAATCTGACTGTGCCTTCTGCTTGACGTTTGTCTTTCTGGCTAAGAAGTTTCTCCTAGAACAGGGGTGTCAACAGGGATCTGGCCTGTGGGGTGCTTAGATCTGGCCTGCGGGGCTGCCCTAGAAACAGCAAAGGACTGGTCTGCAGTGCCTCAGCCAGTGAAAATGGAGCTCGGGAGGGCTGCTCGCGGCCCTACCAGGCTCCGTTTTTGGCTGCGAAGGCCTCCTGCTGCCTTCTGCCAGTGAAAATGGATTTTTATCCTGTTACAGTTTTCACTGGCAGAGGGCGGCAGGAGGTCTTTGCAGCTGAAAACGGAGCTCAGTAGCCTGTTTTTGCTGGCAGAGTGCTGGGCCACCATAGTTGCCCCTGACATGAGTGACATCAAGCTGGCCACACCCTCCTGAGATCAGACACAACCCTGATGCGGCCCTCAATGAAATTGCATTTGACACCCCTGTCCTAAAAGGACTGTAGGATTGTCATATCTAGAGAAGTTACATAGTTTGGTTTTTAATTTGATTTATTAACATTGGTAAGATTATATCTGTTTTAACCCAAGTTATATGTATGTGGAGAATTGCATTCTGCTCAGAATCAGTTGATTGGCACTGATCCTGAAGCCATCATTTGAGGAAGCCATGGTACCCTATGTGTGCCTGGTCACACTTTTGAGGGCTTTGGAGAAGTCAAGCCAGACTTTTGAATGTGGGGAAATTTTGCAAGCACTTCTCAATTTCTAAAATGCAATGTCTCTTGGTCATAAGTCGAGCCGCCATGGGAGAATAGGCAGCAATATAAATTAAATAAATAAATAAATATGTAGTTAGGCCTTGTTAGAGTTCTCAGAGTAATTTTGAAGGTTAGTGAAGCAAGATACTAACTGTTGTTCCACCCAGTCCGATGAAAACAGGTGAACCGCTGGTTATCTGCATGTGGTAATAATTTTTATACCAACTGTATAAAAATGATTCTAACCTTTTGGTTGCAAAGGAGGCCAACAGACACAAAGAAAGAACCTAGAATTAAGGAGAAATTTCCTGTCACTGAGGACAATTAATCAGGGGACTTGCTTTCCTTTAGATCAGCTGAACTTCTACAAAGCAGCAAGCTTTCAGGTTGATGAATAATTCTTCAAAAGGTAAATTAGTTAGAAAAAGAACTGTAGGAGTAAAAAAATGGCTGAACTTGGCAAGATGTCTGACATGTCTCTGCTATTGAAAGCTTGTGGCAGTGGTGACATGCTACCGGTTCAGACCAGTTCGGCCCAACCAGTAGTAAAAAAAAGGCTCCGACGATCAGCTGAGAGGAGGAAAAAAAAACCTCCAACTATCAGCTGAGAGGAGAAAGAACAGAAAAACGCAGGATTGGCGTTGCAGGGGCAGATTCCACCTGCCCCTGTGCTTTTCTTTATCCTTTCAGCTAATTGGCGCTGTAAGCTTCAGCTGGTGTGTAGAAAGCTGCACGCATGCGTTAGGTGTGTGCACGCATGCGACAACCAAACCGGTAGATCCCACTGCTGGCTTGTGGACATATGAACTGAATTTTAGCAGGAAAAAAATAGTTGAAGTTGTCATAAGATTTCTTTTAATTCTTGCCTGTACGAAGAAACAAGCAAACATTTTGAGCTCTTCATATTTAAAAATATAAATTTCAGCTCCTTATCAAAACAGTTTCCATCCCATCAAAATGCACTCATCCTTTTGCTGGGTTTTATATCTCCAAACATAGTAAATTTACAATTTACTTTCCAGCACACATTCTGTAGAGCAGGGGTGTCAAACTCGTGACAATACATCATCATGTGATGTATCGCAACTTTTTCCCCCTTCACAAAACCAGGGATGGGCATGGCCAGCGCATGACACCTCAGGCTGCAAGTTTGACACCCCTACTGTAGAGTGTAAAGGAAATGGCCTTGATAGAAATGTGCAAGAACTGACTGAAATGTTCTTTAAGTTTGGAGAAACAAAATAAGTAATGGAACGCCTCAAGAAAATGTTTCCCTGATTCACTGGAATTTAAGAAGGAGGGGACTTATAATATTCTGTGATTATGGTGTACCTCAGTAAAGTATATTTTTAGTCCTGCAGAGTTGATTTTCTGGCCTGGTCCCCTTACTGGGGCTGACACATTCAGTCTTGTTTTGCAGAATTTCAAAATGTATATGATGGCATAGTAATCTTGTGATAAAATCCCATCTGATGTGCACAAGTTCTTAGAATTAACTCTCTGGTCCCTCCAGGCAAGGTGAGAAATGGTTTTCTGTCCCAGAAATGGCAGTCCTAGTAAATGGCATTGTCTTCAGGGTTTCCTATACATTGACTTTCTCATTTGCAGCTTGTGCAGGTACAAGGTTTCCAGATGAGGCCTTGTTTTTAATCTTACAATAATGGACTTGTATAGAGCCATCACTGTCCTCGCTTGTAAACCTTACAAAGTTTTTTCTAGTCCTTTGGCTTGTTGGTTTGAATTGAAGCAGGGCGTAGATAGAAAATGAATAAAATGGAAGTTTCCTGAAATAAAGTATTTTTGAAAGCAACTATTTGCTTTTCCTTGAATGTACACGCCGATGTTGGTTTGATTTGATTTTGCTTTCCTAGCTGTGGCTTCCAGATTACACACATCCCCCTCCTGACAACAACCTTACCAGCATTTGAATTATATAATTGTGCTGCTTGGAGTCATGTGACTGTGAGTAATTCCCTGCAGAAGGAGACAAACTGCATATTAAAAAGCAGAACAAATTGTGTTTTAAAACACCCAACTCCCTCCTCTTCCCCCCCCCCCACACCAAAAAAAAAGGAGCTGGCTGTTTCCATGTGAATATATCTGAAGGATTTTTGAGTGCTGAAACAGCCACATGGTGATTTGAACTATCCTGGTGCTGGATGGGATAAGGGCAATTAGGCAAAGGGAATAGGCTAGATGTGTGATTTGCTCACCCTTCCCTTCCCAAGTATGCCATGCTTTTGAACCTGTTTTCATCTTATCTGCCACGAAATGAATTGCTCCTCGGAGACCCCATCCCGGAGTTAGGAACTGTTGACTGGTAGCGGTAAGTGCATCTCATTCTTTTTCCTTCAAGACTGTCACTGTGTGATGACTTTTTCCAGGGACTGTGTGCAGTGCAGGAGTGTGTGTGTGAGAGAGGGAGGGGTGAGGGAGAGGGAGAGGGAGAGAGAGAAGCAGGTAGGCTGAAAGAAACAGGGAAACAGAAGAGAGAGGGACTGCCTTAGCTAGTAGTCTGGAGATAACGAAGGAAGGAAGGAGATGGGAATGAGAAGGAGGAAAGCAGGGAAGGAAGGAAAGAAATGTGAATGAGAAGAATGGAGGCAGGGAAAGAAGGAGGAGAAGGAAGGAGATGGGAATGAGAAGGAGGAAGGCAGCGGAGGAAGGGGGGAAGGAAGGAAGGAAGGAAGGAAGGAAGGAAGGAAGGAAGGAAGGAAGGAAGGAAAGGAAGGAAGGAAGGAAAGGAAGGAAGGAAGGAGATGGGAATGAGAAGGAGGAAGGAAGGGGAGGAAAGAAGGAAGGAGATGGGAATGAGAAGAAAGGAGGCAGGGAAAAAAGGAGGGGAAGGAAGGAAGGAAGGAAAGAGGGGAATGAGAAGGAGGAAGGAAGGAAGGAAGGAAGGAAGGAAGGAAGGAAGGAAGGAAGGAAGGAAGGAATTGAAAGTCAGACAAATTCTTCCACAACCTTGCTTCAATACTGCAGTAATTTAAGAGGTTGCAAATTGGATTACTCAAATTTCTTTTGGGTCCCTTTGCTGTAAGTTAGCATTTAAATCAGGGCCGCACTTCCTTCCTTTCCCCCCACCCCCGACCCCCATCAGTTGAACCTAAAATAAGGGAATGTCTGTCACTCTGACTGTACTATGGATGGAGAGAGAAACTGTAGGTGTATTTTCAGAACTGAGACTTAAAGGGCCTTGTTTATTTTTAGGCGACACAGCTGTTGGCAAAGAGAATGTAAAATAAGCCCTGGACACTCAGAACAGATAGGTAGACATGAGTAAGATGGTAAAGCATGTGCATCTTTCTTGTTCTGCAGGTGAATGTCCCTTCTAATTCACGCTCACTTCAAGTACAACTGTTGGGTTAGAGTTTCAGAAGGCTGCTTGTCAGATTGTCTGGAAGGGCATGTTGCTTGAAGGTAGCAATTTCCTACATCTCCCAAATACAGCAAGCGTGAGCGAACAGGGTTCACAACCTGAAATGCTAAGACAGACAAACCAGGAATGTGTAACCAAAATTGAAATACGTGCTATGGGTAGTCCTCAACGTATTACCACAGTTCAGCCCCAAATTTATGTTGTGAAGCGAGACAGCTGTTAGGTGAGCCTTGCCCCATGTTGCAACCTTTCTTGCCACAGATGCTAAGTGAATCACTGCAGTTGTTAAGTTAGTAAAATGGTTGTAAAGTGAATCTGGCTTCCCCGTTGACTTTGCTTGGCCAAAGGTCACAAAAGGTGATCAGATTACCCTAGGACACATCACAAATATAACCCTGTTGCCAAGCATCCAAATTTTGATCATGTGACCACAGGGGTGCTACAACAGTCCTAAGTGTGAAACATGGTCATAAATCACTTTTTCCAGTGCCATTGTAACTTTGAACGGTCACTAAATGAATGGCTGTAAGCCAAGGACTATACCTGATGCAGATATGCTGGTCTAGATAGAAGCATAGTACTCAGCCAATAGATTATTGGTTCTTGCTACTGCATGGAACCTGAAAGCCTGCCCTTCTCATGAGAAAGCAACAGAGACAGAAAGCTATGTGGTTTCTGAGTATGTATCTAGGAACATGATCCAGGCTAGGCAGGGGTGGTATTCCACTGGTATAACAACTGGTTCTGTGATCACGCACTTTGCACGCAAACGGGCACTTTGCACGCGTTCGCACCAAATGTGCACTTCCTGCGAGCTCCGCATTTAGAAAAGGCAAACTTACTTACCTTCAATTGCAGCCTCTGTGAAGAAAACAGCTGCAGGCAGGCAGGCCCACTTCCTCATCACAGTGAACTGGTTCGGAGCGAGCTGAACATGAGAACAAGGGGTTCACCCAATCTGGTCCGAACCGGTAGAATCCCACCCCTGAGGCTAGGCATAGAGTCCCCACAACTGTAAAATTTGTCAGTGATGATATATTTCCAGCATCATGGCTTGGCTATGATGCTGAGAAACTAGCACAAGAAGATTAGGGGTATGCTCTATGAAGAATAGAGAGAGCTTTGAAGAAGGAAGGCAAGAGCAGTTATGTAAATGTCAGCTTAGCCAACAAAGAGAAGAGGGGGTGAGAGAGAAACTCAAGATTGCCCTTTGGTTGTAAGTGAGAGGAGAGGAAAGGATTTCAGGCTTTATAGGAAGGAAGGAAGGAAGGAAGGAAAGAAGGAAGGAAGGAAGGAAGGAAGGAAGGAAGGAAGGAAGGAAGGAAGGAAGGAAGGAAGGAAGTTAGTTATCATACTTTGCAACCAGAAAACATAATTCCAATAATTTTTTCTGGAGTCTGTTTCCTGATTTGTCCTATCTTAAAGGGCTGACAGTAAAAGAAAGAGAATGGAGGATATTTTCATGAAACTCACAAGGCACTAAAAATTGATCATGTTAGTTGTAATCTGTCAAGTATATTTCAAAGATTGTTCTAAGAATTGGCTAGGTGCTTGCCTTTCTTAAATAATGTAGAGGGAGCTTGGGGAGAATGGCTTCAGGGATTATTTCTACTCCTGGCTATCAGAGCCATTTGGATTATTTTGTGTACATAACAATGTAATGTGCTGTATCTACCGTGTTTCCCTGAAAATAAGACACTGTCTTATATTTTTTTTTGGCTCCCAAAAACACACTAGGTCTTATTTTCGGGGTAGGTCTTATATATTTATGGTGCCAAATAGTGGGTATGAGTGTGTAGGGGGGGTGTTTCGCGGGTGCACGGTTGCTCCCTGAAAAGTCTTCCTGGAACTGGAGATTTACACTAGGTCTTTTTTTCGGGGTAGGTCTTATATTAGGGCAGGTTTAGAAAATAGTGCTAGGTCTTACTTTCGGGGTAGGTCTTATTTTCGGGGAAACACGGTATGTATATGTGTTTCTGCTTTCCCTCATGTTGTATCTGGGTTTGGGACAGGGGGGTGTACATGTATGATGTGTATGTGAGGAGAAGGGGCAGCCGAGATCACCTGGATCCATGATTGTCAACACCTTTTTATGGGAGGGGAGCTGCTGCAGTGCCCCCTTCTGAAGAAACCAGGTACTGTAACTACAGTTCAGAACACAGCCTGTGTACAAAGCCAGAGACGATGCTAGGAACCAGTGGTGGTATGCTACCGGTTCGGCCAAACTGGTAGTAAAAAAAGCTTCTGACGATCAGCTCAGCTGACAGGAGAAAGAAGAGAAAAGTGCAGCATCAGCCCTCCCACCCGCCCCTCTGCTTTTCTTTATCCTCTCAGCTAATTGGCACTGCAGGCCTCAGCTGGTGTGTGGAAACTGCATGTGCGCGATCACCGAGCCAGTAGTGGAACAGGTAGGTTCCCACTGCTGCTAGGAACATGGTATACCTCTGCTACAGAGCTTGAATGAGCTACTAATAGCTTTCCAGGTACAATTTTAAAGGTTGGTTTTTGACTTATAAAATTCTTTATGACTTAAACTCCTGGGTGGTTTCAAGATCTTTCTCCCACTTGAATCAGCCCGATCTATCTATTAATACACATATTGTTCGGCACATATATTTATGATTTTGAATGACCCTAAGTTATGTTGCAAGGATATTTTGGTGAAGCATTATTTTTTCTTTGCTTCCTTGTTTGATTTGGGACTTGTCTGTGCTCTCACCAACTAAACATGGAGGAAATGGAGTAATTGGGTGGTTCCCAAAGCTCTGTAGTTACAGGCAACGACTTGGTTGGTTTTCATTAGTTTTCATAACATTATGTGGCTGAGATTAACACTACATTTTTGTTTATTCCCAATATTAGTCTAAAATCGAAATGATTGGGAAATTACATCTGTTCAGAACATCTTAAGTGTGACTGTGCTACTCTGTTGAGCCTTTCATATTAAACAATTGCAGTTCAAGTCATCCTTGAAGCAAGACATTTACTAAGTGAGTTTTGCCCCATTTTACAACCTTTCTTGCCACAGTTGTCAAGTGAATCACGGCAATTGTTAAGTTAGTAACACGGTTGTTAAGTGAATCTGGATTCCCCATTGACTTTGCTCGTCAGAAGGTCACAAAAGATGATCCCATGACCCCAGGATACTTCAACCGTCAAAAATATAAGTTAGTTGCCAAGTGGCTGAATTTTGATCATATGACCACAGGATGCCACAATATGAAAAAATGTAAATATGTCACTTTTTTCAGTGCCATTGTAACTTCAAATGCTTACTAAACAAATTGTTTTAATAGGGAATTATCTGTATTTAATTGCTTTCTTCCATTGCAAACACCTCAAAACAGTTGAAATTCTTGGCCGCAGAACTCAAATCTGTGTTGGTTAGAATGCTGTTTTTTTCAAATAGAAGAAAACTATTAACCCCCACCCCATCCCAAAATCAAGTTTTAACACTGATCTCTGAATGTGTCTGAACCTTTAGTTGTTTGTTTTATTATGAATAATTTTCTCCAGCAACTTCCCTAAAATATAGTTTACTCGTGGTAGATCTGGGGTTGAGCATCTTTCTTCATTTGCTTTGGCTGTTCCACACTTACAGGGATGAAACTAAAGGACAACACTAGAACAACAATACTATATAGCTGCAGGATTGTTTATGCCTTTGTATATGCATGTGTTCTTACTTAAATCAACTGAGCAAGTGCTTTCAGTATAATACAACAGTGTGTACTGTTTTTCATAAACCTTGGTATTTTGCTACTGGTTTTGAATGGAAAAACAAAGTAACTACTCAAGAGAACAAATGCCTTTCCCAACTCCCAGTTCTAATTTTAAATTATGCCTTGGTGAGAAGGACTAAGAGGTGGCCTGCCAGCATGTAATTCAGGCTAATGAAACCTTTACTATTATATGTAGTGATTTTATGGGGATATATTTGTCTCTTCCAAGACCAGTGGGATTTAACTGGTCAAAGAATCTCTACATGATACCTGTTCAGGCTTTTCACGGTCTGTACACAACATACTTTTTGTTTTGCAACTGGAATACTTTCCCTTGTTTTGGAAAACCTTCGGTCCTGCAAAACTCTCTAAATTACAGGGGTTCACAAACAAGATTAAGTAGCGATAGAAAATAGGCATGATATTTATACCTCAGGGACTGTTGCTGTGGGGAAAAATGGGAGGTGGGAATGTTATATAATTGCCTTCAGCTCCTGAAGGTAGAGTGGGATATAAATGGATGCACACATGACTAAATATCTAAGCATTGCTTGAGAAAAAATATTGTAAGAGCAGGTTGAACTGCTTTAGGAATAGAAACCTTCCAGTATGAAATAAATAAATATAAATATATAATTTATATTACAAAGGTTTTTGAGTCAAGGTACCTAACATCTGGTAACTTAAAGAATGCATAAAAGATCCGGGACAAATTATTCCTGTGGAGTTGAAAGTTTCACAGTGCTTACACCAGTTTAATTTCCAAAGTTGAATCCATAGCAGTGTTTGTCCCTGCAGTCCCTGTGTTCATGGGATTGTGATTTCTGATGAAGAGATCCCCCCTTCTGTTGTTTACTGTTTTTAAATTGTTTTTAAATTTTTTATAAATGTCATTTTTGTGTTTTTTACTGTGGGCCGCCCGGAGTCCTTTGGGAGTTGGGCAGCATATAAGTCAAATAAATAAATAAATAAATAAATAAATAAATAAATAAATAAATAAATAAATAAATAAATAAATAAATAGGTAGGTAGGTAGGTAGGTAGGTAGGCAGGCAGGCAGGCAGGCAGGCAGGCAGGCAAACAAACAAACAAACAAACAAACAAATAAATAAATAAATAAATGCTCCCTGCCAGCCTCCATAAGAAAATTCAGTGGGAAGTCAGGAGGAAATTGGAAATTGCTCTTGCTCTCACTGCTTTGTTATCCATTCATGGTCATTCTGTTTATTAATTTAGATAAATAAATATTGATTTATTAGTTAAGTTTGTTGGCCGCCCACAACAATTATTTTTCTACATACAGTCTACAATTACGATATATACTTTTCTCAAATGACAACAGGTCCAGCCAGCATTAGGGTAAAATATATAGTCAGCCTAAAATGTAATGATAATTCTGGTCACATCAGACTGCATTCCTTTTCTCTCAATAGATGATTCCACAAGTCAAATTCTGTCCAATGGGAAATAGGAATAGCATTGACAAACAGGAGGAAGAGCTGCAACAAAGGCAAAGGAACATTTTTTTAAAGTCTGAATCGGGGGGAGAAATGTAATTTGAATAAGCGTCTCAGATATGATCCTCTGTAATTCTCATGAAGTTAAAAGGAAAGAAGCAGCAAGTACATTCAGACTGACATGATTCTGTTAGTTTAACCTTATAATAAAATAGTGTTCGTATTTATATCTCTGACATCCCAGTCTGATCTACCTTGAAGGGCTGACAGTCTGAGGGAATATCGCAGCAGTCACATATTCCCATATTAGTTTTGTAACATGTCTATGATTCTTTTTTTTAATAAGTTTTTATTTTTTTTAACTTAAACATATCATCTTTCATTAAACGGTGTGTCATCTGGGTACAGATGTCTCTGTGCTATTACAATCAAAATTTACAATATTCATTACATTGATAATAATTCTCTAAACTTACAAATTAATAATCAGCATTATAGCTCTATTCATTTCTCCCTTTTAACATATCTTCTAATGAAAATATAATATTATGTTAGGTATGGTAATCTTAACAACCATATATAATAATCATATTGTTTACATCTCTGTCTTAACATATATTCTTTCTTTCACTAATCTCCATTTATTTCTCACTTCTATCATTATTCTCCAACCATCCATAAAATAGCTCCCATGTCATAAAATATTCAGTTTGTTCTTTCTCCTTTATAGCAAGCGTGAATCTGTTCATTTCTGCACATTCTAGTATTTTCCTAATCACATTCTCATCTATCATGTCTATGATTCTTGAAGGCAATTCATAGTTTGTTGAATCCACTCCATGGATGGAAGGAGAGGTACCATCCATTCCCCACACCATCCAGTCACAACTGTTGAAGCTTCTTGGATAAGAAGCAAAATGTCGTCTTCTTCCTCAAGAAAAAGCAGTCCAGTTGCCTTTTCAAAAAGCACCTTTGAAACAGCTATGACCTGGATGATTGAGAATCTCCATAGACATACTTCCTCATAGTTCTACCTTGTGGGGCATTGTTAGCATAAAGGAGAAAATAATGCACCTTGCATAGTTTCATTACTTCATCCATGTCTTAGCAGAATGGCATGGGACCAAGTATGGGAGAAGCAAGTTTGGCTGTGTGAACTTCTGTGGTAAAAGTTCTAGCAACTGATATACAGTTCAAGGGAGAGCTTTGTTATTCAGGTTAGATTATGGTTTGATGTTTTATTACCTGTAAAGCTCTACATGGCTTAGGGCCGGGGTATTTGTGGGACCATCTACTGCCAGCAGTGACTTCCCAGCACCCGGTGCGCTCCCACAGACAGGGCCTCCTTGGGGTGCCGTCGGCCAGTGTCAGCTGGCAGCCCCCAGGGGGAGGGCCTTCTCTGTGGGAGCGCCCACCCTGTAGAACCAGCTGCCCTTGGAGCTGCGGATGGCCCCTGACCTTCGATCCTTCTGTCGCAACCTGAAGACATAGCTCTTCCAGCAGGCTGACCTGGACTGAGGGGGGGGGTGTTTATTGGCTTTTATTGGTTTTATTGCTTGTTGTGGGTTTTTAAATTATTGTTGGGATTTTTATTTAATTTTTTTAATAATTTTAATTTTTGTGCTCTATGTCTTTTTACAGTTGTGAGCTGCCCTGCGTCCTTCAGGAGATAGGGCGGCATATAAATCCCATCATAAATAAATAAAAATAAATAAATAAAAATAAATAAAAGTTCTGTTCACTTTGAAACTGTCTTGGCATGCTCTGTTTTGAAAAAGTACAGGCCAGCTTAAGATAAAGCTTGAAAACTAAAGCCTTGCAGATGCAACAGGATTGTTTCTGTTCGTGTTTTTCCATTCCTACATAGGAGAGAACTATGAACACATCCAATCCTATAAAGGAGAAGTACTAGACTTTTCTTTTTCAAAACTTGGTGATGCTCTATTTTCCCCAAAGGATCTGTTGCTGTTGGTTTGGGCACACTGGTGTCTGTGGAGATTCTCAATCATCCGGGTTATAGTTGTCTCAAAGGTGCTTTTGTTTTTTTAGTTTACTTTATTGTCATTGCACCCCGTACAATGAAATTAAATGCCATCTTCAATGTACATTATATATAAAAAAGAAAACAAAAACACACACATCCTTCACATTCCGTACAATTGAATTGAAAAGCCCTGATATTGCATTAATATTGCACTATACAGTAGAATTCAATATAGTTATTGCTCTAGGATAGAAGTTGTTTTTCAGCCTGTTTGTCCTTGTTTTTATTATCCTGTACCATCTGCCAGATGGTAATAGTTCAAAAAAGGGTTCCCAGGATGTGATGGATCTTTGAGAATGTTTTGAACTTTCTTACGGCAGTGGGAGTTATAAAGCTCTTCCAGAGAGGGGAGAGGGCAACCAATGATCCTCTGGGCAACCACATTAACCCTCTGGAGTGCTGTCCTATCTGCCAGTGTGCAATTGGCAAACCATACACAGGTGCAGTAAGTTAAGATACTCTCTATGGTGTAGCAGTAGAAGGGCACTTTCCTTGAGGAAGAAGAAAACATTCCGCTTCTCATCCAAGAAGCTTCATCAGTTCTGATGGCAGGAGGATGGAAGGATAGGTATGATAGGATGGTGAAGGGGGATGGAAGGTTTGGGGATGGAAGGATGACTGCAAAGAAATAAAATCCTTCCATTTCCCCCAGGCTTATCAAAACCTATCCTTCCATTCCCCCACCATCCACTCTTAACCGTCAGTACCTATCCTTCCATCTTCACGCCATCAGAACTGATGAAGCTTCTTGGATGAGAAGTGAAATCCCTAAGGAAAAAACAGTTCATTTGCCTTTTGAAAGAAAAAAAAGCATCTTTCAGTCACATTGGTATGTTACTTCTTTGTCCGCTATCATAAAAGTTTCAAATGGGACTGTTCCAATGATTAGCATACTTTGAAGAGGTCACCAGCGATAATGGTCCATTTACTTTTGATTGATTCAGACAACCTGCACTCAAGTAATTACATGGCTGAAATCAAAAACATTTCTGCTATCGTTTTATGATGATGATTCAGGTGGCATCTATAAAGTACAGTTCAGCTCTTCAGAATTTAATACATGTAATATGATAAAACAAGCATTTGCAGATTTATAGAATTCTGCTTCAGCTAATGGAAATTATCTATCACTTTACTTAACAAATTGCTAAGGTAACGTTAAAGCGTATTTAATAATATGAGACATAGTTATGCTGTGATCATATACAAGCTGATGACAACAGAAATCTTATTAGATTATCATTGCCTCATTTTTTTTGATCAGATAGCTTCCTTAGTAGATACTGAACTATTGCAGTGATTTTATCAGTTAAATTAACAGACATTTAATTCTTTCTTTCTTTGGCCTTTAGTGCAGGCATGAGATTATTAAACAGTTTAAACATTGCACCATCTTTAGAGTCAGTTTGTTTTATGGCACTACAGCCTCATGGAATAATCTCCATGTTTTGAAATTTTCCTATTTTGGCAAAGAGGATACATACATAGTCACGGTTGTTGTTCTTGCATTAAAAGCAGCTATTATGATAATAGTATCTAGTGGGAATTTGTCCCCTAGAGCATCCACTGTATTTTTTAGTGCAGCTCAGAATTCCTAAATTTTAAATTTAACACCTCTGAGAGACATATAATTATTTAATATTATTAGGGCAATCTTATTTGTTATCATACATATCTCTATAAGAAAACAGGAATTACGGTCCAGGTGTATTTGCACTGCCTCCAGATTCTACTTCATATTTAACAAGATAGCCAAATTTTTAAAAAAAGGCTCATAGCATGTAGTTTCCTTACTGGAATAACCCATGATTTAAAATGAGTTAAATAATTTGTATTTGTTTTCTTGGAAACCAACTTTCTAACGAATACACTAAGTTGTATAATTTTAGCAACTGTAGGGGGATCCATGTCAGTTGTTGAGCATTCCATCCTATTAAATTCCAAACTAAGATGGATGAGTTATTTACAGATCCCTGACTTAATTGTCATGTTCAGTCTTTACTGCTGTTTACATAACCAGAATTACATAACCAACATGTGCATTATTAGCATTGGTTTGATTTAACCCTTGGGTTAGTTGGTTTTTATTTAGTCTTTGACTACCTTTAATTTCATGTATTGGGGCAGAATCAGGGATTGGATTCTACTGGTTTGGCCTGGTTTGGGCGAACCAGTAGCTCCGAGGATCAGCTGGGAGCAAACCAGTTCACTCCGACGATCAGCTATTGGGCCCATCTGCTGCCCTGGCTTTAGTCTGTGCTTTATATCCTGGTTTTCAAGCTCAGCTGATTCACATGGCATAGTGGATTGCCATACATCAGCTGTTTAACACACAGGGATTGCAGGAGAAGGTCAGTAGCAAACTTTCTGCACACGCGCAAAACGTGTGTTTGACATGCATGTGCGCGCACTCACCAAACCAGTTGTTACACCAGTTGAATCACAACCTTGGGCAGTATTAGCCATTGGATCTGGGCATAGTGTTATTTTGTTTGAGATATTTAGTCTTACCACATTTGTTTGCTTATTAATTCCAAGGGACAAATTTGAATCTTCTCGCTGATGGATATCATTGGATCCTGAAAAGGTAAATGCAGGTGGAGGTAAGGGTCCTGGATCTGTTTGACAACGGGGTTAAGTGATTTCCTGTCCTTTGGGAAAAGGGGGCATGTATAATGTTTTCTTTAAAAAGGAATCTGGATCTATTTCTCTGTTGAGATTGTAAGGTCTTATATTATCTTCTTGAAGTTTGTTAAATTTTTGGCTGTTTTGTTCCATATTGCAGGACATTTTACTTTCATTTTCCTTCCCTTCTTTTACATTGGTCACTGTCTCACCTCCTTTTCAGATCGCTTAAGTTTAGGAGGGGGTGAAGTGATAGATGGTGACATTTCCTATTTTTTAACCAACTCTTCTCTTAATCAGGAAAATATAGCTATGATATAGTTTTGCTCCATAAAAAGCAAGTCATTAAAAGTATTTCTTACCTCAGTTCCTTCAGGTAAGAAATTCCTGTCCACTATTGGACTGTATAAATTACATCTGTCTAGAAGGGTTACAAAAATACTCTTAAAATATCTAATTACTCCAAGCCCTGAAGGTGGTATTTAAATTCATAAACTTATTATTAAGTTACTAGTGATCTTGCTGTCACACCCTTATAATACAAGCATTTCACCTTTAAAATATCATATGAAAGAAGTCTAAGTGGGGTGAAAGTTTGACAAAAGTGCACAAAATGCTACCTTTATTCCGTCTATGAGAGGAAGTTGATAAATGCCAGCCTAATATTGGTTAGTATTCATTGCAAGTAGCACCTTCTCCAACTTGGAATTTTTCTCTTAATTCTCAGAAGAACAGAGTTTGCTGAGCTATTTGCTAGATGAGTTTGTTCAATAATAATGTTTCAACAGCTATTGGAATTGCTGAATTACAAGACCTGTATTGGTCATTTCAATCTTATTCATGGCCTTACTTCCTTTATTGGGTAATTTATTTGCTTCCATCTTCTCCCTTGGTGGCTTTTCGGTTGTTTCTTTTGGCAGCTATTCCAAAAAGTTTAAATTGATTATTGTACTTCCATTTAGAAGCTCATTTGGCAATAGTAGTGCTCTTCCCATTCTTACTTTTCCATTCTTGATTTGTTGTTGTACTTTCTTTTTCTTTTGCCTTCTTTTGGATTTCGCCTGGGGCTTTATTTTGTTTTCTCTCTTCTTATTTGTAAAATGAGTCTGGGTTTGGGAATGAATATGCATTAGTGAATTATCATCAAATGTTGGGTTTTTCTGTGGTCCAACCTCATTTGAGACTAATTTAATAGGGGACAGCAGGAGAACATTTGAAGTAGATAGAAATTCTTTCAGAAGTAATAAATCAGATGACCACTTCATGATAAATTTGTTAAAAGCCTCACATTGTTCTCCCAAGGCTTCTGTAATCTTTTGCAACCAGAAATCCTCTGAATCTCTCAAATAATTTGCCTCATTTGCCAATAAGGAGCCCCAAACCATGTGGCTCAAAGTGGTTCGAGTTGCCTTGGTAAGGAATCCTATTGTTACAGATTGAGTTCTTATTATACATGATTGAACCGTAAGTATGATATTGTCCCTGTGTTTTCCATAGTCTTAGAGTTTAACTTCTCTCAGCAGTAGCTATTTCCTCAACAATATTTGGAATATTGCAGGTCCTCTAATCTAGGATGTTGGTAAGAGCAATAAGGATCCAAAGACCATTCCTGTAGCTGTGTTGTTTTCGTATCCATTTTCTTTTGGGTTGCTATCCTGGTCACCAGAGTTTATTGAGATTACAACCCTGTAGCAAACGATAGTAATCTTGACCATTGTTGAGATTTAATGCACACATCAACATTTTCAGGCACTGGACATAACCTCTTTTGTTTGAAGCCATCTCTGGTGATGACTATTGTTTTAGCATCTGAGCCTTTCCTTCATGAGTTGAGCTTTGTTTGTAAACAGCTTTCAATAAGTACCTATAGAAGCTCACAAAGAGAGGGCTGTTACTTTAAAAACACAGTTTGAAATTGCAGACTCTCCTTTTGTAAGTTTCTTCTAGTTTAGATGGCAAGTTTCCAAGTTCCTTATGCTCAATTGTAATTTTCGACAGAGTGTTATAGGCAGTGGTGGGATGCTGCCAGTGTAACAACCAGTTCGCTAATCAGGTGCACCTGACGTGCGCTATGCGCACATGCACAACTTTCAAAATTACTTACCTCCAATATTACTTTGGGGAAGTAACACAGCGTGGCAATCCGCACTGCCGCGCGAATCAGCTGAGCAGATATAGGTGAGTACAGCACAGGGGCAGGTGGGCGGGCCCACATGATCGTCAGAGCGAACCGGTTTGGAGTCAGCTGATCATCAGAGCATACAGTGCCACCCCTCGGAGCAGTCTAGACCAACTTGCCATGGCCAACTCACTGCAGGACAAGAGTTACACTAATATCACAGAAATGGTGGAATAGAATCATTAAAGAAAGGATGCAAATGGAGGGGCAAAATGAAATGTGAACGACAAAAATTAAAATATTATTTTAAATACTTAAATTGAATTGTTGAATTGTCCCACACTGAGTTGGCCTGCACTGAGTTAAATTGAATTGTTGAATTGTCCCACACTGAGTTGGCCTGCACTGAGTTGGCAATGGCGAGTTGGCTGTGGTGAGTTGGCCATGGCAAGCACATACAACATTATGGTTTCAGCCAGGGGTGGGATTCTATCAGTTTGGACTGGTTCTATAGAACCGGTTGTTATGATTCTGTGCAGTTCGGAGAACCAGCAAATTGTACCCCTGGCTGGCCCCACCCCTCTCCCCTTCCTGCCCAGTCAATCCTTAAGTTATTTCTTTTTTTTCCCCTCCCAATGATCAGCTGTTCCAATGATCAGCTGTGCCAGGATCCCCCTTGCTGTCTTACTGCTTCACCCAGGAGGCTTGAGGCCCAGGAGGCAAAAGGGGGCGCAGGGTGTGTGTGCAGGGAGAGGAGGCTTCCCTGCTCCCAGGAGGCTTCCCTGAGGCCCAGAAAACCCCAAAATGGAGTGGGGGTGCTACACACCCCCTAGGCTCCATTTTTTGCCTTCCTGGGCCCCAGGGAAGCCTTCTGGGAGCAAAAACAACCCCCCAGGAGGCTTTCCTGAGGCCCAGAAGGCCAAAAAAACAGGGAGGGTGCTGAAAAAAAAAGAAGCCACGCCCACCCAGTCACATGCCACACCGACCTAGCCACCCCCACAGAACCGGTTGTTTAAAAATTGGAATGCCACCCTTGGTTTCAGCAAATGGCATCAACAACTAGAGAAGTCCAATTTCTCAATGTCCCAAATAATATGTGCTTCTGCCCTTGTTCTAAGGAAATTTTAAAAGATTTTATCCATTATTTATTGTACTGTCTTATTTCCACATTAGCATGTGGAAAATTTCTGGAACCCCTGTTGCTAAAGAAAATCATTTTGGCCTGATTCATATAAAATTGAGTGTCTGTAGAATATTCAAGGCGCTACTGCTGTAGTAATTAGCAAGGTTTGCCCTGGCTGCTGCAAAACAGAGAAAATATTTCAACAAAACCTAATGTTTTCTAACATTATATTTGCTGTAAGAACAATTGCTTCAATATTTTTACTGATTTTTTTTGTACATGTTAATATATTTTATTATGTCATTCTGTGCCACTTTGGTGCAAGTTTAACTTGTATTTTTTATGACTGGCAGTCAAAACAATAAATAAATTGACTGACTGATAGTAGACAACAGGTATGCTGTAAAGAGATATCCCAATTTCAGAAAAATATCTTGTCTTCAGTACTGGAAAATGAGCTGGAAGAAATGCTTCTCAGATCTGCAGAGAAAATACAACCAGAAAAAGAGCTTTCGGGAGTGGGCGGAATAAAAGAGCGAAAAGAAAGTAGAGATTTATACTAACCCTATGATGCTATAATTTGATTTTCTGCAACATATTTTTAGGTCGCCTATTTAGCTTGGACATTTTTTGAATTTCCTGTTCTGGGTTATTTGGAGAATTGAAAGACTACGATGAATAACTTAAAGGCTATGATTAGGAACTTAAAAATGTATTTCTGACTTTAAACGCTGACAAAGCAAAATAAGAAACTTGACTATCAACAGCTGGAAGAAAAATATCTGCAAGAAGATAATTCAACCATTCAGGGTCCAAGCCCTGAAGTCACTTATATTATCAATAAAGGTAAAGTTTTTGTCATGCCCCTGGTGGAGACTGATTCCGAGGAAGAGGAGGAACAGCCAACAAGGAGTGGGAGTGTGGCTACAGAGGTGGTGGAGGAGGCTGGGGAAGGGCAGAGGCCAGCTGAGCACTCAGAGGAGGATCCAGGCCCATCACCTATCCATCCCAGGGCACGCAGGGAGGAGAGGATCAGGGCAAAGCATGGTCTACTCAGGAGGAGAGGGCCATGATCCTCCTCAGGGCTTACAGCTGGGAATTCTGTATATAAGTTCGGACATGCGTAGTCAGGCTGCTGGAGTCAAGGTTAACATTTTCATTTTAAAGAAGGTTTATCTTGGTTGGCGTTCTTCCAACAGATTGTCCCTGGTTATCTTCCTGAAGCTGGCAATTATCTATCCTGGTCTGCCAAGGAAGTGTATTAATGCGGTTTGGTTTTGGTCTTTTCTTCGTTATCGGCTCTTTAAATGCGAACTGTGTTTTTTGCCTTTGAAATGTTATTTTGACTACTCCATTGTGAACAATTAAACAGTGAAGCCAAGTTGAAGGCATTAAAGGACTTTTAGTTACGTTTTGGATTTTGTTCTATTTCTGAGCTACTCTGGGTCATCACAGTTTCCCTCGCACATACGTGCTAGTCGTTTCCGGTTTTAGGGGGCGATGCTCATCTCCGTCACAAAGCTGAAGAGCCACACTGTCAGAAGATGTTTCCATGGTCATGTGGCTGCCATGACTAAATGGCAATGGTGCACGGAACGCTGTTATCTTCCCACCAAAGTGGTCCCTATTTTTCTACTTGCATTTTTACATGCTTTCGAACTGCTAGGTTGGCAGAAGCTGGGGCAAGTAACGGGAGCTCACTCTGTTACGTGGCACTAGGGATTCAAACTGCTGAACTGCCAACCTTTCTGATCGACAAGCTCAGCGTCTTAGCCACTGAGCCACCGCGTCCCTAATATTATCAATAATTTGGCCCTAATCTCATTGAAAATGGGATAGTGGAGGGCATGGTGCATAATGTTCTCCACCTGACTGGCGCCACAGGGACAGAGATGCTGTTCAACGGGGCCCTTACAAAAACTCTCCTTAAGATGTGCTGAAAGAATGCAAACATTTTTCTTGTTGGGGTGCTGTGATTGGGACTGGCCTTACATGGTTTTTACAGTGATGAAAACAGGAAAAAAAGTGTTGATGTCTGTACTGTGGTAGCATATTCATTGGTGTCTCTTTTAAAATAATCTATAACGGGGTGTCAAACAGGCAGCCTGCAGGCTGGATGCATTCCAAGCAGGCCACGCCCACCCAGCTCCCTGAAGGGAAAAAAACATCGCCATACGTCACGGGATGGCATCATGATGCCACAAGTTTGACACCTGCGTGATCTATAACAATGAGCAAAAATTGAGAAATACAGGTAGTCCTCGACTTACAACAGCTCATTTAGTGACCATTCAAAGTTACAACAGCGCTGAAGAAAGTGACATGACCGTTTTTCATACTTAACGACCGCTGCAGCAGCCTCATGGTCCCATGATCAAAATTCAGACGCTCGGGAACTGACTCATGTTTATGACGGTTGGAGTGTCTCCCGGGGTCATGTGATCCCCTTTTGCGACCTTCTGACAAGCCAAGTCAATGGAGCAGCCGGATTCATTTAACAACAGGTTTACTAATTTATCAACCACAGTGATTCACTTAACAACTGTAGTAAGACAGGTCGTAAAATGGGGGAAATTTCACTTTAAAATGACTATCTGCATAGTGTAGTCTTACGCTTAGTAGGAACATGCAAAGGTGATTTTTTGTTTTTCCACAAGTCGGCTGACAACTTGTGAATGCGAGAAAAATCCTTATTGTCTGTTGAATTAGAAATAGCATATCATGCGTGAACTAGGCTTTAATTATGGAACAGCCTGCACAAATGAGGAGTTGGGGGTTACTCGCAGTAAAGCATGTCCGGGAATAAATGGAATGCTTAGCAAATGATTAGAAAATGAACAGAGACTAAGAAAAGGATCTGTGATCTCCTCTTACTTGTCTAATATACTTATGGCTAAATATATAAGAAATGCTTGGGGTGGCTTCAAAGATATGCTAGATATAGGATATACTACAACTCAATTTCTGCTAATGAAAATAACAGCGACCTGTTGGGTCATTAGATATTTCCTTATCTAAACAGAGAAACAGAATGACCATGGGCAGGTACAAAATATCCTATTTGAGCAGGAGCATTTTCCAACTTCCAGTCAGTTTCCCCATGAGTTTCTTGGTGGGTAGCTAGTAGGGGCTGTCAAAAATCTTCCTTTTTTTCCTCCTTCCTCTCCTCCCTTTCTCCCTTCCTTCCTCCCTCATTCCTGCCCATCATTTTTCCCTTCCTTCCCTGTCTCCTTCCCTTTCCTCCCTCCCTCCCTCCTCTCCCTTTCTTCCTTTTCCTTCATTTTTCCTCCTTCCTCTCTCTCTCTCCTTCCTTCCTTCCGTCCGTCCGTCCTACTTTCCATCACATGATCTATCCTCTGCAGCAACAAAAGATGAATCTATTCCCTCTTCTAAAGTTCATTTATTTATTTATTTATTTTTATGTATTTATTTATATTTCATTTATTTATTATTATCAGTAACAGTTATTGGAAGACTGCTCTCTTATATCCCATCAGCCCTCTCTTCTGTAGGCTAAATATACCCAGATCCTTTAGTCATTCCATATTGGGGTTTCCAGACATGTTACCATCATGCTAACCCTCTTCTAAACTTTCTCCTTTTTGAACCATGTTGCCCAGAACTCAAAACAATATTCTTAGGGGGATCAAGGCAGAGTTTTATTCAAATACTTTCTATATGCAGATCTGATCTAGTGTTCTAAAAAAATATTTTTGCTCTTGAAAGTGATAGTTGTATTGACAGAATCCATATATTGGGACATATATTTATTGCATGATTTTATCAAAGCTGGATCTAAATATGTCCTAAGTTGGACTGGTAAAAAATGGCAGCCAAATACGTTTCACTCAGCTATCTTTGGGGCAGAGTATGGCAAATAATCTTTCTATTTCTCTAATAACAAATGCAGGGATTTTAAGTGCTAGATGTGAAGGCTGTGACAAAATGTGACAATGTGAAACCACTTCACTGTTCATCCAACCATTTAGTTTAGTCCTTTTTCAGAATATTCCATAACATTTTGGCACCTTATTTTTCTTTGTGCAGCCATTTTGGAAGAGGATGTTATTTAAAAGGTTGCTGTAATTTGTTTAGCTGGGTGGCTGGTTTTATTGCTTCTTCCATCTTACATGTGTCTGTATTAGGTCTATCACTTTGGAACATTTTCTGTTTATTTATTTATTTATTTAGTACATATAGAGATCATTCCGTTGCTTAGTTTTGACAACTTTCAAATACATCTGTCCTTTCCTGCCGCAGTCCTTTGCAGTCTATCTTGTTAGACGTTAAAGTCTCTTTATTTACCTATTTTGAGCAAGATTAGTTTGGATGACTGTGGGCAGCTAGTACGGCCGATCTGAAAGAGAAAATTAATCACAACCCATTGACATCCATTAAAAAGCAAACTCTTTTGAAATCCCGATTCAATTACTTGTTCTATAAAGGGTAACTTTCAGTTTGACAAAACCCCAGAGGTTAAATGTGATGAAGCATGCCAGGAAAGAAAGGAAAATGAGAAACCTCATCCTACGCAGACGACAAGATTGTGTAACACAGTATTGTTAACTATTAGGACAATATATTTCTTTTGACTTTATATTTATAACATTAGCATTAGCCTTTTGTTTCTCTCTGTTATACATTGTGTGGGTGTCCCTGATTATTTAAAATACACAGGCAGCTCTACTTTTTGCCATGCTGAGAGCAACCATATACTTTGCAGTTGCCAAATCACCGCATCTAATTACAACAGGTGCTGGAGGGCCTGGCTGTGAATCAGAAATGTGGGTCCATGCTGTGTTTGACATTGTGATATCTTCTGAAAGTCTGTGGAGATCCAGGTGATCTAGTTTAATGTGAGAGATCTGGATTCATAGCTCTGCAGCATCCTTACCCATATTACTCTGAAAGTGGTAGCAGAGCATTAAAAAAATTGATGTAACTCATTGGCAATCATCCCAGGGCTTGGGCTGTGACAAAAGCAGTTTTCTGTCTTCCAGCAGCCAGATAGCAGAGAAGAAGAAATGTGTGATAGTGAGTGAGTGAGTGAGTGAGTGAGTGAGTGAGTGAGTGAGTAAGGAAAGAAGGGAGGAAGGAAGGAAGGAAGGGAGGGAGGGAGGAAGGAAGGAAGGAAGGAAGGAAGGAAGGAAGGAAGGAAGGAAGGAAGGAAGGAAGGAAGGAGTCTGTTATCATACCTTGCAACCAGAAAGCATAATTCCAAAAAATTTTCTGGAGTCTGTTTCCTGATTTGTCCCATCTTAAAGGGCTAACAGTAGAAGAGAGAGAAATTGGAGGATGAAACTCACAAGACGCTAAAAATTGAAAAGGGAAGGGAAGGAAGGCAGGGTGACTGTCTCTGAAAGCCATCTGCTCAGAGACTACCAAGTTTCTTAGTGCAGTTGGTTGGCCGCTATGAGAACAGATGGATGGACTAGATGGGTCAGACTCAGAGTGTCAGATCTGCCTCAGTTTGAACCTTTAAGCAATAACAACCCTTCACTCCATTTGCTGAAAAAGGTATAGTTTACTAAAGGTAAAATACAATAGATCAAAGCCAGAACCGAAATCCACGCACCCAAATCCCCAAGTCTTACTTCCCTTCCCTTAGGTACTTCCCCATACTAGCCTTCAAATGTCCAATCAAATTCCAAAAAAATGTTTTCAGAACATTTTCTAGTATGGGTTAGAATGCAGCTGCGGTTCGTTCTCAGTCATCTGACCTTAAAATCGCATCTCCAGCCAATACAGTGAACTTTTTGTTACCCTTGAATACTCCCCCCTTCCATCCAGTCTCCCTGGAGTTTATGGCAGACTGGCACCAAGCGATAGCATAGTGCAGGCATTGGGTGGCAGTTCTGACACAAGGATTGGTCCAGCAGAATACTGTTTATGTTCTTACATTAAAAGAAGCAACTACTTCATACTTAGGGAGTCTCCTATTTAGGGCTTAATTCGCTAGGCTTATTCTTTCTCAGTTTCAGACAAGAAGCTGCAATCATATTATATACATTCACATATTATGTGCATTCTAGTGTCCAGATTGTTTCATTTGAGTACTGTTTTTTTTTTCCTTTCAGCAAACCACAGGATAATCTAAATGGTTTAAATGAACTATTGTTTCTTTTCCTAATTACTAGTCCATTATGAAATCTGATGGTTTTAAACTAAAGACTCTAGCAATATGATTTGTTGGATTCCTACTCAACTGAAGCATTGACAATTCCTTTTGAAACATCTGGCCCCAGACCAGCTACATAGGCTGTGTTGCAGATATATTTCTTATTTTCTGCCGTGCAGACTAAAATGTGGGCTGACTTGCATATGGATTTGTATCAAACTCATGACACTCTAAATGCTGAGCTCTTTCTATGATCATCTGCTCATGGTTCTTAGTTCTATGAGGCCATACTAGATGCGTTCTAAATAAGATTCAAATTACTTATTCAGAGTGCTTCAAAGGAGTTGATTTTTTAAAAAACCAAACATGATTAGCTTTGTGAACTGAGTTATGATTATGACTTACGAAATCCTGAACAATCAGCTGTAATCTTGATAGGCTTGAAAACATGTGCAGCATTTGTAAGAGTGGGTGCCATACCAAAATGAATATTTACATTGTTTTATTAAGAATCAAATATCTATGTATCAGCCTTTATATCCAATTTCATTTCAAAGGCTCAACTAAGGGAAGGGAGGGAAAGTTGGCTTCAGTGTCAAACCTTTGCAAATTTTACTTCCCACAGACTTACTTCTAATCTCTATCCTTGGGCTGTAAAAGGCAGAATAATAGAATAGATTTTATAGCATAGGTTTTTATATTTTCTTCGACTTTTGCTTAAATTACTAAATACTAACTAGCCTCCACTATTTTCGAAGCACTGATTCCTCTTCATGCATCGTTGCACTTTATAAGATCCAAATGCGAGGTTCAATGCCTATGTTTAAAATTTTAAATATATACCTTGCAATCCAATGGCTTTCTGTATACAATTAAACTATTTAATGAACAAACATCTGAAATATATGTGTGAGTGTGTATGCATGTGTGTGTATGCAAACAATTGTTCTTGAATCTGTGGTGTTTTTTTTAAATAGCCTGGTCTGTGGACCTTGAAAATTGATAAATACCTAAGAATTATTCAGGTGGAAATGCAATTATAATGTTGGTAGGTGAGGGAGGAAAGAGAAAGGAGGAGGAAGAGGAGGAGCATTTGAAGGACTTTGGATCAGTTATGGGGGGAAATTAGCATTCACCATTTTGTCCTGTGGAATTCCTGATGCCTCCCACCAAATAGCCCCTACCCTGCTTAATTTTGGATTGTGGCCTTTCCCTTTCCTGATGTAGCTGGCATGCTAATAGAAGCTGGTCATTCTTGAGAAGAGATCGGAGCTAATATTCTGTATTAAGCATCAGGAATATGAACTGATCTATCAGATAGATATGCTAATATGTCAATAATCCTCCAAAATGTGGCACTTATCCATTTCAGATTGGAAACAGATTTTTTAAAAAAACTGGCTTTTTAAAAATCACAACATTTAAAGGTCCCTATCCTTCCTTCTTCACATTTTATTTGCCTTATCAGGAAGGAACTATGACCAGATAAACTTATTCTATTTTATTATAGAAAAGCCATGGTGGCGCAGTGGTTAGAGTGCAATACTGCAGGCTACTTCTGCTGACTGCTGGCTGCCTGTAATTTGGCAGCTCGAATCTCACCAGGCTCAAGGTTGACTCATCCTTCCATCCTTCCGAGGTCGGTAAAATGAGGACTCGGATTGTCGGGGGCAATAGGCTGACTCTGTAAGCCACTTAGAGAGGGCCGTGAAGCACTGTGAAGCGGTATATGAGTCTAAGTGCTATTGCTATTCCTATTGCAAAACTACATTAAACAGAATCTTGCAAGTCTGTTTACCTGTTACCCTGTTTACAGCCTGAAAAACTAGTGAGGATGACTTCTGAGCCTCTTGCCCCACCCACTATCCAGCTGCAAGCTATCTCATGTTCCTATCACTTTGCCCCACCTCCCAAGACCTTTCCCACATACCATGGCATGTTTTTAATCACCAAATATTTCATGAAAAGCTACGATTTCAACAGAGGTGGTATTCAGCAGGTTCTGACCAGTTCTGGAGAACTGGTAGCGGAAATTTTGAGTAGTTTGGAGAACCAGCAAATACCACCTCTGACTGCATATTTTACAGTATCCTTCCCCTGCCACGCCCACCAAGCCACGCCCACAGAACCAGTAGTAAACAATTTTGAATCCCACAACTGGATTTCAAAGTAAAATGTCTTAATATGCAATCCTGTGATGATACTGTGTCATCTGAACAAAAGTATTTTCCATGAAACCTAATCACATTTACCTTCATCTAATTTTATTTATTTATTTTATCAAACTTATATCAAACTATCTGACAAATATGACCCATATAGCAACTTTACCAACCCAGCATGCTTCAGATATGTTGGGATGACAACTCTTAAAATGCTGGAATTAGCCCATTTTTGGATTGGGGAAGGCTGATTTAGAGAAACGAAGTCTCAGTTGGGGCACAAGCAGCCTTTCGGGCCTCAGGACTGAAGTACAATTAATTTTAAGAAATTTAAGAAAAAACAAACGCAAGAAAACAAATAAAATTTGCGCAGGATGCAAGATTACTGGTCCCAAAGGGGCAGATTCAGGAAGGCGTAATTTGCTTTAAACATTTGGTGCAGTTAATTCAATCCAAAACAAATCGAGGCCGCCTATATTTCCTCCTTTGTGAAACCAGTTTCAGATGTGCCTTGCATCAGCATCAATACTCTGTATTACATTTTATATTATCCTTCTGCCAAGGACCTTAAGGTTATATAATTCTCTCTTTTTTTTCTTGCCACAGCCCTGTAAAAACTACATGAAATGGAAAAAAAAGATACGTGGAAGATTATGCTAAAAACAGGGTACTGCCCTAAAAGATAATTATGGATTTGAACACCAGTCTCCATAGTCTATGCCATGTTAATAATTATTAGATGAACCCTTTAAAACACACTATTTAGGTATAATTTGTCCGTTCCTGATTATTAGAAAAGGGTTTTAAAATCAGTGTGGCATAGTAGTTAAAGTGCTGGACCAGGATCAGGAAGGCCCAGGTTCTCTGTCCTTGGCTTGTGAACCATGCGGGGGGAGAGGGAGAAAATCCTCTTAAAAAATTAAAATTTAGTCTCCGGGTCTATATTTGTTTCATTACCCATGAGATTGATATTATCAGAACCGTTACACAGATAACTTAATTGTATTTTTTTGGGAGTACTTCACTTTGATACAAAAATCATACCTGCTTCTGTTTATCAAGATTTTCCTAGCATCTCCCTTTTGTAGCAGACTACAGCTCCCACCATGACTGTGGCTAGCTAGAAATTGGGGGGCATCAGTATGTCTGGTGAGTAGAACCATAGATGTAAAAAAAGCTACTTTGTGTAAAATCAGCCTCAAAGCCTGCTCTTTCAGCAGCAAATCATGGTTTTTGATGTGTTTGATTCAGCTGCCATTGAATCAACTTCCCTAAAGGATTACCCAAACATATTGAAAGAGGCAGATGGATGGATAGAAGGATAGATGGATGGATGGATAGAAGGATGGATGGATGGATGGATGGATGGATGAGTGGATGGATGGATGAGTGGATGGATGGATGGATGGATGGATGGATGGATGGATGGATGGATGAGTGGATGGATGGATGAGTGGATGGATGGATGAGTGGGTGGATAGAGATAGAGATGGATGGATAGATCATAGATAGATAGATAGATAGATAGATAGATAGATAGATAGATGAACTTTGTTAATACTGTTCTTATTAATTTTGTTAATAAATATCTAGATAGATAGAAGATAGATAGATAGATAGATAGATAGATAGATAGAATAGATAGATAGATGACGGGTGGGTGGGATGGATGGATGGATGGATGGATGGATGAGTGGATGGATGGATGAGTGGATGGATGGATGAGTGGGTGGATAGAGATAGAGATGGATGGATAGATCATAGATAGATAGATAGATAGATAGATAGATAGATAGATAGATAAACTTTGTTAATACTGTTCTTATTAATTTTGTTAATAAATATCTAGATAGATAGAAGATAGATAGATAGATAGATAGATAGATAGATAGATAGATAGATAGATGACGGGTGGGTGGGATGGATGGATGGATGGATGGATGGATGGATGGATGGATGGATGGATGAATACTTGTTTGAAAAATTATTGTCCAACCTCATCCACTGAAACTGCATCTGGAGTGTTCTGTGTACCTGCTTCCATGCAAGATCAGATTTTTTGCAATCAAATAAAGTTTTTAGGAACTTAGAAGGTGAAAATAAATGTGAAGTCCCTGGAATAAAGGCAGAAAGTCTGAAACTGAAGCAATGGAGATAAAGTGGAAATGGGGTGAGGGAGTATAACAGCAAGAGATCCTAGCAAAAGGAAATCAAATGGTATTTACATTTGGCTTAGGTACAGATTTTATGTAATTATGATCACTGAGTTTTATTTAAATAGTTCACAATTTACAGTCTTTCATCCCATTGATTTTAGTACTAAATGAAAATTTGATGCCCAATTCTGAAGACTTCTCACCAAATTTACAATCTGTGGTTGTCTTACTAAGAACTAAAGATACTATATGGATTCATAGAATGTTAATCATTATGTTGTGCCGTTATGAAGAATATTGAAATTCTCTATTAACCCGGAAAGATCTGTCAGAATCACTACAAGAAAGCAGGTTCATCATGCTGCCAGCCAAAAAATTATATTGCTACACACGAGTTCCCTTTTCCAAGGGAACTTCAGAGCCTGGATGGTCATCTGTTAGGGTTGCTTTACTGGATCTTAAGATGAGTAATGATTTGGATTAGAAGACCTCTATGATCCCTCCCAATTCTATGATTTTATGAAAACCAATTATGCTGAAAATTAAATTCCAAGATTTTAAAAAAAACTTGAATATTTTTATGCCAAATGTTTTAAAGAAATTTATTAAGAAGTTATAAGCAAGATCCTTCAGATGGATATGGAAGATGGTTGTAGATCCCATTCCACAAGCTTCCTCCTTTCCATCAACCTTGGGTACAAGCATTTCTTGGTAAAACAGAAGAATATGCAGAAGGGAATGGGAGCCACAGAATGCATTAATTAGGTAATCCAAATAATACGCTGTGCTCAGTGGTGGGATTCAAAAAATTTTACTACTGGTTCTGTGGGCGTGGCTTGGTGGGCATGCCATGTGACTGGGTAGGTGTGGCTTTTTTTTTTTGCTTTTTTGCAGCCCCCACACATTTTTTGGGCCTTCTGGGCCTCAGAGGAGCCTCTAGGGGGGCATTTTTGCTCCCCTAAGGCTCCTCTGAAACTCAGGAAGGCAAAAAATGGAGGGGGGGCTGAGCCATTTTTTGCCTTCCTGGGCCTCAGCAAGGGGAATCCCAGCACAGCTGATCTACGTACAGCTGATTGTCAGGAGAGGGAAAAAAGAAAGAAATTCCTTAGACGAATGTCAGGCAGGCGGAGTGAGCGAGCATCGGTAGGGAGGGCGACCGGGTCGGGTGTGGCCAGCCAGAACTTACTACCGGTTCGGCGACCCATGCCAAATTCTTGCTACTAGTTCGCCTGATCCGGTGCAAACCGACTGAATACCACCACTGGTTGTGCTTTGGGTTGTGAGCCATCCAAAGGTTACAAATAGAAATAGCAGGCTATTTGTAGAATAAACAGTTCTGTCCTTCTTTCTTCCATCTCATCCCTATTCACTGCTATTTTGAGGAAATATGATTTCTCTGAACATGACTGACAATTGCTATCAAACATCGCAGATGCTGTAAAAAGGCTAATTTTTCTAGAGCTCATTTTCAGCACTTCTTGTGTTTCACATTGGCCTTAATGCTCTCTTTGATGGACAGGATTCACAGGGTGAATCGTTTTGAAAAAATTATGATAGGTTACTCCCACCTGGAACCTTTTCACTGTTCCAGAAGTTAACTTCGCACCTGTACAGTCTCATAACATCATCTGTGTTTCACTGCTGAGCCAATACGTTTCTTGCTCAACTGCCATGTGTTGTATTGAAAAGATGGCATTTCCATTGGCAATGCTCACGTTCTGCAGAGCTTGCAGGTAAGCTGTTTTTGCATTGGCAGGAGTTTGGCTTCTTCCACCTGGCATCTGAGCTTCTCAGTTGCTATAGCATCATGCTGAGACAATGTCCTCTTACTGGCCTTAATGGCAAATGGGTTGCATCTCACCTTCTCAGCACACATTCATTTTCCTCTGGAAATCACTAGGCAAAGCCATAAAATGTAGATGGGAGGCAAGGCAGTTACTGATAGCGATTTTTGTGCTATACTGTTTGTCTGGAATGAAGTCAACTGGTTTCTGCTGTTTTGAGCATTTTAAAGACAGTCGGAGTAAAAAAAAAACTATCTACATGTTGGGTTCAAGCAGCTCTTGAGGGACTGGCAACAGGCAACAATGTTGATATGAAAATGCCTATTGTTTGACATTGTGACCATTTCATTTTGAGAGTACCAGTCCAAAACCTATGGAGAGCACCAGCAAAGCAAAGGTTTGGTTGGATTGTGTGCCTCCACACAGGCCTTCTGTCTACCCACAACTTTGTAGATTTCCTGTTGTGTTAGCTTTACAACTGGTATTGGGGAGGGGGAGATAAGTCTATATCGAGTCTATACCGGCATCGAGAGCCAACCGCCCTGGGCGGGCCCACAGGCAGGGGCTCCTTGGGGTGCCATCTGCGACTCAATGTCGCTTGGCGGTCCCCTGGGGAAGGGCCTATTCTGTGGCAGCCCCCGCCCCATGGAACCAACTACCCCTGGGACTCCGTTTGGCCCCTGACCTTTGTATCTTCCGCCATGATCTGAAAACCTGGCTCTTCGAACAGGCCGGGCTCTGCTGACCTCCGGCGGGGGGCGTTAAATTTGGTTTAGGATCTGTGGGTTTTAGCGGAATTTGGCTTGTAATATTTAATACTATTTTAGGTAATTACTTTATTGTTGGTTTTTAGTTGTTAGCCTCCCTGAGTCCCTTTGGAGAGGGGGCGGCATACAAGTCAAATAAATAAATAAATAAATATATTTTCCCAACAGAGTGCTTGGGTAAAGTTGCACTGATTCCTTTGATCACCATTTTTCTTTTAATTATGGTAGATTATGCTTGATCGTTGGCTGTGTTTCTCCACAAAACCTATCCCTATTCCAGACAGTGCTCACATTCTCAGCCAGTATAGCCACTGCTATGAAAGTCAGATGTATCTGGTGATTATCAGGTGTGGGTAGCTATTCTATCTGCTATCTGGACAAAGAGGAAAGTGTATAACTGTGTGTTTGCTTGATTTGGCCCTCTTAGCCTTTACAACTCATTATAACTCCATTATCAGGCATGATTTTTCTTATTTCTTTCTTGTTTTCTACTGGTTCCTTCAGTTCCTTGGCCTGTTTCTTCAGAAGGGAGCATCCCTTAGTGTTCCATATTCCTTTCTCACGCCATCCTTAAGCTTAGTTTCCTTAGAGTGACCCAGTGTCATCTCATCTTAAGCCAGGTGGGAGGGTAATGCTTCAGCCAGCTGTCTAGAGTTGACAGATTTGGACAAAAGTTTTGTTTAAATTTTACTGAGCTTTTCATTGGCTTTTAGTGAAGGAGGGGGAAAAATCCAACAGGTTTTTGTAAAGGGGTATAACTATAGTTTTTCCAGGTCAATGACCCTTTGGAAAAAGGGATGATAGGAGAAAAAGGAGTGTATTCATCCTTAGATTAGCAGTCTAAACTGATTCAGTTTAAACTGCTCTTCCCTAACACTAACCCTTGACAATTTTGTCCAGAGGGGAGGATCCAAAGGGCAATAGTTCTTGCCCTGCTCTCAGTCAGGCCCTGCCAGCTGTGGTCAATGGGTATCATTGTTAAAAGCAGGACACCTATGGCTTCTCGTATTTTAAAATACCAGGGTATAAATGCAGGCAGAACTAAGTTACTGTCTCTCTTTGAAATAGACCCCTCCAGACCCAATGCTAGTAATTTGTTCTTATGTTGTATAGGGGATGGCTCTTCATACATCACTTCTCAGGTTTCCAAAAAAATTTTAAGAGCTGTAACCATCAGAGGAGAACGCTGTAATTCCCCTCAGTCAAAGTTTCTGGTGACCAATTGTTCATGATTTTATTTTTCCCATGTTCTTTTTTACTATACTTGTATTTTGGTCTGTGACCGCAATAAGTAAATAAATAAAAAAGCAGGGTATAAAAAATGAAAAAGAAAACCATTTAAAAGGTGAAATTAAACTTGATTTATTGAAAACAAACTTCAGAAGGGCCTTTGATTATGTTATCTCGGGTGTCAGTTGGCATAGGGACCTGAGAATTTCCTTCTCAACCCTTCACTGTATTCTCAAATTTTGAGAAGATTGCTGGACATGTTTGAAACCTACATTTGGATCTATCAACCAAAATTGGGGAGATGTGATCCAATTAGTATTACAACCTAGAGGACAGGATTGAAATATTTAGAACTTTGCCACCTATGGCTGTTTTTTATGCATAGTTCATTTCAAAGCCAATAAAACTTTTTTTTAATGGTCCTTTTTTAATCCTGTTTTTAAATTCAAACTGGTACACCTCATGACATCAGAAGCATAAGTGAGCCCTAAATCAGGAGTCTCCAACCTTGGCAACTTTAGGACTTGTGGACTTCAACTCCCACAAGTCTTAAAGTTGCCAAGGTTGAAGACCCCTACCCTAAATGACTGTCCCTAGCCTGGATCTTTTCTCCAAATAACTTTTCTAGATGGACATGTAGCAACAGAAAAAGTTTCCCTGTATGTTTGAAAGAGTGAAAAAATAATAATGGGCTGGGGGCTAGGGAGAAACACCCCCATTCAGACAACCTGAATGGTTACTATGGACACCAGGCAATTTGAAAATGACATACCCCCAGAGACCAGGATGCTAACAGAGAGCAGCTGTAAAGATATGGAGCATAGATGCCTAGAGTGAGACTCTTAAAAACTAAGCACAATGTGGCATGGTCTAACTTTGGGTATCTGCCCTTGTTCACACATTGTGGTACATCATGGATACATAAATAAAGCACAAGGACAGGTTCTAACAGGCTAAGCCAAACCACTTGGTGGTTTAACACAGCAGGTATGCTCAGGGACTATGAATGCCAGCATTTTCTGTGACTTGCAAAGCAAGATCTCTTGAATTATCCTAATTCCTTGCTGGTATGAATACATACCAACCTTTATGGATGTCTATGGAGATTCTCAGTCCTCCAGGTCATGGTTGCCCCAAGAGGCAACTGGACTTTCTGGTTTTTCTTTGAAGACATTTCACTTCTCATCCAAGAAGCTTTTTCAGCTCTGTAGAGCTCTGAGAGCTGAATAACTTCTTGGATGAGAAGCAAAACATCTTCAAAGAAAAACTAAGGAGCCTTGGTAGCTCAGGCTGTTAAATGCCTGCTCTTAAGATCCAGATGCCTACAATTATTGTAGGCTCGAATCCCACCAGGCTCAAGGTTGACTCAGCCTTCCATCCTCTCCGGGTAGGTAAATTGAGGACCCAAGATTGTTGGGGGCAATTAGCTGACCTTGTAAAAATGCCGCTTAGTAATAAGCAGGCATATACAATGGAATGAAGGCTATTGCTGAGCGCATTGGGTTGTGCTCCAAAAATTGTAAGCCGCCCTGAGTCTTCGGAGAAGGGCGGCATATAAATGTAATTAAAAAAAAAAAAAAACTAGAAAGTCCAGTTGCCTCTTGAAGAAGCACCTCTGGGGCAAGCATTAGAGAGCATCTCTTTTAGTTTCTTCTCCTATTTTTCTATCACCAAAGCAGCTGAGATTCATAAAGAGATGGGGGAGGAGAGATACTGAAGCCTCTGTTGCTTTTCACAGGGAGAGGAATTAAAGAGTTCTTTGCCTGAGGCATGCTGTGTGTAGTAATAAATCAAAAAGTAAGGAGTTATCGCTTGGCACCCTCACCTTTTTTGATTCATGTTATAAGCTCTGCTGGTCAGGGTTTCCCATCTATGCAGAGAGCATGGCTTTTAAGTGGAATTGAATTTATATTTTTAAACCTCTGTGAAGATTTATTTTTCTGGACATTTTATCTATTCATTTTTGCCGCCCTTCAGTTCTCCACTTAGAACATAGAACAGCAGAAATGGAAGGGACCTTTAGAGGTCATCTAGTCCAACTCCCTGCACAAGCAGGAGAGTCTATACCATTTCAGACAAGTAGCTGAGTGCAGTCTCTTTTTGAAAACCTCCAGTGATGGGGCACCCACAACTTCTGAAGGCAGGCTGTTCCACTGGTTGATTGTTCTCAACGTTAGGAAATTTCTCCTTAGTTCTAGCTTGCTTCCCTCCTTGATGAGTTTCCATCCTTTGGTTCGTTTCTTGCCTTCTGGTGTTTTGAAAAATAATTTTCCCCCTTCATCTTTGTGACAGCCCCTCAAACTTTCCGGGCAGTTTCAGTTTCCCATAAAAGAGAAAAAGAAAGAAAGAAAGAAAGAAAGAAAGAAAGAAAGAAAGAAAGAAGGAAGGAAGGAAGGAAGGAAGGAAGGAAGGAAGGAAGGAAGGAAGGAAAGAAAAAAGAAAGAGAGAGAAAGGAAAGAAAGAAAGAAAGAAAGAAAGAAAGAAAGAAAGAAAGAAAGAAAGAAAGAAAGAGGAAGGAAGCTCTGCCAAGAACAAGTCCCTGAATCCCAGATGCAGAAATAGAATACTAAACCAGATTTTTCTATTTTTAAGTGGCCTCAATGGGTGGCAGCACCTTGTTTGGGCTCCGAAGCTGAGCTGGGCCAGGTCCCCATTAACACAGAGATAAGACCTTCCCAGGAATTCCAAGCTTGTGTTGTGATCGTGTGGCAAATGTCCTCTATGAAGCCCCATCCTTGAAGCCCTCTCAAAGCAAGCTCAACTTCAGGGAGTTCTTTTGTGGTTCAATGGGTTGAAGAGCAGCGGCTCTCCAGAGTTGCAAGAGAAGCGTTTGCCTTGTGCTTCAGAGTCAGGAGCGCCGTCAGAAAAACAGAGCTGTGGGCATTGCCAAGACGGGCAGGGATAGTAAACAGAGTTGTGGCCGGTGAGGGGTGTGAGACTGAGCAGCTCTGCTTAAAGACAGGAGGACCCGAGAGGTCACCCATAGATAAAGGCTTGCTTTCTTCCTCTCCTTCCCTCCCTCCCTCCCTCTCTGCTTTCTCCTCACCGTCCTCTCCTCCCTCCCCTTTTAATCCTAGTGTGTATTGAGGGGACGAGGCTGGATGTGGCAGAGAGGCGCTAGGGAGAGATAGAGAGAGACGCACATCCACAGAGAGGGAGAGAAAAAACGCGCGCATGGCGGACTCCACACACCCCAGGCGGTCCCGGGTGCTGTCTTGCTCGTCGTCCTCTTCTGGCCGCAGAGATGGCACTTCTCCGGACCGGGCTGAGGCGAAGCCCAAAAAACGAGCTTTCTATCTGGTCAGAATGAAGCCCCTGAAGGAGCCGGCGATCAACAACAACAACAACGTGTCTTTTGTGATCCACTGTCACATAGGCAAGGAGATCAAGCACATATGCAGCAACTGCAGTTGCGGGAAAGAAGCCCGTGACGGTGAGTGGGATGATATTAACATAGAGGGAGAGAGAGAGAGAGAATGAATGCATCTTTTCTGGTGGGGTTGGGTGGTTTGTGTCCGTCGGCGCCTTCTCCCAGTTCTGGAAAACTGCACTTGCTGCTCCAAAGGAGAAGAGGGGAAAAAAGGCAGGCAGGGATTCAACGCCTCGACACGCCGCTTTGCATGACAAGCAGAGCAAAAAATAAATAAAACGCCCGCCCGCCTACATTCCTTCCTTCCTTCCTTCCTTCCTTCCTTCCTTCCTTCCTTCCTTCCTTCCTTCCTTCCTTCCTTCCCTTCCCTTCCCTTCCCTTCCCTTCCTTTCCTTTCCTTTCCTTTCCTTTCACTTGCCCGGGTCCGTAGCGTTCCCGGGGAATGAATCCCTAATGGCTTTTGGGGGGTATTTGTTTTAATCGCCATGGGTTTGTTTGTTTTTCCCCATCAACTTTTTCCTCTGCCGCTCCTCCTCCTCTTTGCAAACATGCCGCATTACGAGTTCGACTAAGTTAATCCGGAGTGTTTAGGAGCCTGTTTTTACGGGATCGATGCCGTGCGAGGTTCTGTCTGTAAAACTCTCTCGGCCTGGGACGAGAGGAGAGGGAGTTTACTGGCGAACGTCTTATTGGGATGAATCGAGCATCTTTAGTCAGGCTGTGTGTGGTCGAACACCTTCCCTTGCTCTCTTTTTGTCCCACGGTGCAATATTCAAAGGTCCGGTGGGGGGGGACTTCAAGTAGAAGTCAGTGGAGCTGAAAGGGTGAGCCCAGCCCTTCTGTGTGTTTGTCAGAAGCGAAGAAAACGTTTCAGATAAAGAGTAAAAAAACGAAAAAAAATTTCTCGTTTTTATCTGAGTCAGCAGCTGAAAGAGAAACAGGGAAAGTGTCAAGAGGCATAACCAAAAGCCAAGCAAAAACGTGTTGGAGGTGTTATCAGCCATATCCTATTGAATATGTTTCATCCTCCTGGGCTATGGGGTGAGCAAGAATGTCCGGATGTTCTGTATTTTAGTTAACACATACATCTACTTTTGGTAGGAGCAGCTCAGAGGAATATGCCAGGCAGTCTTCATTCACTGAAGGTCAGTGAAAGGTTTTAAACTGCAAATTAGAAGAAGAAGGTAGGACTCTCATAGCTGTTGGTTATCTGAGTTGCCACTGTTTTATTTCTCTATTTTTTTTAAATGCATTGTGCATTTTGAATAGTCACCATCCCGCCTGGAAGAATTAAATAGTACCTATATTTCAATTCAGGTGGTACCCAAAGCAGTGCAGCAATTAAATAATTGTGATGTACAGTTCCTCCCCACCTTTCTCTTTTTCATAAATTTACTTGCTAGTATAATTAGAATTACACACAAACACACAAACAGGCTGAACTAAGATTGTATGGAGAAGCAGGACAGCTTTTTACTACATTGAGATCCCATTTTTTTTCTTTCAGTTGTGCCATTGGGACTAAGAAGTAAAATTCACTCATATTTTATCTATGGCTTTGCTATCCTTCTCTCCTTTCCCATCCCTTCTATGTATTATCTATGTCAGCAAAGTTTACTAGAAGTTAAACCAAGGAATTTGCAAAGATTTTTAGTGTGCTTCGTGGATTTCCCAAAACTAGGCGATGCCATTTATTTAACAGGTACACTAAAACAGGTTTCGATTTAATTCATCTTTAGATTGCAGTGTATTTATTAGCATCTTTGATCTCAAAACGTATCAAGGCTAACAGAAGAGGAAAAACATTACTGATCATTCTAGATTTTTGCAGCTTGAATATGGTAGAATATTTGCCTATCTACAAAAAGCAAACGATCTTGTCAAAATGTGTTTCTGATGGCTTGAAATGAGAGCCCTTCTGCAGAGGTTTTAAGTTGACAATCAGTTGTTAAGTACCGTGTATGAAGTTAAAAAAAAAGTAAATGATCCAACGTGTAATAGTAGCAAAAGCAGAAGAAGGAAAACTTGAAGTGACTTCTAATTAGGTGTTGCCAGTTTCACTTCTTTTTTTTCCTAATTTTTGAGAGTGGCATAGCCATGATCAGTTAGAATCTTGTTCACTGAAAGCCTCTTGAAAGCCATCTGAAAATTAGTAATAGGCTCATGTGCAGATTCTATTCGTTTCAGTGAGTCTAGTATTACAGAAGGTATCAGTGGATTATGTCCATTGTTCATAACGTGTGTGTGTGTGTGTGTGTTTCCATTCAATTATGTCTGATTCTCGAAAACTACCTCAACAAGTCTCTGCAGTTTTCTTTTGCAAGGTTTTTCAGAAGTGATTTGCCATCATCTCCTTCCTAAGGCTGAGAGAGAGTGATGCATTCAAGGTCACCCAATTGGCTTTGTATTCAAGCAGGGACTAGAATTCACAGTCTCCTGGTTTCTAGTGCAATGCTTTAACCATCACACTATTCTGGCTCTGTATAGCACCATATATCCCACAGCAAAACAATGCTTATTTTGTGGAGTCCATCATTGATGTAGCACATAAAGCTTCATGTAGGCCAGGAGTGAGTTCCTTTTGGTAGGCCCCCAGAGCTTACTCTTTGAACATCTTTGTTGAAAGCTAGCAAAGTAGTTCTCATCATCTTGAGGTGGAAAACATGAAAGCTGAAGTCTAAGTTTTGAAATAAGCATATGTCAGTGTAAAAATCAAAGAAAACCTGCAAAGTTAGCCCGGCCTTTCCCTTCCTATGTTATCCTTCGTTATCAGAAGCCCATCTCTGCCTCAGACATTACAGTATCTTCCTCAGAAGACAAAGGCAGGAACTTGAAAATAATTTTGCCCAAGGAGCAAGCTTTCATTTTCCTATTTGCTGTTCTTGGAAGGAAGACATGTTGGGTTTGTTTTTAAGAATAAGTCTCAAGGATTACGCCTGAGATCTGTTTACAAAGGACACAATTCATTTTTGTTTCCCCAAAAGGAAATGCATTCTATACCCAGTGACATTGATTGAGTAACATTTGCATATGCCAAATGCAGAAATAAAGCCTATATCAATAAATGTAAGATTTCTTTCTCTCACCACAGTTGGTTGCTCAATTTATTATTGTGCTGGAAACAATGGATTGAGCATTTAAGCATTTCTGCTCTCTATACTCATCATTCTTTCTCTTTGAATTGTTCTTGAGCTGAACAATTCTTCAAGTAGAACAGGAACTTGAGGCTCGTGGGCATAAATTAAGCCACTCCATCTAGCTTCTTTGGGCTCTAAGCCCCTAACCTCAAATCCCACTCTGCCAGCTTTAGCCCACATCCAATGGTTTTTGCAAATGTTACTCTCTATCAAACACTTTGTGGCTTGGTTCCTTTAAGGAAAGTATGTTGTGATCAAGCTGAAGAAAGACGGTGAAAGTTCGTTCTCTGAGCTTGTGAGTTGGTTTCCAAATGTTTCATTACCAGGTTAGGTAACAGCTTCAGCAGAATTTAGGGGATGCCGGTGTTGGTGTTTTCTGTTTATCAGGGGTACATGTGGTCTGGTGATGGGGAGGTTAGGGTTAGGGTTATACACTATGATATAAATGAAATTGGTTTGAAATGTTATCAGCAGTACTGCTTCAAGACCTGGTAGGCAGCACTGTAGCAGTCAAACAAAAATTTTCAAAGCCCCCAGATTATAATTCAGATACATTCCTATCCTGGATCAAATATTCAAAGGGAGAAAGGGTGCAGTTTTGCCATGCTACACAGATAAAAAGTTTAAGAGGGTATTGTACCAACATGGGGATAATAGATATGGGGCAAGTGTGTTACTAGTATGTTTATACATTAAATAATGAGAAAACTCCTGCTTACGAGTCACTTCCTCACATAGAAGTTGGGGGCAGGGGGAAGGGGGTTTGTTAAAACAAGCATTCTGTTGGCATAATGGATGGTTTTGAAAGATCATTTGCAGTAGACCTTTGAGTGGTCTGAGTGGATGGACGTAAAAGAAAGATCAGAAATGTTTCTACAGACCAGGAGTCTCCAACCTTGGCAACTTTAAGACTTGTGGACTCCCAGAATTCCTCAGCCAGCGAAGCTTGGCAACCCCTGCTATAGACTACCATCTTGCACCTATAAAAGATCAGCCACACAGAATTAAGTTCTCAACCTGATCAAGATTCTATTCTCACATGCCAGAATCTAAGGATGCTATAGCAAGAAACAGTAAACTCCTGTGTGTGAGCACACAGGCAAGGGCTCCTCGGGGTGCCGTCCATGACCCAGTGTCATTTGGTGGCACCCGGGGGAAGGGCCTATTCTGTGGCGGTGCCCGCCCTATGGAATCAATTACCCCTGGGACTCCATCTGGCCCCTGACCTTCGCACCTTCCGCCACAATCTGAAAATCTTGCTCTTTGAACAGGCCGGGCTGTGCTGACCTCTTGGTGGGATGGTTTTAAATTTAATTCAGGAATTTTATATGGGTTTTAGATTAATTGGCTTGTAGTATTTAATATTGTTTTAGGTAATTAACTTATTGTCTGTTTTTAGTTGTGAGCCACCCTGAGTCCTTTCGGAGAGGGGGCGGCATACAAGTCAAATCAATCAATCAAATCAATCAAAATACCTTCTAGTCATTCATTCCTATTAACACATTGCTTTTAGCTATTATCCCAAGCAACTCAGGGAAAAGAAAAGATGTAAATGCTCCTTAGGCATAGCATTGGATGATTGACCTGATGAGATTTAAACCAAACCAAATGTTTAGTTTTTGTTAGAAGTGAAACAGAGATCTCAAAATAGATAGGTAACTAATAGTTATTATATCTAGAGTTTTGGTACAGTAGTATTTGGTCCTTACCATAGTCTCCTCTTGGTCAGATGGATAGATGATAGATTAGATAGATAGATAGATAGATAGATAGATAGATAGATAGATATGGATGGATGGATAAAACCCTTTTTTATCTGTCTGTTAAGCCATGATCATTGTATTTCATGGATTACAGTTTGTTTTACATAGCAACCACCTAGCAGAGAGAATATAAGGATATCTATCTCCAGTCTGGTACCTGCTTGGATTACAATGCTCATCATTCTCAGACAATTTGGCTTTTCATTTTCTTTGACCGTTTTGGTGGGATGTGAAGAGGGCAGTAGTCCAATATATCTGCAGAGTACCAGGCTGGAGAAGACTTGTACAGTCTCTTGCAAAGGATTCTCCATATTATTTGGATACTTCTTCCCTTTTTTTTTCACTACAGAATTTCCATAACTGTGAAATGGCCAAGGAACTGAGGCTGACATTTATCCTGTGCTTGTAAGCAATCTAGATGCGTGGGAGATCTTTGAGCCAGGAGATTCATGCATGACAGAATTAATGTAATTGTTACTAGTTGATGGGGTTGATTGCGAAGGATTGTGTTGCTTTTGATTGTGAAGGATTGTGTTGCTTTTGACTGTGAAGTTGTGTTGCTTGAGAAGCTCAGCAGGAAAACCCTCGAGCTTTGGCTAATCACAAAGGACAATATCTTTCTCCTTTAGAAAGGGAGGTTTCAATTCCCATCTGGATATTAAGACTTTTGACTCAGCTGTTCTAGTAGAAAGGGGGAGGGGGGATTCTTTGCTGTTAAATGAAACATTTTCTGTTAAGTAAATAAGGTATTTATTTTGTTGCAATTGAAAGTAATTATTGGATCAGATCACTCTTTTCTAGGCAGGTTATAAAGCCAGTAGTTTATGTTTTTCCATTACTAATTGGAATGGAATTCCAGGAACCTTAGCGGTCTTTCCTAACCAACTCTAATAGGAATATTATAGAGGCAGCTACTAATTCTTTGAAATAATTTAAGTCCATATTTACTGAAAGCTGTCTCAGTACAATCTTTAATATATCCTGAAAGTGGCCGGGGAGGGGACACTTGTTGTAAGCATGGAAAACAAAGGAGAATTGTAGCACCTTTGATTTCATGGTAACAGGTAGGAAGAAAGGGGACTAATAAAAAGAAAATTGGATGATATGAGATTATGATTTCCAAGAGGGATTTGTACAAACCTGGATATCCTGTTCTGATTGAGGTGATATACATGTAATCCTCGACTTACAACAGTTCATTTAGTGACTGGCACTGAAAAAAGTGACTTATGACCATTTTTCACACTTATGACCTTTGTAACATCCCCATCATCATGTGATAAAAATTCAGATGCTTGGCAACTGACTTGTACTTATGACCGTTGCTGTATCCCAAAGTCATCTGATCCCCTTTTGCAACCTTCTGACAAGTAAAATCAATGGGAGGCCAGATTCACTTAACAACTGTGTTACGAATAGAATAGAATAGAATAGAATAGAATAGAATAGAATAGAATAGAACAGAATTCTTTATAGGCCAAGTGTGATTGGACACATAAGGAATTCGTCTTGATGCAAATGCTCTCAGTGTACATAAAAGAAAAGATACATTTGTTGAGAGTCAAGAATCATAAGGTACAACACTTAATAACAGTCATAGGGTACAATAAGCGATCAAATCATACTAGGAAACAGTCAATAAAAATCGTTAGGATACAAGCAACAAGGTTACAGTCATACAGTCATAAGTGGGAGGAGATGGGTGAAAGGAAGGATGGGAGGATTAATGGTAATAGTAATAGTAGTGCAGACTTTGTAAATAGTTGGACAGTGTTGAGAGAATTATTTGTTTAGCAGAGTGATGGTGTTCGGGAAAAAACTGTCCTTGTGTCTAGTTGTTCCAGTGTGCAGTGCTCTATAGCATCATTTTGAGGGAACTGTTGAAACAGTTTATGTCCAGGATGTGAGGGGTCTGTAAATATTTTCACAGCCCTTTTTTTTGACTCGTGCAGTATACAGGTCCTCTATTGAAGGCAGGTTGGTAGTGATTGTTTTTTCTACAGTCCTAATTACTCTCTGAAGTCTGTATCTGTCTTGTTGGGTTGCAGAACCAAACCAGACAGTTATAGAGTTGCAGATGACAGACTACTAACTTATCAATCATGATGATTCACTTAAAACTGTGGCAAGAAAAGTTATGAAAACTCACTTAGCAAATGTCTCACTTAGCAACATAAATGTTGGGCTGAATTGAGGTCTTAAGTCAAGGTCTACCTGTAGTCATGTCTGAGTCCTACTGATTCAGATTCCAGATGGATAACTAGATCTCATACAGTATATTTGAATAACTTAATTTTTTTTAAAGGCCTCCTTTATTATTTGTTTGTTTATTTCTTCAATCTATTTGGCCACTCATCTCAGCAAGTGACTTTGGGTGACAAACAGTCTTAAACTAAATGAAAAGCAATTATCATCATGAATAGAAAAATTAAAATACACATCAGCCAAAGAAGATTTTACTTGATCAGAAAGTAGTCTAGAGCATCCGAAATTCCAAGTAACTTACAAATTCTGTAAAACATTTAAGACATACTTCCTTGATATTTATTTTCCTATGCATAGGGACTATTTAAAGAAATATTGGATTCTATTCCTTGCCTGCAGTTTGAAATAACCCACCCAAAATACATGAGGAAAAATTAAACACTGAGTTGATATAGACTGACATTATAGGTGTCAGCTGAGGCAGGAAATCTGTTGTCCAGACAGAAATCTTCTACCTTAGGATATTTATGAAAGAAAATTGGGGTACTTATTGTTTTTCTTTGTTTGGCATGGAACTGGGCTTGAATTAACTGCAAAAAATATAACGAAATTGGACTATTTTTGGCTGATCTTGTAAACTAGTTACAAATGTATTGCTCTGAAATTGCATGATTTCGAACAAAACAAATCCTGAATCTAAGACCAGGGAAAATGACACTAATGGCAAGTGGAATTGTTTGCTCAGTGCTTTAGGCTTTCTAAATCCTAAGAGAACTTGGGAGGGCTCTTAGGTAGAGATTAACTATATGGTTGCCAAATCCCATGAGTTTTACACTGTTTGTATGTTCTCCTACCTTCCAGCCATCTGCTTAGTTAATATGTGTAAATCTAAGATATACTTGTTTAATACTTTCTAAGATGTCTTAGATTTATTGTCCCCACCATGGTGCCCTCCAGATGTGTCACTTCACAGTTCTAGTATTCCCCAACTATCACGGCCATTGTATATCTGGAGATCACCATGTTGTGAAAGACTATTCGTAGATCCACTGGCAAAGCCCTTCATTATTATGTTGTGTTCTTTGAATGTTGCCTTGAATCACCTGGCAACTGGGTAGCCTTAGAAAATAGAATTAAGAACAATAATAGCATTCATGCTGTATGGAAAGCAAAGTAATCATCAAACAGGATCTCAATGTATCACTATAAATCTTTTGTTCCACATATCAAGTGTTTCAAATGATCATATCACTTTCCCTTGAATAATACGGTAAACCAGGGGTCTCCAAACTTGGCAACTTTATGACTTGTGGACTTCAACTCTCAGAATTCCTCAGTCAGCCATGTGGACTTCAATTCCCAGGATTCCTCAGCCAGCCATGCTGGCTGGCTGCCTGAGGAATTCTGGGACTTGAAGTCCACATGTCTTAAAGTTGCTAAGTTTGGAGACCCCTGCTGAGAACCATGGACTTTTTCCTCCATTCCCTCAATTAAACAACTTGTTGCATTTTCCTCCTCAATGATTTATTCATTTCTTTATATTTAACGTTGTTGTACATAATTTATACGCTTCCCTAGTCATAATTCTGGATAGCTCACAAGGAGCAGATAAAACAGTCATAAAATATAAAGCCGTGTAAAAATATTATATAGTTAACTCATTAGCTCAAGATAGAGCAGTGTCATAATCTTCCAGCTAGGCTCCACAAGCTGGGTTGAAGAGGAGAGTCTTTAGCACTTTCCTACAGAATAACCAGAAAAATGTCATCCTCACTTTAAGGGGGAAGTAATTCCATAGCATTATGGCATTTATGGGAATAGCCTGCTGCCACAACTCTGCCCATCTTGGAGAGGGGAATCCACATCTGAAGACAGTAAGGAAGAGGGTCTTGATGGAGATAATTCTAGATGTGTTGCCAAGGAAATAAGAGTTTAAACATATTTGAAGTGCACAACCAACAGATAACATTAGGAAGTGAGTCAGACAGAAGCTTTCTAATTCACTAAACGATAAATAGCAGGAGGAAGTAAATATTATCAGACATGCACGATTTTATTATTATAGCCACTCTTAAATAAAAGCAGTTTTAGCTATTCTGTGGAGTTGATTTCTTGGTTTGTTTTACCTAATGGGACTGACAATACTCACCTACCAGTAGGTAGAACATATAGAACTCTGGAGAAAATGGAACCACAGATATTAAGGACCCAAGCCACCAAGGGTTGTATAATTAACAATCAACACTTTGAATTATGTCTAGTAATCAGTATAGTTCATATAGCTGGATGTTTATTTTACTGAAGTGTCTCTGCCCATGATTTGTTTGTTTCTGAGTAATTTTCAAAGGCAGCTCCATGTATAATCATCCAATCATGAGGTGATGAGGGTATGAATGTCCAGGGGAGTCATGATAGCAGTCTTCCAATATTTGTGGGACTACCACAGAGAGGAGGGGGACAAGCTATTTTTCAAAGCACCCAAAGGCCAGACAAGGAATAATGGATGGGAACTGAACAACCTGGAAATAAGGTGAGATTTTCGGACAGTGAGAACAATCAACCAATGAAACAGAAGTTGCCTTCAGAAGTTGTGGGAGCTTCATCACTGGAAGCTTTCAAGAAGAGACTGGACTGCCATCTGTCAGAAATGGTGTAGGGTCTCCTGCTTGGGCCAGGGGTTGGACTAGATGACTTACAAGGCCCCTTCCAACTCTGTCAATCTGTTATCTGTCATTTATCTGTCTTCACCAAAGCATCTCAATAGAAGAGCAGTTGTAACTGGTAACCACACTAAGCTGGATGGCCTCCATCTGCTAGTCTAGAATCCAAGAGAACCCCAAATTATTTTGTTTGTGTTTAGTTTGTTTGTTAAATGCATTATTGCCTGTCTTGCCATGGTCCTGTTGTAGGCAGCTATGTACCTACTTCTTCTAGAAGAATGCCACCTCATTGAGAGAGGCACTTAGACCTAACCAGTGTACGGTGATATGGGGGTAAACAGACATTTTATCTTGCTGGAATGTTGACTAGAATAGAATAGAATAGAATAGAATAGAATAGAATAGAATAGAATAGAATAGAATAGAATAGAATAGAATTACAGAGTTGGAAGGGACCTTGGAGGTCTTCTAGTCCAACCCCTGCTCAGGCAGGAAACCCTATACCATTTCAGACAAATGGTCCAATCTCTTCTTAAAAACTGCCAGTGTTGGAGCATTTACAACTTCTGAGGCAAGTTATTCCACTGATTAATTGTTCTAACTGTCAGGAAATTTCTGCTTAGTTCTAAGTTGCTTCTCTCCTTGATTAGTTTCCACCCATTGCTTCTTGTCCTGCCCTCAGGTGCTTTGGAGAATAGCTTGACTCCTTCTTCTTTGTGGCAGCCCCTGAGATATTGGAACACTGCTATCATGTCACCCCTCGTCCTTCTTTTCATTAAACTAGACATACCCAGTTCCAGCAACAGTTCTTTATATGTTTTAGCCTCCAGTCCCCTAATCATCTTCGTTGCTCTTCTCTGCACTCTTTCTAGAGTCTCAACATCTTTTTTACATTGTGGTGACCAAAACTGGATGCAGCATTCCAAGTGTGGCCTTACATTTGGACCTGTTTCTTCCCACTCAGTTCTTTATAGGCTCTGGACACCACGTACAATGAAACAAACAAAATGTTCAAAATGATATTTATGTAGTTACTTACCAAGCACATCTAAATTATATTAAAGTAACTCAAATACCTTTAAAATCCCCAAGGCATGTTACAACTTTTGAGCACCACCAATGTTTGGAAACTGAACGCTGAAAAATTTGACATGATCTAAGTCCATGTAAGGATCTCCACAGCATCTTCTGCTTTTGCAGGGGTGTAAATGCACAGCTGGATATCATCACTCATTCATACATTCTGCTAGCAATTTCATGTAAATATTAAATAGCATGGAGGAGCCTTGAAGCAAGAATGGCCAAGTGCTCAATTTCTTCTGTCCTCCTCCTCAGTTGGATCTGCCCATTTAAGAAGGAGCAGAATCCATGTAACGTGATGACTCCTGCCCTTGAAAGTGGTTCAAAAGGATACCACATTACCAGTGGTGGGATTCAAAAGATTTTACTACCAGTTCTGAGGCGTGGCATGGTGGGCGTGGCAGGGGAAGGATACTGTAAAATCTCCAGTCAGGGGTGGTATTTGCCGGTTCTCCGAACTACTCAAAATTTCTGCTACCAGTTCTCCAGAACTGGTCAGAACCTGCTGAATACCATCTCTGCACATTACTAACTTAAGAACTGCAGTGATTCACTTAACAACTGTGGCAACAAAAGTTGTAAAATGGGGCAAATGTCACTTAACAAACATGTCAACAGAAATTTGGGTCTCAGTTGTGGTCGTAAATTGAGGACTACCTGTATGTACATGGATTTTTACTAATGGGGTACATTCTGCTTACTGGGTTGAAGTCTGAGATTCTTTGCTTTAATATAATTTCCTAATTCAGATGAATAGAATGGCATGTTTTAATTGGCACAAATTGTTCTTACTATGCTAGTAAGGAAATAAAATCGGTTACTGAAAACTTGCTGCACTAGCACAAAAATAAACCCAATGTTCAAATAGTCATTTGACTGTGAACTTTAATGATTGCTCTTGTACCATTTTTTTCAGTCTAAAACCCACAAAGTTTTATGTAATGAGAGTTAACTATATGCTGCCCTAACCTCTTGAAAAAAAATCAGATTGTAGTTGTTTGTCATCAAGAATATAAGCATAATTTTTGCAGTCTATTTTCCATTCTTATTTTGCCATTCATAAGCCCGCTATTAATGCAAATAAGCAGCCTTCAGAAATTGCTTTTGGTAAACTAGCTCATGAAATGAGTTGAAGCCCAGAATTGTTCAGTCTTATTCTGGACCATTTTGCCTCCAGATTTTTATAACTGTCTGTAAGGACATCCTGCTCTCCTGATGCATGTGGGCAGTATTGCCTGAAGTAGCATTAATAAATATTCTGTTTCTGTTCCTGCCTTCTGTGCTTGGTGCAAAGTGAATATTATTTTTAAAAGTTAAGGAAACTAAAAGTTCTGGCTGTTTCTTTTGTCCTTGAAAATAAAGTTTGGATTTAAAAAAATCAACATTCTTGTCCAGTATGATGCAAAGATGTAAAGATCAGCTGAATCATGCTAATATATTGCAAAGAGTAAAACAGCGAAACTGGAAATAAGCATATAATACAGTAAGTTTATGTTTATGGCTGCAGATTGTAACAACATAGCCAGAAACAAAAAGCAATGGAAAATAAAATATAACAATAAAAAAATGCATTGTGCATCATAGAAATTTCTTGGAAGACTTAAACAAAATAAAAGCTATTGACATGGGAAATTATCATACTGTAGCCAATTGAAGGAGTTTCTCTTTAATATGGAGAAGTCCCAACTTCAATCTAATACTTGAAATCTCCTTTAGTGTCTAATGTCCTAGACATTCAGTGCCAAGCTGTATAAAGAATAAACAAATTATGGTATAAAGTGTTATGTATGCAGGTTTGAATGTCATTGGTTAGTTTGAACTGTTCTTGTAAAATGTCAGAAATGATTGGTTTAAAACGAAAATCCTGCACTCTGATTGGCCAACTGTGGCTGCTGGCTATAAGTAAAGTCTGTTATGAGCTGTAGTCACTAATAAACTCTTCACTGAAGCACTCCACCTCTGACTCTTCATGCAAACTTAACATAAAGAATAATGTTTCATATGCAAACCCTATTCTAAAGCAGCACCTTCCAAAACTGTGACAGCTACACTTCTACAGTTGTGCATTTTTAAAATGCTATTATGCATCTATTTAGCCTTTTTTTCCAATTGAGGTGAGCCTCAATTGGCACAACTTCCTTTGCTTTTCAACAAAGCATCCAGAAAAAAAGAGAAGATATTGCTGAAGTCATAGAGCTTGTTAGCCTTATCCTTTAGAAGACCTTAACTCAGATTTTTTTTTTAAAAAGCAAGTCTTAAGTTGACACTACTCATTAGCAGTTTTTGGTTGGATAAAGACAGTTTGACATATTGTGCAATTGATTGGCACTCCAAATAGAGTGTTATTCAATTACCCAATGCTGCATATCTCATAGCAGTAAACTGTAGTTCCGACAATTGGTTAAAAATAATTAGCTCTTCAGTCTGTCTAAGATTTGTTTTGGGTGGGGGTTTTTGGTTAGTTCTGTGCTCTTTTTGTGACTAGATTGCATGGTCTAGAGCAGAGATGTCAAACTCGATTTCATTGAGGGCCGCATCAGAGTTGTGTTTGACCTTGGGGGGCCAGGGTGGGTGTGGCCAGGGTGGGCATGGCCAGTATGATATCACTCATGTCGGGGGGTGAGGAGGGCACCTGTGGTGACCCAAACCAAGATGGGCTCCCAAGCTCCGTTTTCAGCTGGGATGGCTTCCTGCAACTCTCTGCCAGTGAAAACGGAGCTCAGGAGAGCTACATGCAGCCCTCCCAAGCTCCATTTTTGGTGGCAGAAGCACCATGGGCTGATCCTTTGCTATTTCCAGGATGGCCCTGCGGGCCAGATCTAAGCACCCCATGGGCTGGATCCAGCCTCCAGGTCTTGAATTTGACATCACTGGTCTAGAGATAGTATATTTAAGTTTACCATATACCCATATCTCTATCTCAAGGAAAGAGAAGACACTATCCCAGTGATAGTGATGGTAGTTTCTTACCAAATGCTAGCTATCATTGTGATGGATTTTAGAGAAGTCTTCTGATAGATGTTTCCCTCATGGAGGCCATTTCATGACATCTTTGTTGATGAAGAAACTAATGCTAATGCCATCACCTGTTTGGGGCATGTCTTGTGGTTAGTTTACCACACTTCTTCTGAAGTTAACTAAGACAAGAGGAGCCACTGACATGGAAAAGAATCATATTATGTAACTATAAACTATAACTAATCATACAACATGGCTGGCTGAGGAATTCTGGGAGTTGAAGTCCACAAGTTTTACACTCACCAGGTCTGGAGATTCCTGATATAACTAAATGAAGCAGTATCTATTTTGCATGCAAGAATTCCCAGCTTTGGTCTTATACTTGAAATCTTCTATAAGTGTTTGAAATCCTGGGAAGCTTATGTCAGCTAATCCAAACAATAAAGATAATTGTTTAAAACACATCACTCTGTTGTAGTGCAATGCTTTCCAAAAGTCTCAAAGCCACAGCTCCCCCCAAATTTTTCCATATTTGGATTAGTATTATACATTTTATAACATACGATGTATTTTTATAGTTTCTTATGCAAAGGGGACAATGGGACAGAATCCAAGGATTGATAATTATCTGCTTTATTATTGCTCTGTTGCTAATGAAATGTAAAATTGTGAGTCTTAGCTGAAAAAACAGTAGCACTGTTTTTGCTTCTCTGAAACAAAAGGATTACCAATCTAATAGAAAGTTTAGTCTGTTGTGGATAATGGCTAAATCCAGGTGCCCTCAATTATTTTTATAGGAACAATATCAGTATCTCAGATACAGCGTAGACATGGTTAGCACTTGAGCAGAAAACCAAGATACTATTCAGAATACCCAGCTAAGACTTGGAAGTAAAAACATATTTTGGAAAAAAGACAATGGCAAACCATTGCCTTATTTTTGCTAAGAAACCTATGTGGTTGTGTATTGGTAGTCAATATAAACCGAGGTTGACTTTATGGAACCATGATCTTTTTTATTTCATCTTATCCTTTGTTAATGATTCCAAAATATCCTTTGTGGAATTCTTCATATATGTGAATAAAGGAACCCTTTTCAAAGGACTAGATGTGTAATGAATCTTCACAAACTTTTAGAAATTCTGTGCTCCTTTACACAAGTACTATCTGGGAAATATGGTGGAAACCAGTGGTGGGATTCAAAAAATTTTACTACTGGTTTCTGTGGGTGTGGCTTGCTGGGCGTGGCAGGGGAAGGATACTGTAAAATCTCCAGTCAGAGGTGGTATTTGCTGGTTCTCTGAACTACTCAAAATTTCCGCTACCGGTTCTCCAGAACTGATCAGAACCTGCTGAATACCACCTCTGATGGAAACATAAATAAATAATAAGCAAGAATATCATGCTAAATTAAGCTATGTTAAGCATGAAATGGTTTTTTTTGGCTTTGCCTTGGCAATAACAAATGATAAACACATAAAATAGCTTAGCACTGGGTGTGAATCCAGTCACAATAAGAAAGCACGCTTTCTTTACTTTCTTGCTAATATTGCTCTTCCACAAGAGAAGCAATGTTACAGCAAAGCATGGGGGTGGCATTTTTCTGTGTATGAGAATATACATTTCAAGGTGGTGAAAAGATGGTAAAGAACTTCATTGGACATTAGATTAACTGTGCAAAGGAAAAGATTCTCAGCATAACTTGAAGGTAGAGATTACTGCTGTCTGGATAAGGGGAAATTGCTGAAAAATAAATACATAGATATAGGTGAAGTGGGTGCTAAAATCAGTCTTCTTCCAGGGCTTATATTCACTAGGTTTTTATTTAAAAGCCAACTCAATGAATCTTGAAGCTCTGAAAGAAGGATGCTGAACAAATAATCTTCCAGTGCTGCAATATCATATTTTGAGTCACACTTTTTGTATTAGAAATCCCTCAGTTCTATTAAACACAGGACCATATTCTCTCACCCGTATAGTATGTTTAATGAAGTTTTAAGGTACTAGATGCAATGCAAAATGAAAAGATGAAAAATGCAACATGATGCCCAGAGGTGGTATTCAGCAGGTTCTGACCAGTTCTGGAGAACCAGTAGCAGAAATTTTGAGTACTTCGGAGAACTGGCAAATACCACCTTTGACTGGCCTCGCCCCCATCTATTCTCTGCCTCCCAAGTCCCAGCTGACCGGCTGGGTCTTCTTTTGTTGCCCTGCACAGGAGAACAGAGCTGGAAACCAGGAGTGGGGAGGGAATGGAGATTTTACAGTATTCTTCTCCTGCCATGCCCACCAAGCCATGCCCACCAAGCAATGCCACGCCCATCAAGCCACACCCACAGAACCGGTAGTAGAAAATTTTGAATCCCACCACTGATGATGACACACAGCATTGCATACCAAAACAATTAGACAGAGAGACAATTTTTCCCCCTCATGCCATCGTTCTGCTGAACACTTAATTTACACAGTTCTGTCTTTTGTCTAAGTACAAAAGATGTAGTATGGCTATATTACTTTTAACTTTCTCATCTGTTCCCCTACTTCTCTGTTGGTATCATTATTGTGATTATTATCCTTTGTTATTATGATTATTATTCTGTTATTTTGCATGTACACTGAGAGCTTTTGCACCACAGACAAATTCCTTGTGTGTCTAATCATACCTGGCCAATAAACTATCCTATTCTATTCTAAAGTCAGGCTTAGCAGACTTTCACGGCTTCCTGAGGAAAAGACTCAGCATACAAAAGAGAAAAAATTAAATTAACCCAGTTTTCAGCACATGAAGGCCACCCCCCCACCCCCACATGAAGGCCACAAAATGGAACCAGTACTCTTGGGGCATATTGCTAAGATCTACATGTATCTTTCCATATCTATGAGATTCTCAATCACCCAGGCCATGGTTGTCTCAAAGGTGCTTTTCCAAATGACATTTTCTTGATTTTTCTTGATTTTTGCCTTGAATTTTTTTTTTTTTGCCTTGAAAATGTTTCGCTTCTCATCCAACAAGTGAAATGTTTTCAAGGAAGAAATTAAGAAAGTCCAGTTGCCTTTTGGAAAAGCACCTTTGGGTATCTTTAGATAGTTCTGCAAATTAGAATTGTACTTTGTGGAGTTCTGTGGTTGGATGCCATGATGATTAACAAATACAAAGCATCTTTCAGTTTATAATGTAGACATGCATAGTAAGCACTGGTGTCTTTTTCAAAAGAATTGATGAAGTTGTTTGGTACCCAGATTGTTGTTTAGACATTAAGCAAACCTAACATAGACTCTGTTATGGGAGAGAAAGGAACTACCTAACCAGTGGTGGGATTCAATTTTTTTTACTACCGGTTCTGTGGGCGTGGCTTGGTGGGCATGGCAGGGGAAGGATACTGTAAAATCTCCAGTCAGAGGTGGTATTTGCCGGTTCTCCAAGCTACTCAAAATTTCCACTACCGGTTCTCCAGAACTGGTCAAAACCTGCTGAATACCACCTCTGTACCTAACTGAGTTCTATGGGTAAAGCTTAATTACTAACTAGTTTGCTTGCTTGTGAATAGCTTGGCCATAGCTGGATTATGACAACGCATGTCAGGCCTTTAGTTAATATCTTTCATTAATCTGAGAACTGCTAGAGCTTCAAATACTGGCAGATGTTTACATTGTGATTCTTTTCTGTCTCTAGTAATGCTGCATAATAACAGCTGGATAATTGGTCAATTGAGATAGTAGGTGAATTTAAAATGTATCTCCAAGTTTTCCATTAAAAAAGCTCAGGTAGTGGCTTGAAAGCTATATAGGCAAAATTACAGGGAGTGATTTTGCTTCTTGACACCTTCCTAATCCATTTTCTAACTAAACATTTCAGCATTAAACTCTCACAAACTGGCTCTTTGTGATGGTGTAGTCAACAATTTGCATAGTAAGAAAACTCCAAACTATACGCTATCAAGATAAATGGAAATAGAAATGACATTACCGGCATAATCAATTATGTTCATAGTCCATTGCTAATAGAAACTTTCTTCATAGCCTATAAATAAGATAATGTTATTTGTCCAAGACCTGTGCTGGTGCAATAGTTAGAGGGGAGTACTACAGGCTACTTCTGCTGACTGCCAGCAGTTCAGCAGTTCGATTCGCACCGGCTCAAGGTTAACTCAGCCCGCCATCCTTCCGAGGTCGGTAAAATGAGGACAGATTGTTGGGGGCAATATGCTGACTCTGTAAACCACTTAGAGAAGGCTGTAAAAAGCACTGTGAAGCGGTATATAAGTCTAGGTGCTATTGTTATTATTAGGCAGTCTTTCTCAGCCTGGTACCTTCTGGATATGGACTTCAATTCACAAAGTTTTCAGTCAGCCTTGCCATTAGCCATGCTGGTTGTCATTTCTGGGAAAATGCTCAGGTTGCAAAAGTATTATAAAAAATCTCAGATACCTCATTGCTGAATCTGTTTATTACATGGATGTGTAATGATGCTGAATGGTGTTATGTTGTAAACAGCTATGTTGGGCCACTCCAATTTTAGTGCAAGACTAAACTGGGATGTATCTTTTCTACAATGCGTTTTATTTCATCCTAAGTACTCTGTACTGCACAAATGCCATGTTTGTGTGTCCCTCTATTTTTTCTGCCATAAGACTTCTATGGCCAATAGGTCCATATGGGATAGAAATGGTAAAGAAACTAGATCCATAATGTTGGTGGGTGGCAATTTTGCTAGGCTTTCCAAATTCAGAGTGACACAGCACATCCTTTTGATAAATGAAAGACAACAGCTGATCTTCATAGAGGTACTAGTGCAAGATCATTCAATAAGACCACCAGAAGAGGAATATTCATTTGTTTCTAAAGTATTGCAGTAGTATTTACTTTAAATGCAGGTAGTGCACGACTTACAACCGTCCATTTAGTGACTGTTCAAAGTTACAACAGCACTGAAAAAAGAGACTTATGGCCGTTTTTCACACTTATGACCCTTGCAGCTTATGTGACCAGATCATGGTCACATGATCAAAATTCAGATGCTTGGCAAGTGGTTCATATTTATGACGGCTGCATAGGGCCCTAAGGTCATGTGATCAGCTTTTGTGACCTTCTGACTAGCAAAATCAATGGAAAATCCCAATTCACTTAACAATTGTGGAAAGAAAAGTTGTAAAATGGGGCAAACTCACTTATCAAATGTTTTACTCAGCAGCATAAATTTTGGGCTCAGTTGTGATCATAACTCGAGGACTACCTGATTCTTTTTTATTATTATGACCCTTTTGAGATGTTTGTAAGAATGTATAAAATTACACATGGGCAAGAGGAAGATAAATACAGTACCCTTTTCTCCAAATGTTACTCTCCACTTTTAGAGAATTACTGTAGTGAAGGATTTCTATTCAAGAAAGCTCCCCCTAGTGAGTTTGCACATTACAACCAGGCAGAGAGGTTATACTGTAGCATCCCCACCCTGCCCCTGCCCCCAGGAGTCCCAAATAGATAGTCCTTTTTAGCAACCACAATTGGTGGTTGGGATTGAGATTGTCAGCTCTGTCATTGGTACAAAGTTTGACACAGGGAAGTTGGGAAGTAGCAGTTCCCAGACCAGGGATTACCACCATGTAAATATACAAGGGTTTGACTTCAAGACCACCAAGTGTACAAACATCCACTGATTCAGAGAGTGTAGGAGGAGGAAGCTGTGAGTTTAAGCCTTTGTAAGTGTAATTATCTTTTATCCTTTTGCACTAGCTGTGGGCAATCACCTTCCGAGTATAGTTTCACTCTTTACTTCAAGGAAGACTCTAATCTAACCAAGCTGTGCCTGAGAATTTTCAGCCAAATAAAATCAAACTGCTGAACATAAACTATTAAATGTCAGGAGATCTGTGATTTATTGCCAAGAACAGGCCAGGAAACCTGGCAGGGTTGATGAATATAATCTTTGCATGCCCAGAACATCTTTAAAATTTTGTATGATGTTCTAACTCATGGTAAGTAAACCCAATTAATTGACAGAGACCCTGATCAAAGATTTCCACAGGGCATTCAGAAAAGAGCTTTCCAGGTCCATCCAGGTAGTTCATTGATAGGGTCATGTCACCCAGATTGCTCATCTGTAAAATGCAGGGATCCTACGGCACCATGAATTGAAATAAAATTTGTTTAAACCATGCATTCTGAACAATTATATTTCAAGTCACCGTGCTACAGGATCCTTCCCTTTTACAGTAGAATAATTGGAGTTCTTCAGGTTATATCTTTAGCTCCAAATGAAGAGTCAGTGGAAAAAGTTTTTGATCGAGATGCAACACCTGGTCTCTGCATCTCAAACTAAGTCTAGAAAAGGTTTGTTCTGTGATTCTGAGGTATTGCTGCCAACCTGAGTAGAATCCCCCAGTCCTCAGATCTATGGGAATTCTAGTTCTAATCCCAAAACACCTGGTGACTAGCTAGTTAGACAAGCTAATCAAACTAAAAAGACTAATTTGACTTGTGGACTAAAATGATTTCCCAGGTTCTACTCATTCACATTTTAAACATCCCCTCCCCCACGCCAGAAAAAGGCCATTTGGCAGGAGCATCTCTTCAGGAGGTAAAAAAGTAAAAACAAAAGGTACAGTCCATGACTGAACTCCTCCCTTTTTAACAAGTGTACAGTATGAATACACGTAAAAAAGAACAGGTTCCAGTTGCACAGTTAACAAATGCCATCATAACTTTTTGGATACTCCTGCACGGACACCCCTGTTTGGAACCTCTGATCCAATATTTTTATGTCGGCCTTTGGGAGGTGTACCCAGGGGGCATTTTAGGAGCAAGTAGCAAAAATTCTACTGAGAGTATTTTTCAGCAAAGACAGTAGGAATTATAAATAGTATTTTAATGCAGTCACACTTCAGATGCAGTTCAGAAGGATCTATGCTGCATTTTCTATATAATGAGTCCCAGATTATCACTTGCTACATGTTAATGTTTTTGAAACAAATTTTAGGATTGGTGAAACAATATCCTTTTTCAAAATTCAGGATGCTTATTTTTCAGAAAGGCATAGTTGTCAGTGTTGAAATTGTAGACTTTAATCATACTTTCTACAAGTTTATCAAGTTAGAAATATTATTACCAGGAGTTATTTTCTGTATGCTTCTTTGATCCTTTTCAAACTCTGTATTCGGTACTTTCCAATTCTTTGCTAAGGAAACTGAAATACAGTGATCACCTCTCCTTTAAGGTAATAGGTTTTTTTAATTCTAAAAAAAGTAAAAGTTCTATTAAATTTCAATTACTCATATGGATTAGCCACTAGTCTTTTATTTGGAAGTTGTTTGGCTGGTATTATGCTAGCTTTTGGTGAAAGTTTGATTTCTAAAATGAAGTTAGTTGTAAAATGTTCATGTAAAATTGCCTTATTTAAGCTCAAGGCTAGGTAAACAGATAGAAAAATATGTAAAGGTTTGGGGTTTAACTAGACTGCCATAAATTTTCCAACAGAAATTAAGGTAGAGAAAGAAACAGGCTATTAAGAAGACCATAAAGGCTTGAAAAGATAAAGGACAGAATTTTTGTTGTGTAAATTCTGCCCGTACCTTAAGGCTGCTTAATGGAAACAACTAAAGGCAGAAAAGCTGGGTCATCCCAAGAAGAGTCCATGGATCAAGAAATGGAGAAAAGCTCTTCTAAAAGTGGAGAGAAATTTTGTTTAAAGTACGAGCAGAGGAAGTCATCAGAAGACCATGGCAAGAAGTAGAAGAGTTGTTTTTTTACAGTGTTTCAAGAGTTACAAGCAACTTTTGTCAACATTCTTATATAGCCAGAGTTCCTGGCTTTAGCTATTTTGAGCAGTTGATATGCTCTTCTCTTGAAGAATTGTTATTATCTTTACCATTCAGTACTGCTTTACTAGAAAGATGACTTAGGGCAGGGGACTCCAACCTTGGCAACTTTAAGACTTGTGGACTTCAACTCCCAGAATTCTTGGAGTTGAAGTCCACAAGTCTTAAAGTTGCTAAGGTTGGAGACCCCTGACTTAGGGCATAGTACTTTCTTAAAGTAAAGCCCTCACTCTTTGTTATCAAATTAACAGCCACTTGTATTGAATCTGACTTAACCCTCAGAGATGGCTAACATGCTGTAGCCTCCTCAGTTACAAGCTGAAAATCACTAGAGTTCTCCTAGACTCAGAGGAATCCATAATAAAATCATGGTAACCTCAAGCATCTCCTCCAGATTTGTTGATATCATTAAGAGCAACTGGAATGCCACACTGGAAAAGTAGATCAGAGTGAGAAAGAAATTCCTGAAGTGAACTATACTTGTTAGTACAGTTTTCATTTACTGTATCCAATGTAACCTGTTGAAAGTGGATATTCTACAACTGTGTGAGCTTCTTCAGTTTTAATAAAGTGGGGGAACTTATGGAATGTCTATCTTTTCATCAAAGAGCTGCATTCATTCCAGCCCAATTCCATGAGTGCTCAAAACTCTGGATAACATTTTCCTAAGAGCACAATCTACCCAGAGTTAATGATACTGAAATCTGATGGTATTAGTAAGAAGGCTGGACATATTCAGTCTATTCCACTTAAATAATTGTTTGACATATTGTATGGGGAAAAAAAAGAAAAATTAGGGCTACCACATTTGGGCTGCAAAAATGTGGACAACTGGTAGATACAACTATTGCCTAACTGGTGTTTGCAACCCACAACTGATTTACCTAGAGATTAAGATTAGAAGAGGCCTGCTGAAAGATGTTTATAGCTCATTGATTGCAATTTATTCAGTAATATACCACCAATCCTACAAGACTCAGGACAACTAGCTGTGCTGTACACCACCATAAATAACTGATAAAACATTTGCAATATCCTCAGTAAAACATACATAAAACAGCAATGATAAAGATAATGTAATTTAAACATTATATAACAGCTCCACATTATGTATCACAAAGTGATTAAAGTAATGGCTTCAGGAAACTCACCAAGAAGCCATGAGAGGGACAGCTCCCTTCCGTTGTAGTCCTGAGCGCTTGGTATCTGCTGTTTGTGATCCAGAGACAATGGCCCTGTTTCATAAATTGTCCAACTCCCCTTTAAAACTGTCCAAATGGATGGCGATATCTGTCAGCAGAAGTTTAAATTTGTGCTCTAAGGAAAGAAATATTCTCCCTTTGCCTTGAATCCTTCTGCATTTGCATAGCTGGCACAAAATACAGCAGTGCAAATAGTCTTAGGGGCCCCTAGGGTGGCCTATGTTATGCCACTGTTGTGCGAATGGCTGCTGATTTGCTTCCAGTTCAAGGGTTTGGTTATCAAGCCCTTTATGGCATGGGTACAGGTTACCTGTTTCACCCCAATTGGATTGGCCTGCCCCACTCACTGTGGCTCTCCATCCCATCAGCCAAGGAATTGCAGCTGGCAGGGCCCAGGAGAAGAGGCTTTCCTGTCATGGCATCCACTCCTTGCAATGTGAGACCCATCGCCACCCTCTTGGCCTTCCAAAAGAGCCTGAGAACCTGGCACTGTCCACTGATTTGGCAATGGGAGGGAAATTCGAAGCTGGCTAGTAGATTAATAGACTATACCAATTATATCCATTTATTATCTTTCCAATTACTGATCTTTCTGTAGATTGTGGGGATAAAAATATTATGGAAGTTTCGCATTGGGAAATACTATAAATGTGCAGTTATTCAAAAGACAAGGCCTCTTTCTCAACAGTAGCTAATCCAATATGCTTGGCGTTCATTTCAGCCTTGTGAGGTGAACGTTTTCCCAAACAACGTGGTCTCACATTTCTGAATGAGATTTTATATTAAAAATACTAGCAGGACACCCCTTTTGTGCTGTTCACATTAAACCTCTGGTGTGAATTGTTCAGAATGGTGGGTTTTGGGGGTTTTTTTGAGTAACAGATTCTCTTTATTAGAGATCACTCTTTCTTTGGCAGTAGCTACGCAATTAATGTAGCCTCTTTAAAACTGAGTGGGAGAAGAAACCGCTGAGCCACTGAGAGAGAAAAAGTGTAATGGCTGCCATAATTGCCATCCGCTGAGTAACTGACGACAAGCAAGGTGGGGTTATGGACATGTTATACTTTGATAGGGTTTTATTATAGAACTAGGTGAACGGGGATCCATATAACATCATTCTGAACTGCTTTAGAGCAATTTTGTTTAATTCTCAGTTTCTTGCTTAGGAAAATGGTTGTAACAGGTTCACTTCTATTCAGTATAACAATGAAGATCAGGAAGATCAGGGCTTGTATAAAAGGGGCCTAGTGCTTTTTTATTTAATGCCCTTCCTTTAAGTATATGGTTGGTTCCAGATTTAGCCCTATTGAAATCTGTTACTTATGATTCATATAAGTGTAAAGTGTTCTTCAACACTTCAAGAAAACTAAGCAAAATGTGGAGTAAAAATAAAATGGAATAAGAGAAGAGATAATTACTGCCTTTCGATTCTCCTAACCCTTGCAAGTCAATGATTTAAATTATATGGGCCATATTTTCCTGTCATTCTAATAGCAGAGGCTTCATTTTGAGGATTTAAGCATCACCATTGATTCAGTTAAATTAAACAATTTGTTGTAGTACTCTGAATTTGGAAGAGAAAGAAGTGGATGTAGAAGAGGGAAAAAGGTGAGATGTACATAGGATGTTAGCTACAATGTACTTAACTGTGTTCTATTCAATATATTTATTTATATCAATATATTTATTGAATAGAACACAGTTGGTTGCAGCTACATGGTTTGCTAAACCATAATGTATGCTTTGCAAAATAGGTGGCCCTTGACTTAACGACCATCTGTCATAAAAATGAACCAGTTGGCAAGCATCCGAATTTTGATCATATGACCATGTAAAGACTGTGAAAAACAGTCATAAATTTTTCAGTGCTGTTGTAACTTCATATGGTCACTAAATGACTGGTTGTAAGTTGAATCAAAACAATAGGACAAGTGTATATCATATATGGAGTGTTCTCTCCATTATTTTCCATTGCATAAAGAAGTGGGCAACCAATCCTTTTTAAACATTCTTTAGAGAGTCCAATAAACATGGGAAAATATTGCTGAATTAGCTTTATCTTAAATATCCTAAATATATGTTTAGTATGAAGAAGCATTTAAATGTCATCAGATTGTAGAAGATGACCCCAAGTGAGGGGTCAAAAAATGCCTCATAAGTCATAAGTCTCTGCATGCCCACAAGAGATCTAAGTCCAGGTCACCTTGAATTTCTTTCTTATCTCCTGCTCATTTCCCTTGACTGTTAGTTGGCCAGGTTCTTGTAGAGAGCTTAAGTTTGCAATAAATCTTTATACTCATTTGAACTGCCTGAATCTCCTGATGCTTGACACAAATAATCTTATTACTGGTTTGTCAGCATAGGATATATCAACTCTGCATTCCAAAATTCTTGCAAATAACTGATTTCTACCTTTAAAATATTCTAGTCTGTAGAAAAACTGGTAGAATCATCTAAAAAGTTTTTCGCTATTGGTAATATTTCAAGGGCTTTGTAAAACTAAGACATTTAGACCAAAATTTGAAATAATAAAGTATTCTAACTGAATTTTGAGAATTAATTCTCCAACAGCCAGTGGGAAACAACATGGGGCACTGGCACATTTGATAAATGCAAAAACAAGGAACAGCTGAAAATCGTTCTCTAGTTTCTATAGAAAAGAGGGCCAAGCAGAAAAGAGAAAAAGTCACAAATCACTTTGAATATTGCTTCTATATATAGGGCTTGTTCTTGGACACAGCAGTGGTGATCATTGATTATTTGTGTTTTTCTAACTTTTCTTCAAAAAAGATTATTTCTCAGACATTATTGGACTTTTATAAGGTTGTCTAGTTGCTCCTGCTACTAATAGTTGGGTAAAACCTGGCATATATAAACTGACACTTGACAATGATCATGTTTAAAATTGATTAATTTTGATTTAAAATATTGATACCTTCATTCACTCAGGAGTTCCTTTCAAAAAACTTTACTTTTGATTTTTAAACTAGGGTTAGCCCAAAGGGTAAGCTTATGATATGAGTAAGGATCAACATTATATTTCTCAATGTTTTCCAACCTGCCTTTTGTGTTGTAAATATAATTGAGCATTCACTAAAAAAAAGGCATGAAACCCCTACCTCATCAGAGGAGTCAAATAAAAACATAAATGTGAACTTTCATCTCAGTTTTCTAAATTTCATAAAAAGTAGAATTAAATATATCATATGTCCCCCAAATGAAGCTGCAAATGAGTGAAATTAAAACCATTTTCTTTGTAGGGGCTGTTCTTCTCATAGAAACTTCATAAATTATTTACCAGTCTGCTTAAAACACCTGAAAGATATTGACATAGGAATCCCTTGAAGTACATAATGTCTAACTTGAAGAACATTCATTTTAACAATTATTTATCTTTCCCCATACACTCCTGAGGAGTTTTAACCATCTGTTTACCTCAGTGCCAATCAGAGACAAGCAATATACCAGCACTTTTGAATTCCCTTTCGTCAATTGCCCTTCTGTGTCCCAAAATTTATTTTTCTTTAGCTTATTTAGCTTTCTTGCACAATAGCTTATTTGCTATCTGTTTTTATTGCTGTGATGTATTTTTATGTATTTCATTTTATGTATATTTTGCATGTTTCGTTGACTTTTTGTTTACTGTTCTAATAATTTGTAATAATTTATAATAATAATGTAATAATTTGTTTTAATGATTTTGATGATGTGATAATTGCAGATTATTTTGTGTGACTTTTATTTGTTTTTTATCAGTAATATTTTACTATCATTTCTAATTTTAATTGCTGGGGCTTGTCAGTAATTGATACTGAGTATTCATGATTTACACATTACATAAACAATGTACAAATACAACACTATTTTCTTTGAGTATTTATTGCAAGATATTTAATCAAACAAGTAACTCACCCTTTTTTTTCCAAATATCCACAAACTACTTTAAAATCATTGAAAGGATATATTCCAATTGATTTGAATGTCAGTAAATCTTGCTAAAAAGATCCATAATGATGAAAGAAACATAGCTTCAGCCACCTCTATATCCATAATGTTCTTTGATTGCCTGATATTTCTGAATAAAAATACAAATTTCAATCAATCATATCTGAGGCTTATTATCTTTTTAGGGAAGGCAGATTGCTCAGGATGGTGGGTTAAAGGAGATATAGCGCATAATGTATGTACCAAAGTCACTGTCAAACATTTAGCATTTAATTAAGAAATTGAGCAATAACTTGCAGAAGCTTTTGATCAGGGCTGTCAAACTCATGGCCTGTGACCAGGATGCATCACATGCTGGCCACTCTCACGCCCAGTTTAGCAAAGGGGGGGGAAGTCACGATACATCATGTGATGCCGCCATGACGATGCAAGTTTGACACCCCTGCTGTAGACTCTTTACATTCTTCAATATCTAGAGCCTTCTTAAATGAAATGGAAGAAGGGGGAAATTAAGAAATGTATTATTGTAGTGGCACACAAACTGCATTTTCAACACCTCCTTAAAGAAGCTGGATTCCCAGACCTGTGCAATACCAGCATAATCCTTTGACAATGCATACTACAGAAGTGGCAGGCAATGTCTTGAGTTCTAGTTCAGCTCTAAGTTGTGTCATCCAGATCTCTTCTAGTCCTCCCATGTATTTTTTAAAAAAATAAACAGGAAACAAACTGCCTCAAAAATCTTCTTAAACTTCCTTCATAATCCAGAAGGGAAAATTCTATCTGACATCTCAGGGATCCTCTTCCCGGATTATTAGTAACCATTTGTTGCAAAGTGCTGCAAATTAATGTGTTCTTTGGTAGCACTTATTTGGTAGCACTTTCTGAATGAGGCTTCAACATGGATAAATATTGCCCGTTTTACTAAAATGGCCTTCTTCTCTTTTTCTTCTTTTCCTTTCCTTTGTGACAACCCAGCTGAGGAAGTGGAGAGACTGGCTGCAATGCGTTCGGACTCATTGGTTCCAGGGACACATACCCCTCCCATAAGGAGGAGAAGTAAGTTTGCCAATCTAGGAAGACTTTTCAAACCATGGAAATGGAGGAAGAAGAAGAGTGAAAAGTTCAAGCACACATCAGCAGGTAAGTTGCAAGCCTCTTTTCAGCACTGAATTGGATTCATATTTGTTTTTGTTTTCTGCTCAGAAGTGAAATAAATTGCTATTCTACCATTGTCTCAACAGCTATAAACTGTTTGAGTGATTGGTATTTCTATAGTAATTTATAGAATAGCAGTAGAAGTGCTTAGGTAGAAACAGGAAAAAAAATAAGACAAAACCAGAGGTTCCTTAACACTTTTCCCTCTACTGATTTGCCTCCAGATTTAAACACCATGGGGGCACAATGGTTAGAATGCAGTATTGCAGGCTAATTCTGCCGACTGCCAATTGCCAGCAGTTTGGCAGTTCGATTCTTACCGGCTCAAGGTTGACTCAGCCTTCCATCCTTCCAAAGTCAGTAAAATTAGGGCCCAGATTGTTGGAGGCAAAATACTGACTTGGTAAACTGCTTAGAGAGAGGTGTAAAGCACTGTGAAGCGGTATATAAATCTAAGTATGATTGCTATTGCTAGTCCATGGTAGAGGTGGGCAATTGTGGCAACTTTATGATGTGTGGACTTCAACTCCCATAATTCCATGCTAGCTCACGAATTCTGGGAGTTGAAATCCACAAGTCATAACGTTGCCATAGTTGCCCATTTTTGGTCTATGGCCTGAACAAGGGCATTTTTTTTATGAAGTGGAAATGCATCACAACATATTCCATATTTTTCACACAAAAAGAGGTGAGCACACCGTGGTGTTAGAATCCATCTTTCTCCATGGCATGTCTTATATCTTTTCTTTTATGTATACTGAGAGCATTTGCACCAAGACAAATTCCTTGTCACATTCAGCCAATAAAGAATTCTATCTTTACTCACCGACAGGTCTCAATTTGTATAGATATTTGTTGGCATACATTTTCATCAATTTCCTCTCTGAAATTTTCCTTCTTTATTGTTGCTTCCTGTAATATATAAGATATGTTTTGAGCAGATTTTTTAAAACTGCAGTACATCCAATATGTCTCTTATTAGCTGATTTTAAAGAGCCAGATACCATTCTTTGCTTCCAGAAATTCTATAAACTAGCCAAAGTGGTAAGTGGGTGTTAACTCCCAGTGTTCATTTGCATGAGAGATAGGAAACTCATTCAGGAAGCCAAAGAGAATATCAAGGTAATTAATGTATGAAATCCAATTAAAATGTCTGAAATTTAGAGTAAGAGCCCTGATGGATTTGACTAAATGTCTATTTGTTCAAACATCCTATTTCCCTTGGTGGCCAATGAGAAGGCTTTGAGGAACTTTTCTTGCTCTTTCATCCCAGTAAGTGGTCTTCAGCACTCTGTTTCCTAAAACTAGGGTGCAAGCTTTCAAGTACAGGTAGTCCTCAACTTAATGACTACAATTGAACCCCAAATTTATGTTGCCAAGCAAGACATTTGTTAAGTTTTGCTCCATTGTACGACCTTTCTTGCCCCAGCTGTTAAGTGAACCGCTGCAGTTACAACAGTCGTACTAGAATAGAATTAGAATTCTTTATTGGCCGCGATTCAAGAATTGGTCTTGGTGCAAATGCTTTCAGTGTACATAAAAGAAAATATACATTTGCCAAGAGTCAAGAATCATCAGGTACAACAGTTATTAATAGTCATAGGGTACAATAAGCAATCAAATCAGTGTGAAAAATAGTCATAAGTGACCAGTGACATTGTAACTTTGAATGGTTAGTAAACAAACTGTTGTAATTGAGGATTCTGTTATTGGCAAGTGCATGGAAAAAGGAAATACTTGGTGAAACCGTGTCAGAAAATTACATTTGTAAGGAAGTCATCAGGTACAATTATAATGTCATGTACAATGAAGCCAAATAGTCAAAGTGACTTTTTTCAGTGACATTGTAACTTTGAATGGTTAGTAAACAAACTGTTGTAAGTTGAGGACTTACCTGTACGAAGAAGAGGCATGGGGAAAAAGGAAATAGTTCCTTGAGGTGGTGGGAAACCGTGGGTCTGAAGATGAAATCTTACCATTTTGTAACTGGAACTGTTCTATTGGGGCAATTAGATAAATGTCAATGTCCCTTATGACCCAGGGCCAAAGTTAGGGAGTAACAGTGACGTTGCTGAATCTGAATGGTGATGAACTTGCATAGGAAACCAAGTGGCACGGTGGTTGGAATGCCGTATTGTAGGCAAACTCTGCCCACAGCCTGGAATTCAATCCTAACGCGGCTCAAAGTTGACTCAGCCTTCCATCCTTCCAAAGTCAGTAAAATGAGAGTTTTGTTGGGGGGAATATTGCTGATATTGTAAATCACCCAGAAAGTGCTGTAAAGCATTATGGAGTGGAATATAACTCTAAGTGCTATTGCTATTATTAGTGGCTGTTGTTTACTTCATGTAAACCACTCCAAACTTGATTGCAGGAAGTACGATTCCAGCAACAGAGTGGTCAATGTCTGGAAGTCACTACCTGATTCTGTTGTCACCTGCTCAAACCCCTACTCCTTTACCCTCAAACTAACCTCTATTGACCTCATCCCATTCCTAAGAGGGGCGTGCATAAGCACACAATCGTGTCTACCTATTGTCCCCAATTATTAGTTCCTATGTCTTATATTTAAACTTATGTTTATTCTTATTTCTATTGTATTGTAAGTTTTTGACTAAAATAAATAAATAAATAAATAAGAAGTCAAGGCAGATAGTTCTCGACTTACAACATTTACAGCATTCATTTAGTTCAAAAAGTGACTTTTGACCATTGTTCACACTTATGGCTGTTGCAGCATCCCTATGGTCATGTATCAAAATTCAGATGCTTGGCAACTGGTTCATATTTATGACCTTTGCTGTGTCCCTGGGTCATGTGATCCCCCTTTTGCAGTCTTCTGACAAACAAAATCAGAGGGGCAGCCAGATTCACTTAACAACCATGTTACTAACTTTAAAAACTGCAGTCGTTCACTTAACAGCTGTGCCAAGAAAGGTCGTTAAATGGGGCAAAATTCACTTAACCACTGTCTCACTTAGCAACAAAAATTTTGGGCTTAATTGTGGCTGAAAGTCAAGGATTACCTGTAATATGGTATTTGCTTGTTTTATTTATTTGTTTGTTTGTATCCCACCTTCATTGTTTTTATAAATAATTCAAGGTTAAAAAAACGTACTCAACACACCTACCTCCTCCTATTTTCTCCATAACAACAACCCAGGATTGATTTGAGAGAGAGTAAACAGCCAAAAGTGACTCAGCTGGCTTTCATGGCTAAAGGCAGGACTTGAACACAAGGCCACTTGCTTTCTAGCCTTAACTACTAGATCAGAGGTGTCAAACTCGATTTCATTGATGGCTGCATCAGGGCTGAAATTCTAAATGGTCACTAAACAAACTGTTGTACATCAAGGACTACCTGTACTTGGAGCAAAGTAGTCATGTATATGTAGTCATGACTTGTATGACATGTAGTCATATTCTAGGGCCTGCTAAAAATCTTTTTTTAAACAAACCTCCTTGTTTGTCCTTCAATTTTTTGCTAACAGCAAAGCAGTCCTGTACCCTCAAATCAATTTCCATCTGAGAGAGAGAGAGAGAGAAAGAGCAATCTAGAGCTTATTCACTCACTTAATCACTTCAAGCACAGTATTTGAACAATCCAAACCCTCAAGGGGAAGGGTTTTTTTTTAATCCTTTAATTATGTAAGCACCTCAGTTCTACTTACGTCTTGAACTTTCTGCTGTTCTACTTTAGGGCAACAAAGCCTGCGTCCTTCGGGAATGTAGACAAGAGAGCAGGTGATGGACACTTTTGTAGAACACCAAAAACACTTGGCCATGTTCTTGTCTGATGAAAATATATCTGCAGTGTTATTTCCTGCAACACATCCTAGGATTTGAGGAGTTGCTTTTTAATTATGAAGGTAGCACCATAATTTCTCCCCAGGGTCATTGAGAATATTGTTAGCCTGGTGATCACCGAAAGAGGAAAACATTGCCAGTGGCTTTTCTCTGTAAAGTAGAGCTCTTAGCAGGGGTGGGATTCTACCAGTTCGGACCAGTTCTATAGAACCAGTTGTTACAATTCTGCGCAGTTTGGAGAACTGGCAAATCGCACCACTGGCTGGCCTCTCCCCTCCCCACCCACCCCACCCGGGAGGCTTCCCTGAGGCCCAGTCAAGGGTGGTATTCAGGGGGTTGGGGGAAGGAGAAGTTGCCTGAGAGCAGAGCTGAACCTTCCTTAGGACTGAAGCTTCTATTTTTCAGTGCAGACTCAGGCAGCAGATTGCAGAAAGGTAGATCTGGGAGTGAAGCTGTGATTCTGCAAGCAGCTCAATCTGCCTGCCTGCTTTGCCTGATTTTGGGTAAAAGTTGCTCTTTTTTTAAAATAAAAAATTCAATCTTTACATATATATTTACAATATTTACATACAAGCCATGCCCAGCCAGTCACATGACCACCAAGCCACACCCATAAATTAGGCCATGCCCACAGAACTGGCTGTTAAGAAATTTGAATCCCACCCCTGGGTCTTAGGGATCATTGACCAGTGCCTTCCACTTCTTCATTCATATTCTCAAAGGGATTTAATTCCCCCCCCCCAATTTGGGGGAGGCGTATGAAATAATAATCAGCAGAAGGAACCTGCATAATCAAATCTCTCACCTCAACTTCTTACCACTCATAGTACTTAAATTCAATTTCAGCTGAGAATTCCTTACGTAGGTCTAGCAATGATAGGTAGTTCTCAACTTGCAGCCACAATTTCTGTTTGCTAAGCAAGGCAGTTGTAAGTGACCCGTAGCCTATTTTATGACCTTTTCTTGACACAGCTGTTAAGTGAATCACTGCATAAATGAGTCATGTAGTCATTAAGCAAATTCCCTATTGATTTTTGCTTGTTAGATGCATGCTGGAAAAGTTGCAAAAGGTGGTCACATGTCCCCAGGACACCACAAACTATCGCCCCCTGCCTGAATTTTGATCACATGACCATAGGGCAATAGCTGTAGGCGCAAATACCATTTGTAAGACACTTTTTCCAGTGCCGTTGTAACATTGAATAGCCACTAAGCAAATGGCTGTTAGTTGAGGACTAGTTGCAATATTTTATTCTTGTGATACATATTCAAAGAATGTGATCTAAGGAGCTGAAGAACCACTGTGGTTGAGTCCATGTATAATGTTAAATATAAACCATAGCTTAAAATCCCATTCTCTGAGTTCACAGGAATTAGCATAATATGTGTACAGTACTCAACCCTACTGTGTTGGGGTTCCTGACATGAGACGGGAATGTTGTCAGAATGTTAGAATAAAGGAAGGGGATCCTAACTATGAATTCCACTTTCTGATTGGTTGATTGATGTTGATATTTTTCCAAATGTGCATCTTCAGATCAGAAGGTACAATATACGAATGTTATTTGGTGGATCTCTACTATGACAAAAGCAGTTCTCACCTAATCCTAAATTGGCATTCGTTGGTGCAGTTGTCTATTTTTTTTAATGAGACTTTGATAATATTCACGTGACATCCAATGAAAGGAGATCTTTATTCAGCTTCTCTGCAGCTGAATCTTTTGCAATCTCTTAAAAATCTGCTGCACTGCAAATTTGTAACCATTAAGAAGCAAACTTTGACTTACTGGATTGAAAAGGCTTTTTAAGAATGTACTCAAGCTCATGCTTTTTGCTTTAATGACACATTTGGAGGATGGGAGGGGAGATCAATGTATCCAGTCTTACAGGGTAGAAATGTTTAATGAGGCCATTTGGATTTTACGCTAATTACACTTCCAGCTGCTATAAAGATTATGTACAACAGCTTCAAACTGCAATTTTGTAGCGCCATTCTAAAATGGTATTTTCCTCTACCAAAGATGAAGAGAAAAAAAATAGTGTGAAGTTCATCTGGAAGGAGGGACTTTATATAAACAGGATAAAAAAGCTCTAACAGGTGAAATAAAAGTGTTTTCTCTGCCATAACTGGTGGAATGCGTCATATCTCAAAGGATCTGTCATCAAAAGTAGCAATCATGGTGTTCCTGGAAGTGCAGATGCAATTTTAAAAAAAATGTTTCTCCTGAATAAGATAAATGTGTGTCAGTTGCAGCTGTCACACTGAAAACATTTGCAGTCATCTAAACAAACTCAGTTCCAGATATGTACTAATGCAATCGACCACACAACAAAGCTAATAAGGTTTATATATACTGTATACATATATATTTTTCAGAATTTGTAGCTGAAATTTGAAATCCGTCTCTAACACTATGATATATAACTCTACTCAGAAATGGTTTTTACTGCTGATGGTTAGCAGGGGAATTCTGGGAGTTGGAGTCCATGCCTCTTAGAATTGCTAAGGTTGAGAAACATTGATCGACGCATTGGTGCACATTATTAACTGCTTTATTTATGCAGCAAGAGAGTTAAAATTAAAACCCACCATTTTCTTGGATAAGTTTTTGTAATAAAATCTTAACTGTCACACAATGTTTTAAACTAGTATCATGAGAATGTTCTGAAAAGAACCTATTTTTCTGTGATGTATACCTGGCTCTTCCTACCTGAAAGACTCTCTTGTTTAATCAAGAAAATCCCCCAGATCCATTTTTCTACTGAAGGTGTTCAATGTTTTAGAACCATTTTGTATGTGATGAGTGTCTTCTTGAATGCACACTCAACCAAAAAAGGCTTAGCTGGTATCAAGTCTCTGATTAATGTAATAGCACTATAGTTTTTGTGGTCATAGGTCACAGTCTACATCAGGGCTATCAAACTCGATTTCATTCAGGGCCGCATCAGGGTTGTGTTTGACCTCAGGGGGATGGGATGGGCATGACCAGGGTGGGTGTACCCAGCTTGACGTCACTGGTGTCGGGCGCCTGTGGCAGCAAAAACGGGTTCCCGAGTCCCGTTTTTGACTGTGACGGCTTCCTGCAATCCTCTGCCAGTGAAAACAGAGCTTGGAAGGGCTACTCGCAGCCCTCCCAAGTTCTGTTTTAGGCTGAGACAGTTTCCTGAAAACCTCTGCCAGCGAAAACAGAGCTTATGAGGGCCTCCCGTGGCCCTCCCGAGCTTCATTTTCTCTGGCAGAGGTACCCTTGGCTGGTCCTTCTGGCTGTTTCCAGGGCGAGCCCACAGGCCAGATCTAAGCACCCCTCAGGACGGATTTGGCCCATGGGCCTTGAGTTTGACACACCTGATCTACATGGTTCAGATCCATACTTTAATATATTTTAAATATTACCAATGAACTCTCCCTCTGTCCTCACCACAAGACTGAAACTAAGCCATATAATTTAGAGCAGTGGTCACCAACCTATGGGCCAGGGACCACTAGTGGTCCGCGAGAAAATTTTGGTAGTCCACAGAGAAATGTCACCCCCAAAGTACCTCCCAAAGCAATTAATCCAAGCTGCATGGGAACACACGGCTGCACCACTTGCATTGCGAACAACATGAGGTAGTGAGGGGAGTGGGGAAAGGGCAGGGGGGGAACTTGCCCCACTCACCCCACATGCCTGGCCTGGCTACTGGGCTGCTTCTTTCCACTTCTTTCTTCTTCTGCTTTTGGAAGCATGCAAGGAAAGCAGCAAAACTCTTTCTTTCTCTGCCACAAACTCCGCCAGAAATGAGACTTTGGGACCCTGCAAGGCATCCTGCTCTAAGAGGCTGCGCCGGCATGACAAGTCTCACAAAGACTCATTTCTAGCAGAGTTTGGGGAGAGAAAGAAAGACTTCTGCTGCTTCTGCTGCTTTCCTTGCATGAGGCCAAAAGTCTCTCTCTCTCTCTCCTCCCCCCCCAGTACAGAGCTGCAATCCCAAATAAAGAATGATCGATAGGTAGGAAAACAGGGTGGGGAATTTTCCTGCACACCTTTTTTGGGGATTTTCCCAGGGTCTCTGGTCTGCAGGGTTTAAAATTATGAGTTTAGTGGTCCCTGAAGTCCAAAAGGTTGGCGACTCCTGATTTAGAGGAAAGTGGCACTAATAAATCTCCCGTGATCTCATCACAGTCTTCTTAGAGTTAGAAATTCCTGAGCTGAATCTTGCTGAAATCCATTGGAATCCTGATTGGGAGAGAGAGAGACCCTGAGTCAGAGAGGGATGCCAACCTTTCATTAAATGCATTTCTTCACATTCAATACTTGATGGAAGTAGCTGTTACTCAACGGTAGAACATTTGCAAGGCTTTTTTGCTCTCTGAAATTCTCCACTAATATTGGATTGCAAAGCTCGTGATGCTTTGTTCATCTTCGTCATCTTAGTAGGAAATGGTAGAGCTACATTCCAAGATGTGCATAGGCCATCTTGGGAGATATCCATAGACAGTAAGCAACATGTGACTTCAGACAAAAGAGTGCTCAAAAAAAACTTCCATAAATAATCATGAACATCTCTGCCATAAAAAGGATTAAACCCTTCCTTCACAGCACAGTATAGCAGCAGGTGGTAGGAAATGAGAAACAAAAGGAACTTTGAGCTTTGAGACATTCTTCCCATAGGAATATAACCCAACACGGAGATCTGTATTTTTCAGAGCTCCAAGTTATTAGAGAACTTACTAGTAATTTTTGGCCAGCTGTTTTCTCTCAGCCAAACCTAACTCACAAAATCAACAAGCAAGAAGCAGCAATACCCCAAGCAAGCTAACAATAAACAGCCCAACCAAGGAACCTTCAAGACCACTTCCTCCACCTACGTTGTCGGGGGCAAACCACCAGAATATAAAATAAGAGCAATCCCCTCTCCCTACTAACACTGGTGCTGTTAGCTAGTTTGGTAATGAGATGTCTGCAAGGAAACAACCAAGATCAGAGAGCACCAAGGATCCTCACAAACTTGTATTATGGAGATAAAATGAGGGGAAATCTTTTAAGTATCCCACCTTGCTTTTTCAAGAGAAGAAGCAGAATATAATTGCTACTGTAAATAGCTACAAATTAATAGCTGCTATGGAGCACCTTTTAAAGTTATCTATTATTTTTGAGTGCTTTATCTGATGATTTAAGGATTCAGCCTCTATGGCAGAGGTGTCCAAACTCGGCAACTTTAAGACTTGTGAACATCAACTCCCAGAATTCTCCAGCCAGCATAGCTGGCTGGAGAATTCTGGGAGCTGAAGTCCACAAGTCTTAAAGTTGCCGAGTTTGGACACCTCTGCTCTATGTGATATGGTTATGCAGATGAGTATATTTTTCAAATTAGTTTGCATCAACCTTCGCCAACTTGGTAGCCTCCAAATGTGTGAGATATCATGAACTTGATAACATGGCTTCATGGAGTTATGACTTACCATATATTGATCATCATGTCCTCTTCTTTTCAATTATATGCAATTTCCTTCTGTATAAAGGGGTAGGTTAGAATCCACTTAGCTTAATTTTCCCCTATTTACTTGTCTTTCATTAATCTTGCCAACATTAACATTAAGGTCCCTACCAGCTGATTAAAAGGCTGCCCTATTGCAAGACATTGTAGGCAGAATTTAGAAAAACTCATGATTGCCATGATTGAATCGTTGTATGAATATTTGCAGGTCCTTGGAAAAAGATGGGGATGAAATCCACTGAAAATAGACCTAGGGGTACTTATGACTACTTAATGAAAGTATACCATGATGTGACTAGGCTCTGCTCAGACTGATTTCCATGGTTTTCTTTAAGGATTTCTTAAGCAGGGTTTTTTCCTCCCAAACCATTTCAGACAAGTGACTGTCAAGTCCCTTCTTAAAAACCTCGACTGATGGAGCACCCATGATTTCTGAATGCAGGCTGTTCCACTGGTTAATTGTCCTCACTGTTAGGAAGTTTCTCCTTAATTACAGGTTGCTTCTCTCCTTGATTAGTTTCCATCCATTGTTTCTTGTCCTGCCTTCTGGTGCTTTGGAAAATAAATTGACCTCCTCCTCTTTATGGCAGCCTCTCAAACACTGGACTACTGCTATAATGTCCACCCTAGTCCATCTTTTCTCTAACTAGCCAAACCCAAATCCTGCAACCGTTCTTCATGTGTTTTAGTCTCCAGGCCTGTAATCGTCTTAGTTGCTCTTCGTTTCATTTTTTCCAAAGTCTCAACATCCTTTTTGTAATGTGGTGATCAAAACTGGATGCAGCATTCCAGGTGTGGTCTTACTAAGGCTTTATAAAACAGTATTTATTTCTTTTTATTTATTTGGTTTGTCGATCGCTTACAAGATAATAAGTACAGGGATAAACATCGTTATGAATACATGAAATGAACACATGTAAGAAAAATAAAAGAAACAATAGGACAGGGACGGTAGGCACGTTGGTGCGCTTATGCACGCCCCCTCTACAGACCTCTTAGGAAAGGGGTGAGGTCAATAGTAGAAATACTAATACTTCGCATGATTTTGATTCTAGGCCTCTGTTTATTATGTGTTGCCGCACACTGTGTGTTGCCGCACACTGCTGACTTATGTTTAAGTGATCGTTTACTAGAACTTCAAAGTCCCTTTCACAGTTTGTATTTTATTTTATTTTATTTTATTTTTTAATTACATTTATATGCCGCCCTTCTCCAGAGACTCAGGGAGACAATTTTGGGGATACAACCCAGTGTGCTCAGCAATAGCCTTCATTCCATTGTATATGCCTGCTTATTACTAAGCGGCACTTTTACAAAGTCAGCTTATTGCCCCCAACAATCTTGGGTCCTCAATTTACCTACCCTGAGAGGATGGAAGGCTGAGTCAACCTTGAGCCTGGTGGGATTCGAGCCTACAGTAATTGTAGACAGCTGGATCTTAAGAGCAGGCATTTAACAGCCTGAGCCACCAAGTTACTGTTTGTAAGCCAGGTTTCACCTACTCTGTACTTGTACCTTTGGTTTTTCCTGCCCAGGTGTAAAACTTTGCTTTTCTCCACATTAAATTTCATGTTGTTGGACAGGGCCCATTGTTCAAGTCTGTCAAGATCTTTTTGAATTCTGAGCTTGTCTTCTGGGATGTTGGCTATTCCTGCCGGCTTAGTGTCATCTGCAAATTTGATGACACTAATTTGAATATTGTATGCATTGCTGAAGGCTCTGCTATGTTCATTTCTGTCATAGAAAATCTAGCAACAGTTTAAAAGCCAAGTTTCCTTTTTGGCTTAGAAATATGCTTCCTAAATATAATGCACAATCTAATATTGTCTCATGAATCTTAACAGTGGCACAACTTGAGAAATGGAAATCTACTATTCCTGTGCAGTCATTTATAGATATTAGAATATATAAAAAGAAACTGAGTGTGTTCACACATGCATTTTTTTAAAAACACCAATAGAGTTAGAGATTTAGGAATCCGTAAAAAGATATGCAAGAACCAATGTGGTGTAGTGGTTAAGACATCAGGCAAGAAAGCAGAAGGCCATGAGCTCTACTCCCAGCTAGGTAACCTTGCTCCAGTCACTTTCTCTCAGCCATAGGAAGGAGACAATGGCACACCACTTCTGAAAAACCTTGTGAAGAAAACCCCAGAAACTTGTCCAAACAATCTCTGAGAATCACACATAATTGGATGGAAGGGAAAAAAACCTAGTAAGAGGAAGAAGCTGTTTTTCCCAGAAAAAAAATCAGAATCACTTGATATGAGATCACCTTAGATCTGGTTTTCCCATTCAGACTGGTAGTTGTGGGATTTAGGAGCCCTTACAGTACATTAGAAGGGCATCAGAGACGAGAAAGCTTCTCTTAAATTCTCAGTCTTAAAATTAGTGCCACAGAAATGAAAAATAGAGAACCATTCCATGTATTCATGTGTTTTCCTTCTAATTCTCATCTGGGAATGGTGGAAGAATTCCAATTCCATTATAGTTTAGCATTCAATAACTTTTTCATTGTAACTCTAGAACAGGTTGAACTCTGCCCTGTATATTAACATTACAATAATAGGAAGTGATTGCTAATAAACAATGGGAGGAATATCAAATTACATTGTGAGGTAAGGTCAACATAACGACATCTATGCACTGCAGACATGAAAATCAGTGATTGGGTCATACTCAGTGCTAATTGAATTTGTAATCTTTTTTTTTGCTTAGATTTAACAAAGAAGCATCAGTTGTTGCTTTATCTGGTGAAAAGCAGAGACACTGGAGTACATAATTGTGGCACAGCACTGCTGATAATGTACAGATTGCATTATTTTGTCCCATAGTTGCTGCCTCTTTGCTAAATTCTTCAGTGAAATGATTAGGAACAGTGGTGGGATTCAAAAGTTTTTACTACCAGTTCTATAAGAGGATGCTTAGCGAGCGTGCACAGCATTTAAAATACACCAATTTCAAGCACTACAGCTTACCTTCTGTCATGCCCCTGTCAGAATCTGATTCCGAGAGGGAGGCCGAGCAGCTGACAGGAAGGGTGGCTCTGGTGGCTGTGGAAGAAACTGGGGAAGGGCAAAGTCTGGCTGGGCAGAGCAGGGAAGAGGTAGAGCAAAGCAGAGGGAATTCAGAGGAAGATCCAGGCCCACCCTCTCTTCATCCTAGAGTATACAGGGAGGAACGGAGAAGGGAGCAATGTGAGTTGCATGGTTTACGGGGGAGGAAAGGGCCCTGATTCCCTTCATTAGCTGCAGCTGGGAACACAGTGTTTAAAAAGGGAGGTTGCGCACGGCAACTCATGGGAAGTAAATCATGAGTTATCTTTTATGGTTGAGGCTTATCTGAGTTCCTGGCATCTTCCCAACTGTGTGTGTTTTGTTGGCCTTCAAAGTTTGCAATTCCTTATCCTGCCCTGTCCAATTAATTGCTGCAGTGTCGTTTGTGTGGATTTTTATTTACAGTTTATATGTACTTTGTTTTGGACTGAATTTCCTTCATTTAAAGACTGTTCTTGGGAGAGTTTTTTCTCCAGCCAAGGTAACTGGACTTTGGGGACAAAGTTGGAGGTTTTAAAGAGATTTTTCTTACTTATGTGATTGTGTTGTCTTTGTGCCATGTCCCAGGCCATCACACCTTCTAGGGCAGCCCCAGGAAATAAAACAGCTGAGGTGCGGGAATCCACTGTGCCACACAAATCAGCTGAGCTGAAAAACGTGGACATATAGGACAGGATAGGGCAGAGATGGGTGGGCAGGGCCAGCTGATCATCAGAGCTACCGGTTTGCTAGAACAGTCTGAACCGGCAGCATCCAACCACTGATTAGGAAACCCAATTGGTCAGCAGTATTTAAGACCCCATATATAATCTTAGTTGCTAATAATAGGCAAACACTGAGCAAACAAATAGGAAATATTCTTCATTTCAAATATATGTATATGAAAAAGGCCAAAGATAAGAATTTCAACCATCTTGTAGCATTTAACAGAGTTTTAAATTAATTTACATGAAAGTCAGTCATATGGCCTTATGAGATCAATGGAAAGATTTTTCTCTCAAAATACTTGGACAGGGAAGATTGGATTAAAGGCTTCCTTCCACTATGCCTAAGTATTTGTCTAAAAACCTCCAGTTGTTGGCAAGAGCAAAATAGAAAGAGGTTTTTATTTTACAAAGAGTAAATTTTAATTCACATATGCCGGGCACTGAAGCATAATGGGTGTTTGGTTTAAAGAAAAATTATTGGAGATAATTTCTTCTGCAACAATTGTCATTAATTGTCTGATCAGGATGCTTAGCCTTCACCTAAATACCCTTAACAGAGACATAAGGCCGTTCCATGAACAACTGCAACAATTTATAACAGTTCCTAAATGAAGTCAGTGATGTCCACTTTTATAGATGATGTGGAAAGCATCTTAAACAATTTTTCCTTCTAAGGTTCAGATGTATTGGCTTTAAAAGGACCAGCTTCAAAACAAGAGTTGTCTATCTGGTTGTCTACCTGACATCTGAGGAAATTTCTTTCAGAGTTAGAATGTGTAGCTTTTATGGAAGACTAATATGTAACTTATACCAAACAGGCACAGAATCTAGAGAAATCATTTCCACTTCAAAGGCTGCTGAAACCCTATGAAATTGACAGCTATCCTACACTAATCAGGTATCAGCAACAAATACGTTCACTGGGGTCTACTAATATAGGACAAGGACCATCTTTAATCCGGAAGCCATCCTTGCCTTGCCTTTTTTCCTTTCTGCAAAATCTCATTGCAAGGCAAGTTGTAGCTCATCCATCTCTGTTTATCAGGGCAATCACTACTTATGGAGATCCAGCCCCTGATATATCTCTGTTTGTTTGTTTTTTGCACTGTGTTTTTTTCCATTGAGGATAAAATGTTATTTGTTGCAGGCATTGTCATTATTCAGCCCTCATCTCCTTCCTGCTGGTGTTAACATTTCTGTGGCACTGCTGTAGGATGACCTTATTGGAACTTTCTTAAAAGGAGATGCTTAAGGGGGGGAAGGGTTTGCTTGAATCCAATTGCACTGTGTGCGCAGCACAACTTTAAATAGATAATTCATGCTCTCCCATCCCTGCATGCCTTCTGTCTCTCCGGTCCTAAATTTAAAATAACTAGGACTAGAATAAGTAGCATTTGCCATTATGGAATAATCCTCCCCTGTGCCTAAATCACAGCATCCAAATAATGAGTGCAGGACTCTTCCTCTAGGTCTGTGATGGGGAACCTATGGCACATGTGCTGGAAGTGGCACCCAGAGCCATTTCTGCTGGCACACAAGCCATCGTGTGAAACAGATCTACTGCGCACACACCTTCCACCAGCCAGCTGATTGTCGGGTATCTGCCGCGCATGTGCGGCTGTTGGGGTGCGTGCGGGGGGATAATGCGCACATGTGCAAAGGCACGCGAGGCACATGGGGATCATGTACGCATACGCACGGGGCAGAGTGGTCATGTGTGCATTGCATTATGGGTGCAGGCACGTGATGATGAAAAGGTTGGCCATCACTGCTCTAGGTTAACATGAGACTCTAAACTATAAATTAAACAATTGAAGCCCCACCTGCTTTTAATATGTATTGTATATAAAAAGAGGCAGAGGCATGTTGGCATAGTGGTTAGAATGCAGTATTGCATGCTAATTCTTCTGACAGCCAACTGGCAGCAGTTCAGCAATTCGTGTCTCACCAGCTCAAGGTTGACTCAGCCTTCCATCCTTCCGAGGTGGGTAAAATGAGAACTCAGGATTATTGGGGAAAATATGCTGATGCTGTAAACCACTTAGAGAGGGCTGTACAACACCGTGAAGCAGTATATAAGTCTAAGTGCAATTGCTTTGGTCACAAAGTTATAGCTGGCATCTTGACTTTTGGGACTCCTGCCCCACCTTCCCATGGCTCCTGATTTTTGTTAGAGAAGATGCCCCAGACAGGCCTCTTGCACAAAGAAGAACTGTTAGAGCAGGGATGTCAAACTCGTGGCATCATGTTGTTGTCACGTGACGTATCGCGATTCCCCCCCCCCTTTGAAAAACCGGGTGGGCATGGCCAGCACATGATACATCCGGCCCATGGGCTGCAAGTTTGATACCCCTGTGTTAGAGCACCTTTTGAAGGCAGACATGCAGTTGTGATTGGACTTGCACGCCTGGCACTTGTGCTGCATTGAGCTGATAGTGACTGCATCAGGAACTGAAAGGAGAATCAGAGACTGCAAACTATCACTGCTTCTCTCAAAAAACACATCAGCATAGATAGAAGATGCCCAAGTTTGGGCCAAAATGCTTAGCCTTCACCTAAATACCCCAACAGAGATATAAGGCCATTCCATAAACAATTGAGACAACTGATAACAGTTCCATGCAAGGAAAGTAAACTATTCCTTCTTCCGCCCAATCCTGAGCCTTCTAAGTAATTGGGAGAAGAAGAGCTTTCTTCCTATACCTTTTTGTTAGATCATCTGCTACAACATAACAAAATCCTGGAGCCTTTGATATTTTTGACAATCCAACTGGATAGCAATTTCAGGACTGTAAAAAAGGATATATCCAGGAAAAACTGGATGTACCATACAGTGGTATGTTTTTCTTATCCTGGACTTCATGGTTGGTTACTGCCACTTCTTCCGACCCTCGTCTCTGTTTTGCTGCTCTCCCTGTAGAGAGCTCAGGCAACCCATTGACAAACAATCGATTAGACCGCTGAGCACTTCTTTCCCACTCAGCTGTGCTGCCAGCTGAGTCAATGGGATGAGTTTAGGGCAAGGACAAAACAGGGAGAAGATGACATTTGCCATTAGCAAAATGCTAATAGCATTTTGTCCTGTGTGCTGTACCATCCAAACTTTGAACTTTAAATTTTGAATACAGAGATCAAACAACTGCATCAAAACTAATACCTGGAAAGAAAATAATAACAATAATAATAATAATAATAATAATAATAATAATGTATCGTAAAGTATTGGGACTTACAAATTGAAGTTGAACGACTTTGGAAAAAGAAATCATGTGGTATCCCAATTGTAATTGGAGCCCTTGGAGCAATACCTAAAGGGCTGCCTCGCTCTTTGGAAATACTGAATTTATCAGACTTGAATACCCTGATTCTAAAAAAATCCATGCTACTTGAAGCAGCTTATATCCTCCGACGCTACCTGAACAGTTCCTAGGTCCTTGGTTAGGACTCGAGCTGTTGAGCTACCAACCAGCCCCAAAGGCTATGAATCTCACTAAAGATTAAATAATAATAATAATATAATATATAATAATAATAATAATATATTAATAATAATGCCTGAAAGAGTGCTGTAACACCATTAAACAATGAGAAGCAGAGTTTCAAAATACATGATTTGTTTAGGTGTAATCTGATTAAGTAACTAGTGGCAAACATCTATTGCTAGGTCTTGAACAGAGTGGGTCTATTTCCCCTTTTCACGGGTAAGAATGGTGTCATCAGGGTTCTGGATCTGTGAAATAGAGTATAGGAACAGTCCAGTTTTAGATAGATACATGGGCTAGGAGAATGTCTATGGAGATTCTCAGTCATCTAGGTCATGGTTGTCCCAAAGATGATGGCGCTTGTATTCAACAGTGAAGAGAAGCAGGGCAGAAAACACCTGGCAGAAAGCACAGCTCCACACTCATTTGCATTACTCAGGTGACCCTGAGGACACAGACGAACCTCCAAGTGGCCTCAATGACTCTCTGAAAGAATGCAAATGACGAGCTGTCTGCAAGGAATATAAATCCTACCATTCCCTACCATCCACTCAGAGCTGAAGAAGTTTCTTGGATGAGAAGCAAAATGTCTTCAAAGAAAAACAAGGAAGTCCAGTTGCCTCTTGAAAAAGCACCTTTGGGATGTGCTAGGAGAGTACTTTCCATGGGAACTGGGTCAACCTGATCTTCTAAAGACTCAAAAGGTAGACAGGCTTCTAGATAGTCCTAGACCTCAGGCTTGTTTCATGTTTCTGATCCAAGGAACTAGACCAGCCAATCAATTTATTGAAATAAATGGTGGTGAGGGCGATTTTTATTGCTTTGTCTTGATTAATTGTCATCAAATATTGCTTCTTCTTACCTTCTACCCAACTGGGTTCTAATTGGTAGAGCTTTGGAATTCTTTGCAGGTTTTGGAGTTGGTATGCCCTGACTTTATAGCTTGTTCTGTTGGCTCAGATGCAACAGTGGACATGTTCCAGCAGCTTGAATTATACTGTCCTAGAAGGAGAGGAGTGTCCACATTTGAGATTTTTTTTAGAAATCATTAGAAATTTACTACTTCATATCCTCCTGGCCCTGGTTTGCTTATTTTCTCTATGCGCCTATTATAATATTTAGCTAAGGGCCATCCGTTAGCCCAATAAGATACAAGGCCATGAGGATTCAGACCCAAGGAAGAAAGAGTCAAGTTTTAAAACATTTGGTTGAGAAATGATTGGAATCAAATATTTCCCTTGGAGCAGTTTTCATGTTTGTGTCCCTTTAGTTTGCACATCTCATTGTATTAATGAGTATATTGGACTGTATCTTCATTAAGAATATTAACACACCCAACAGGCAACCATAAAAGAATTGTTCTAAGGAAATGTCAGCAGTTGTTTCTGTAATTGTAGTGCCACTATTCTAATTACAAAATTATGCCTGTACTGTATATCAGCTTTATTACAGAAATAAAGATTTGAGCAACCATTTTGGCAGGGGTGGGATTCAACCGGTGTTACTACCAGTTCGGTACCTACACGCGTGTGTAATACAACGAAAGCTGTGTGCCTTCCGGACAGCTGAGCAGCACTGCGTGCGGGTGCACAGTGTTTGAAAAAGCAATTTTTCCTCTGCTTTGTCAACCACAGCTGCGCCACGCAAAGCAGCTGAGGTTGAAAAAGCAGGAAATAAAGGTCAGGTAACAGCCCAGGCGGGCAGGTGGGCCATACAGCAGCAGACACAGAATCGGTTCTGTGCCTGCTGCCATTCAGAGCTACTGGTTCTACAGAGCCGGGCAGAACCAGTAGCATCCCACCCCTGCATTTTGGATATTCAAATTCCTATTATTTGTTATCAGTATTGAGGAAAGTTACCTTTTTTTAACCAAACAAAATATATTTAAATAGCACACCTTTAGACTCATAATACTGCACACTGTATTTGCATTTTCCACAGGCATGCTACTATTGCTCTCAAAGTTTAATTCAGTTTTCTGCTGTTTTATAATGTTTCAACGTAGATGCCTGAAAATGGTATAAATCAGGAATATAAATCATGGCTGTTTGGGGAATTCTGGGAATTGAAGTCCACAAGTCTTAAAGTTGCCAAGGTTGGATACCCCTGGTATAAATGTTACCTTGACTTAAAAATGTAATCAACATTAATTTAACTTTTGTCACCAATTTTGAATACCACATTTAGTATCTAAGATTGTTATGAAACTGTATTGCTTAACTTCAGATCAAAGAATATAGCAGCTCACAACGCAGGATAAATATTCAAGAAATAAGTCCTTTCAGTAGATGACTAGGACTGTATTGCAATATTTGCTTGTAGTTTTCTATATTCATGTCTAAAATGCGCACTTCCTAATTGATGATAATATTCTACACATCTGATCAAATGAGGTTGTCATTTTAAACTTACATCATAACCATTCAGTTAATATTTAAGGCGAACTTTCCATTGTGCTTTCCTAACATTTGGATTTCAATTCCTGAATTTGAAAGCTGATTAAAAATGAGACAAATTGCTTTTTTTACTCTAAGACACAAACACAAATATTTCAGTGGAAATATTTCCTCTCGGTGGATGCAGTATACCTGGATATCTTAGCAATGGAGTATTCTTATTGATTTTTATCCCACCTTTATCTTGACCAACTCAAGGCTACATACATACTTAATGATCTTATCCCCTATTTTCCCAACAACAACAACCCTGTGAGATGGACTGAGCTGAGAGAAAGTAACTGACTAGCCAGCTTTCATACCTGAAGGAGACCTGACGTTCACAGTCTCTTGGTTTCCAGCCTAGAACTTCAGCCATCACATCAAACTGGCTCTCAGTTGCAAGTAGCTCATCTTTTAAAAAGTGCTTTCACTGGCTAATAAGTCATCCTCATTGTCGGTCCTTGACAATCTATTTATTGCCCCAGCAGTCACTTAAATTAAAGTATGCATGTCACAGGTATATATGGGCTGTGGTTTTTGAAATGGAAAGCCATTGTAGTGAAACAAAAATGGTGCGCATGTATATGATTGCGCTTATTTCTTGTTTCTTGCCTTTTCCTCTGCTGTCCAAAATTAACTTTAATTAGGATTATATAACCTTGTGAGAAGACTGCCGACAATTAGAATTTGCAGCCATATCCAGAGTTCCTGGCTTTAATTACAGCCTTCATGGCTAAAAGTAAGACAGGGTATATTAAGGCTTTTACACATTTAAGATGAAGGATGTTATGTAATTGTCTTTCATATTGGCAGCCAGAAATTGAGGGGGAGGACTAATTCTCCTCCACTGTTTAAAGCTTGTAGAAAACTAAATCAGTAAAGGAAGAGCACAAATTCATTCTTTGGAATAGCTCACCGTTATCCAGCATCTCCTGTGCCAGAAACAACCATACACAGATGACTTCCCAAGCTGTTTCTGCACTTTTCGTTGCCTTCCAACCTTTTCCAACCCAGTTTCTCTCAATAACAGCAACAGAAAAGCCACAAGGCCTTCAGAACTAAAATGAGCATTGCCCTTGACTTTCAGGCCTCACTGCGCTCGTGGAGAAGGATTAGGGCCAACTAGGATGTTTTCTGAAAGAGCAGGAATCCATCACACTCCTGAACTTCTTCCAATAAAAAGCATTGTCGATGGAGGAAGATGTGGATTTCCAAAGCAGCATGATTAAATGAACAGCGTTCTGTCTAGATCAGAATGTATGTAAGATCCAAATACCTCCCCACCAGCATTATTTCTTTATGACTAGGCTCAGGGACAGCTGTTAGCGCTGCTGGCACCTAGCTGAAGCCCACAAATCAGGAGGCTCATCACTTCTACTCACAGTGCACCAGGGGTGGGATTCAAATTTTTTAACAACCGGTTCTGTGGGCATGGCTTAGTTGGTGGGCGTGGCTTGGTGGTCATGTGACCAGGCGGACATGGCTTGGTGGTCATGTTATTGGCTGGGCGTGGCCAACTCAATATCACTCACATCGAGGCACGCATCTCCTCACCTGGCCTCTCATGACTGTGGGGATGCTGCAACAGTCATAAGTGTGAAAAATGGTCATAAGTCACTTTTTTCAGTGCCTTTGTAACTTTGAATGGTCACTCCACACAAGCAGAGTACCAGCAAAGGAGGGGGAAAAAAACTCCAGAGAAGTTCCTGAGTCAGGAACCCTAGTCCTGCCAAGAATGTAATAAGGGTTAACGGAGAGGCAGTTTCTGTAAGCAACACCAGAATGTTCCCTTCCTGCCTTCCTTACAGGATTACGCCAGTAATTTCTTCTAACAACCGGTTCTCCGAACTTCTTAGAATGTTAACAACTGGTTCTAGCGAATAGGTGCAAACTGGTAGAATCCCACCCCTGTAGTGCATCCCTTGATCTCTTAAACCATGCTTCTTCTGACACAATAAATATTGCCTTAAGAATCTTTAAATGGTAGTTGGAATTCAGCAAACTACTCAAAATTTCTGTTACTGGTTCTCCAGAAGTGGCCAGAACCTGCTGCATATCACATCTGCTTACCAACAATCCTCATCCTTATGTCAGGCAGTTGACAACCAGTCTGTATTTACCACAGTTATAGCTTCCCACAGTCACGTGATCTCCATTTGCACCCTTCCCAACTGGCTTTCAACAAGCAAATTTAGTGAGGGAAGCTGGATTCACTTAATGATATTAAGTGGTAATTATCACTTAACAACCTTGATTTTTTAAAAAAGACCCTAAAATCAGGTGTGACTAACTTAACAACTGCCTTGCTTAGCAATGAAAATTCTGGTGCCAATTATGGTCGTATGTCGAAAACTACCCATAGTTACAAAGAGCTGTTCTTCAGGGGCAGAGTTTTGCTAACATTCTTAACAGTGGATTCATGAAAGTTAGTTGAATTGAAGCTGTGTGTATTGTTTTAGTTCTACCACCAGAACATTGTAGGAGATGACTAGTCTGAGCCTGAGGTAGGGGTCAAATGTGTCATCAGTTTGAAGTCGCTATGCTCCCACCAAAGGCTTATGTCCAGCCCCCTATGTTTTCCGTTGACTATTATCTAGCACCAGAACAGAGGTGGTATTCAGCAGGTTCTGACCACCTCTGACTGGCCCCGCCCCCATCTATTCTCTACCTCCCGAGTCCCAGCTGATCAGCTGGGTCTTCTTTTGTTGCCCTGCATAGGAGAACGGAGCTGGAAAGCAGGTTAGTGGGGGGGAGGTTCTGACCACCTCTGACTGGCCCCGCCCCCATCTATTTTCTACCTCCTGAGTCCCAGCTGATCAGCTGGGTCTTCTTTTGTTGCCCTGCATAGGAGAACGGAGCTGGAAAGCAGGTTAGTGGGGTGGGGAGGGAATGGGGATTTTGCAGTAACCTTCCCCCAGGAGTGGGGAGGGAATGGGGATTTTACAGTATCCTTCCCCTGCCACGCTCACCAAGCCACGCCCACAGAACCGGTAGTAAAAAAAAATTGAATCCCACCACTGCACCAGAAGTTGTGGGTGCTCCAATGCTGAAAGTTTTAAAGAAGAGATTGGACAACCATTTGTCTGAAATGGCATAGGGTTTCCTGCTTGAGAAGGCAGTTGGACTAGTAGATCTTTAAGGTCCCTTCCAACTCTGTTATTCAATTTGCCTTGACCGTTAGTAGTTCAGATTCTTGGGTATAATAAATTCATAGCATGAAATAAATTCAAATTTTGAACTCATCCTGGCTCCTAGTTTCTTGCGCCTGACAGAGATATCATGGAGCCCTTCTGCATTTTTAATTGGGGGAGTGTGTGGAAAGGTGCAATAGAAGCTTGTTGTAAAAGCGCAACTGTACGAGGGATGGAAGACAGGTTTGCTGGCCTTGTATTCAGAGGGAGTTTATTCTGGAACAAAAACCCTGTGGCCCTGTAAGTGTGTATGCATGCAGGCACAAGGAGAACAAAAGGTTGGCTTCTTTTCTAATAAGACACGATGTATTTTTCACCTGATTCCACCATTTCTAAAAGCATTGATTTGTTGTTGTTGTTGTTGTTGTTAGAGCAACGAACTAGTGGTGAAGCAGCAGAAGAAAATGTTCCTAATTGTGTATTTCAGAGGATGCCAAAACAGAGAAGAAAAGCTGTGATTTGTGATATCTTTGTACTTCCTCTGCAGCTGCACAAAAGCCAAGGTGCTGCTAACACAGGTGTTGGTTTGCCTTTCCAGCATGTGTAATTATACGCCCTTTTTTTTAAAAAAAAAAAAGTGGCCTCCCTTTTCTCTCTTCTGTGGAAGTGTTGTTTTTTTTACATCCCTTTACAAGGGCTGCGGCACCAATGCTGTATGACTGATATTCTCCAGCAAAGTTGTAACTCCATTTTACACTGCCGGGTGATTAATTTGTTTAGAGAAACTTCACAGGGTTTTATTATTCAAGAAGAAATTTGTTGCAAAAGGCATGTGGATATTGGCTTTCCTTCAAATCCTACTTATTTCTGTGGAGAAATACCAAAAGCAATTTTTGGCATGAGAGCTGACAGGAGCTTTGAATTGGTATGTGTGTGGCAGTGGTGGGATTCAAAAATTTTTACTATCGGTTCTGTGGGCGTGGCTTGGTGGGCGTGGCATGGGAAGGTTACTGCAAAATCCCCATTCCCTCCCCACCCCACTAACCTGCTTTCCAGCTCCGTTCTCCTGTGCAGGGCAACAAGAAGACCCAGCCAATCAGCTGGGACTCGGGAGGCAGAGAATAGATAGGGGGCGGGGCCAGTCAGAGGTGGCATTTGCCAGTTCTCCAAACTACCCCAAATTTCCGCTACCCGTTCTCCAGAACTGGTCAGAACCTGTTGAATACCACCTCTGGTGTGTATGTACACACACACACACACACATCTGCGTATGTGAAAGCATATCATAAAGAACATTAAGGGTCCTATACAAAAAGGTAAATTTTATGTTATGTTTAATGTCTGGTTGTTTTCTTTAATGGAGATTGTATTTGTTTGTTGAGCATCATATGATAGGAATGAAATGTGTATTTTAAAGCCTGAATATGAAGCAGTTTATAAGCTATAATAATAGAAACTCTGTCCTTCGTGTGTTCCTATTTTCTTTATTTTATTGAGGTTTCTATCCAGTTTTGTAACTAGGCTCCACTTAACAAATATATAAGCAGACCTCTGCATCTGTCTATAAAGTAACTATAGCTATATATAGTCTTCTTCATAATTTTCTTCTGCCTGAAAACAGGAAGCCAGAGCCATCTCCTGGTTAACATCACATTCTTTTTAATTAGAAATTCTTAGCTGAATTGAGTGTTCCAAACTAAGACATAATGCTAAGAGACAAGTTACAGGTCAGTGGGTATGTCAGTATCTTTAGATTTTTCAATTCAGCCTGAGATCTTGGAGTCAGTTTCTGACAAGGAGAGCATGAACATGAATGGGTAGTATCCTCCTTTTGATTTCACAAGTGCAAAGACCAATAAATAGACCCAGCTTTAAAATAAAATAGACAACATGTTGCCAAAAATCTGTAATAGTGAGTTGGCAATGGAATGCATCTTGTGCCATCATTACACTGTTTTATGAAAAAAAAAACCTGCAGTCCTTCCTGGACTTAATATCATCTGATTAATTTCTTGATTATGCTAGTTTTAGTTGTTCAGTCACTCTATTGATTCCTGTGCTTTTTATGAACAACATAACCCAGAATAGCAGATGGCTCTGAGATCTTTCAAGTTAGCTATCTAAAAATACCATTGTTATTGTTTTTTTCTGAAGAGAAAAGGCTATGCATAAAATGCTAGAGTTACTGTTTTCTACTGTTTTTAAATTTTTAATTTTTATATATATGTTGAATTGTGAGCAGCCCAGAATCATTTGCTGAGAATGGGCAGCTATAGAAATTGAATGAATGAATGAATGAATGAATGAATGAATGAATGGCCTTAAAGATAGCCCATGGATGCAGACTTAAATAAGAAGAGGCAAAATGGCATACTGCCTCCATGGAAGAAAAACTTCCATTTAGCCTATTGATGAGAGCAACACTGGTTGGCTTATAGTCTCTAGCTAAAAAGAAAAGTGTGACTTTGCCATGTTGTAATGGCATACACTTTTACAATTAAAAAAATCCAGTTTGCCATAGCAACAACTAATTATAAAAAAAGATTTCAATTTTGAAATACAGCTCAAGTTATCTTAACTTGGCCTGGTGTTCTTTGAAGCAGAGGTCTCCAGCCTTGGCAATTTTAAGACTTGTGGACTTCAATTCCCAGAACAAAGCTGGCTGAGGAATTCTGGAAGTTGAAGTCCACAAGTCTTAAAGCTGCCGAGGTTGGAGACCCCTGCTTTGAAGGGTATCGTGTTGGCAAAAGGTACTATGAACAAAGACACTGAGAAATATAACTTTTACTTGAACAAGCATATGGCCCAGTTCTTCATTCATTCAGACATACTAAGAAATTGCTTTTCAAAATGTGAAATTATGCCCACAATCAACCCATTAGAAATCTTTTTTTTAAATTGTCTGATTCAATTAAGAAGTACATTTAAGTCAGCTACTTCCACAATATAGGCAGAAAGTAGGGATAGAAATTATGGAAATAAAATATTTAAAATTAAGTGTAATGCAAAAAAAAAACCCAACCCCAAAATGTTGTTGATAGGTATTCTGTGATGTCTTGCTTATTTAAAAGTAGGTATCAATCTGTATAAAATATCTATAGCCTAATGTATATGTGAAGAGGAAATTCTCTATTTTAAGTTGAACTAAGAATCTGTTATTATAGAGATGAGGACCTCAACTGTTAGCTTGCTTATTCTGAAGTCTAGTTGATCTTTGGTGTGAAGATGACAATATCAAGATATCAGCTCTCTGTTTCTTAAGATTTTTTTTAAATGATTTTGACTGGATAGAAGAGTCTCTTCCAACTGTCCATCAGAGCAGTACTGGGATTCAAAAATTTTTACTACTGGTTCTGTGGACGTGGCTTGGTGGGCATGGCGTGTCTTGGTGGGCGTGGCAGGGGAAGGATACTGTAAAATCTCCATTCCCACCCCACTCCTGGGAAAAGGTTACTGCAAAATCCCATTCCCTCCCACTCCACTAACCTGCTTTCCAGTTCCGTTCTCCTGTGCAGGGCAACAAAAGAAGACCCAGCCGATCAGCTGGGACTCAGGAGGCAGAGAATAGATGGGGTGGGACCAGTCAGAGGTGGTATTTGCTGGTTCTTCGAACGACTCAAAATTTGTGCTACCGGTTCTCCAGAACTGGTCAGAACCTGCTGAATACCACCTCTGCATCAGAGTACAAATCAAAGTGTTGGCTTAAATCCATAAAGCTTTATAAGCTTTAGATACCGGTTGTCTATGGGATAGCCTCTTCCAAATTCTGTTTGCCAATCTGTTCATCCTTCATGTGAGATGATGCTTCAGGTAACCTCAGTTTGAGAGATGCAGAGGCTGTTCTCTGCTGCTCTGACATTTCAGAATAAGCTCTCTTCCCTCCCCCAAGATCAGGTTGACCTCTAGCTTAGACATCTTCCCAAGACAGTTAGAACATGCCCATTCTGACATGTCTTTGGAGATTAATTCCTGAATATTCCATGCCATCTGTTTGGCATTTTGTTCTCTTAATGCTATCCTTGATTCTAATGAGTAATAGGATGCGTCTTTATGGTTTTGCAGCTTTACAGCTTAAATTTATGGAAAACTTAGATGTGTATGGCAGTCTGCAATAATGGAAAATAAATTAAAATAGGAGTGGAGAACCATTGGCTGGCCTGGTGACTACAATCCTGGAAGTAACAATTTATAGACAACAAAATCCATATTGCTACTATAAAATAAGCTACCCAAGGATGATTTAAAAAGTCAAGATGACAACTCACTAGTACGATCCAGAGGTGGTATTCAGCAGGTTCTGACCAGTTCTGGAGAACCAGTAGTGGAAATTTTTAGTAGTTCAGAGAACCGGCAAATACCACCTCTGACTAGAGATTTTACAGTCTCCTTCCCCTGCCACACCCACCAAGCCACTATTTTTTATGTGTCACAACACTCATAAAAAGCAGTAAGAACTTCAATTGCACTGTCTCAGCTGCTCTCTTGACATTTTTAACCATACCCTGTGGACATCCCTGATGATATAAGTTGTAGGTCCACGGTCCTCCCGAAACAATTTTTGAATAAACTCAGAATTCAGAATATCATGTCAGAATTCCAAATATACTTACCAGCCTAAGATTTGCCTATCCACACATTAAAATAACTGCCTGTGTTCTGTTTAATCAAAAAGCAATTATTTAATAGAAGTAAAAGCCTACAAGATTTCAGAAAGCTAATCTTCATAAGGTGCAGTTATGTCAGTTTTGTGTTGTTTTTTTATACACTGAATTATTCATTAAGTTTTACTCAAGTGGAAACTTCCTAGAGGCAACTTAAAACTGTACTCATGTTCAGGGAAAGATCAAGGGCATGTGTTCAAACTTCTTAAGTTCCCTAGGTATTTTAAAGCAATTATTTTTGGAGATTGAGCATTATTCCATAAATCTTACAGTAAGCTGCTAAGATTTTCACAAAAATTGTTGCCATCTAATGCATACTTAGAAATAAGAATTGCTGACTACAATTTTGTTTTAGTCCCTAAACCCAAATAGGTTGTGAAAGTGAGTCTCATGTTTATAACAATGCATTATCTATTCTTGACCCTAAAGTAATCTATGACTAGGATAAACAGTCACTAATGCAATAGCCGTGGTGGTTAGAATGCAGTATTGCAGGCTAATTCTGCTGACTGCCAGCAGTTCAATCCTGACCAGCTCAAGGTTGATGCAGATTTCTATCCTTCCAAAGTCAATATAACGAGGACCCAGATTGTTGGGGAAATATGCTGACTGTAAACTGCTTAGAGAGGGCTGTAAAGCACTATGAAGCAGTATATAAGTCTTATTGCTGTTGCTATCCCAGATTTCCTTCAGATATCAGGAATATCTTTAGGAGGGGAATGCTGTACTGAAACCTATATATCTAGTTATAAGATATTTGCAATCACAATTTTTTATGATTTCATATTTAAAAAGCTAATATCAGACACACAATTCTCCTTTTTGGACAGTTCTAAGTAAACCTGGTCACAGAATGCTTTTTCCAGGATCATTTTTGCCTATTTTGCAAGGCATGCTTTTGTATATAATATAATCTTAAAACAAAGAAATAAGCTTTTTAAAAATGGACCACAAGGACTGCAAGCCTCTCCCCCTCAACTATGGATATTGATTTGATTTGATTTATTTGGATTTATATGCCACCCCATCTCCGGGGGGACTAAGGGTGGCTCACACAAGAATATAACATAACATATACTAGTTAAAAAATATTAATTCAATCCAGATAACCAGTAAAATTACACGGTAAAATGCCCGATTAAAAGCCCTAATCTCCCTCAATCCAGGCCAGCCTGTAAAAACAGCCAGGTCTTTAGATCGTGGCGGAAGGAACGCAGGTCGGGAGCCAACCGCAACCCCAGGGACAGCTGGTTCCACAGGGTGGGTGCTCCCACAGAGAAGACCGTCCCCTGGGGGGCCGCCAACTGACATTGTCTGGTCAACGGCACCCCAAGGAGGCCCTGTCGGTGGGAGTGCACTGGCCGATTGGAACTCGATGGTGGAAGGAGATGCTCCTGCAAATACCCCGGACCCAAGCCATGAAGGGCTTTATAGGTTAACACCAGCACCTTGAATCTTACACGGAGGCAGGCACAGTATCTTATACTGTGTAGGCAGGCATAGAATACCAATTATCTTAATTTGAATTTTTAAAAAATGAATGTTTATGATTCTAAGGCAGAGCTTACTCTGTTTTAAAGCATTATGAACATTCTAGTTTCAACTAATGAATTGATTATTTTCAAATTTTAGCCATATTTAAACCCAATCCAAATATTACAAAATGGTCAGGGGGACTTCAGAAGACTTTCAGGCTGGATATTAAATTAAACAAAAATAGTTAGTCAGACTAGTCTGGAGTGAAAAAGTAATGGTGTTCCATTATTCCCAGTTCTCAACTAAATACAATAATATATACACAAAATACTTATTTACTAATTAGTACTAGGTAACAATTACATAGTTGACATAAATCTATACAAGTATCATAAAATTAAAATTAAATCAACGTATTTTATTTATTATTTAATTTCTTGCTGTCACAGACCAAAATACAAGTATAATAAAAGAAGAACATGGGAAAATAAAATCATGAACAATTGGTCACCAGAAACTCTGACTGAGGGGAATTACAGCATTCTCTTCTGGTAAAATCAACTTAACTTGAACTGACTCGTCCAGACAACTTCAGTTCAGACAATTGTCCTATCTGTTATTTTGGGATGGTGTCTAGCAGAAATTTTGGTTGGTTGCATCTGAAACACACTAAAGGAATCCATTAAATCAAGATTCTAATTCATAGCAAACTCTGGGCATTAGGAACATGGTGTTTCCAATCAGGTCCTTTATACATTTTCATATTTGAAGTAGGTGAGGGTAATCACGTTACAAGTTTGTATTAGGCTTCCTGAGTATCATGATTGAGTTTCATTCATTTATCTCTCCTGAACAGCAATCTGTACTTCATGTTGGTATAGTAAATGAATATTACATACCTACACTGTTTCATGTATGTCATAATTTGTAATTGAAGTTCAGCATTTACTTCTACAATATTCTTAAATCTCATTTACTGGGGAGGGTCTGACACGGAGTGGAAGTAAATTCCATTGTGAACTGATCACATGATCTAGGGAAATATAACATTTTGATCTTTGAAAGCAAATCAGATTGTCTTTATTCATATATTCCAAGTAAGCACATGTAGAATTATTACCAGACATTTTTTGACTTGATGGAGGAAGTACTTTAATGTTTGGCACTTCAATTTCAAATAGCTTTTCCATTCAACAAAGGGAAAGTTATTATATTAATAATATAATAGTTAACAGTATATAGTTGCCTTTTTGTTGAAGGAAAGAAAATCAAAATACAATCTCCATTCTGATAATCGTTTCATTTCCAGTTTTGTTTGAAAGAAACTGTGATATATGTTCTTCCTGCACCCAAGGTAGGATTTGCCTTTTCAACAGCTGCATGATAACACTGGCTCAAATATAACTTGTACCAATAAGGACACCAAATTCTTTTTTTTTAATTCACATTTATATGCCGCCCTTCTCCGGAGACTCAGGGCGGCTTACAATCTTTGGAGCACAATCCAATGTGCTCAGCAATAGCCTTCATTCTATTGTATATGCCTGCTGATTACTAGGGCTTTTTTGGCCCCTCCCCAAGCAGCATTTTTACAAAGTCAGCTTATTGCCCCCAACAATCTTGGGTCCTCAATTTACCTACACCAGGAGAATGGAAGGCTGAGTCAACCTTGAGCCTAGTGGGATTCGAGCCTGCACTAATTGCAGGCAGTTGGAGCTAAGTGCTAGGTGTTTAACAGCCTGCACCACCAAGGCTCAAGTATGCCACCCCCAAACCAGGTTTCCTATCCTCTACTTGTGCCATTCATAGGTAAGTTCAAAGGTCTGCAGTTTAACTAGTCTCCTTTCTTCCCTTTTTTGGAGATGAGGGTAATGTTTGGCTCTACTGCAGTAGAATGTTCAAAGAATCAGAGGTGGTCTTCAGCAGGTTCTGACCAGTTCTGGAGAACTGGTAGCGGAAATTTTGAGTAGTTCAGAGAACTGGTAAATACCACCTCTGACTGCAGATTTTACAGTATTCTTCCCTTGCCATGCCCACCAAGCCATGCCCACAGAACAGGTAGTAAAAAAAATTGTATCCCACCACTGCTGAGAATGGTTCTGTGATCATCTTAGCCATTTCTTCAGTACATCCATTTTGACCACTTGCAGAGCCCTAGAGTGAAATAGTAGTCAAACTTTATGAAACAGCTGTTCCTTTTGCCTAGTTGGGGAACTGGGCCAGATGTCCTCTTTCATTTTTTTTGGTACCACATTGGCTCTTCAGTTACTACACTTCTGTCATATTACAATCAGTAATAATTAGCAACAACATAAGGTAAAATACTCCAGCATACCATTACAGGGTTTATTTCCATTTTTCTTTTTTTAATTCATATTTATATGCCGCCCTTCTCCAGAGACTCAGAGACAATTTTTGGAGCGCAACCCAGTGCGCTCAGCAATAGCCTTCATTCCATTGTATATGCCTGCTTATTACTAAGTGGCATTTTTTACAAAGTCAGCTTATTGCCCCCATAAATTGGGTCCTCAGTTTATCTACCCCAAGAGGATGGAAGGCTGAGTCAACCTTGACCCTGGTGGGATTCAAGCCTGCACTAATTGCAGGCAGCTGGAACTAAGTGCTAGGCATTTAACAGCCTGCACCACCAAGGCTCTCATCTTATATTATCAGAATGTGATATTCAAATCAGTGAGCAGCAGAATTGTGAAGAGGGCATTGCACTTCGTACTTGAACTATGCCAATTTTGTAAAAATGCATTCTTTATGTGAATCCCCAGATATGGTTGACAAATAAAGATCTGGGGAAAAGAAGAGCCCACAGGCCTAGGAGATGCTTGTGAATAGCTCGTCTCAGAATATAAATTCCTTGGTAATTCATTCTTTTTTTTTCCAATCTCAGGAAATACTTGATATTGGCCTATACCTACATATGGAAACACTATAAATATGTGTACACTTGTCTACAGCACTTGATATATGGTTACTATATTGTATACAGGACCATCAAACAATATGACAGAAATTGAGGGTACGATGATACAGAAAGTAGGATCTTGGGGTTTTTTTGTTGTTGTTTGGTTGCTTGCTTTTTTGCTTTTTTAAATGCTTGAATTCAGCGCTGGGCTCATTTTAGATTCTTATTTCCTGGCAACACATAACACTGCACTGACCCAATTCATGTTTTCCATGAATTGAATCATTTTCTACATATTATAATAGCTATCAACTTCCAAAGCAAAACATTTATTTTCTGCTGTTCCCTGGTTTCTTCGCCTGTTCCTCCTCTATTTTTTGTATATAATGTATATAATATAATTGAAGATAATTTATATATATATAATGCAATGCAATACAATACAACACAATACAATACAAGAGATAATATATTAAAATAAAAAAATCATAATACAATCACCATAATATGCAGCATATTATGGATATTATAAATTGATATCTAAGGAAGCTAACCATCTAAACCAGGGGTCAGCAACCTGCCGCTCTGGAGCTGGATGTGGCTCTTTCATCTCTCTGCTGTTTCTCCCTGTCGCTGGTGGGCTGCACAATTGATAGGGCTTTTGGTTAGAACAGAAAGAGGAAAAAGGACACCGTGCTAGGAGGAGACTCTATGGTGGGGGAACTGGACTTCTGGTCGGCTCCAGCATTGAACAGGAGCTTCCGGTTAGGACTTTTGTGGCTCTTTGAGTGTTTAAGGTTGCCGACCCCTGATCTAAACTAATCAAAGAGAGAAGCAAGCTGGAATTAAGGAGAAACTTCCTAACAGTGAGGACAATTAATCAGTGGAACAGCTTGCCTTCAGAAATCATGGGCGCTCCATCGCTGGACGTTTTTAAGAAGAGACTAGACAGTCACTTGTCTGAAATGGTATAGGATCTCGTGCTTGAGCAGGGGGCTGGACTAGAAGACCTCCAAGGTCCCTTCAGCTCTATTTTATTCTATTCTATCTAATTGCTTCTGGTGTGGCTGTGGTGTGATCATTCCAGGTGCCTTGAAATTTCCTTAGGAGACATTCTTATGCCTTCTATTTGGACCATTGGTAGAATCACCGGATCTGGGATGTATAAGTTGGATGATTATTGGATGGTGGAAAATCAGCAGAAAACCTCTATTGAGTATCTGAATTTTCCAGGTGGCTTGATATCCATAGTTGCAATTAATCCAGGGGATATGATTGGGATGGCTATTTTTTTAGAACATCCTAATCTGGCTTGCTTTGCAGTTAAGAACTACTGACTAAATACAGAATGTTCTTGCTTTCAGCCAAGTAAAATATGATTTTTCTCACTTTGTTCCACACCTGTTTGAAACTGAGATTAAGTTTCTCTTTTTTAAATGCAACTCATCCTTTCTCCTTCTTCCTTAATAGAAATATCTATTAATAGAAGTGTGAAAATACCTGAAATGGGTTTTGGAAGCCATTCATCACATTGTCATTATGTTCGCTCCTTCTTATTTCCTTTTGATATACCCTTTTTGTTTGTTTGTTTTAATTTGTTAGTTCTCTCATCTGGTCACAATGTCAATGTCAATTATTATTTTTTCTCTGTATGGCTGGAACAATCAGTTGGATATACACATACGTTTGCTGATGAAAATTGCAAATGAAAGAAACCTACATTGACACCGATGGATGACTTTGAAATCTGGATGCATGGGGAAGCATATTCACTAGGTTTGAAGCTTAGTTGACCCAAATAAGTGGGCAATCTGAAGATCTCTCCTTCTGGAGAGATTTTGCTGGCCCAGATCCTGCATGCAGCTACAAGTTTCAGTGGTAATGTCATCTCCATTTTTCAGGAATATTTTTGGGTCTCTATACCTCACCAGAAATCTTGACTGACAAAAATAAGTTAACTACAATGAAACAGTTTATGAAATTGATCGGTGCAGCATTATTTTAGGTCAACATAAGGCAGGACTATCCAAACCATTGCCTAGTATTCTCATCACGGAGTGTGTCAGGCCCCAAACCAAGAATGACACGTGTTGATTCTTATTCTTATTGTTTCACACCTATAGAAAAAAATCTTCCCAAACTGACCACTCTACTATTTGCATCAACAATGAATTAGGGAGGAGCTGTCTTCATCCATTTTCTCCCACACATAAGAACATGGATGAGTTGCCTCTTACTCCTCTGTAATGCATCCCCTGCCACCCGGGAATCTACATTCTTACTACATTCTACAACAAAACCTAGTATTAATATTTTTGACTTCTTTATCTTATACCTCATTCAGGGGGGGGGGGAGAATGATTGTGACGTTGCCACATCTTGTGTCCACTTTACAAGCTAAGAAGAAGAAGGTGGAAATGAAAAAGTCATTGACTTCCTGTGGAAAATTATGTTACATGTTCCTACAATTAGGAATGGGCTATAATAGCAGATAATCAAAGTTGGAAGGGACCTGATAGGTCATCTAGTTCAACCCCGCACCCAAGTGGGAGACCCTACACCAGGGGTGGCGAACAAGTTTGACACAAAGAGCCACAATTTTAAACTGTGAGAGTCAGAGAGCCACACCACGCTCGCTGGCCCGTGCAGTTGTTTCGAGGGATGGGAGACGGGATGACGCGCGGGGCGGGACTACGCGCTCGGAAATCTCTCCTCAGAGATCCCTTCTCAGAAGCAGCATAACAAAATCCAAACTTGGCAAAGAGCCACAGTATACAAAATAATATAATATAATAATAATATAAGAGGCAAAGAGCCGCATTCATTTTGGCTGGAAGCCGCATGCGGCTCGAGAGCCGCGTGTTCGCCACCCCTGCCCTACACCATTTCTGACAAATGGCAGTCCAATCTCTTCTTGAAAGTCTCAAGTGATGGCGCTCCCACAATTTCCAAGGGCAAGGTGTCCCATTGGTTGATGGTTCTCACTGTCAGAAAGTTTCTCCTTATTTCCAGGTTGAATCTCTCCTTGTTCAGTTTCCATCCATTATTCCTTGTCTGGCCTTTGCGTGCTTTAGAAAATAGCTTGAGCCCTTCCTCTCTGTGGCAGCCCCTCAAATATTGAAAGACCGCTATCATGTCTCCCCTGGTCCTTCTCTTCACTAGGCTGCCCAGTTCCTGTAACCGTTCTTCATATGCCTTAGTGTCCAGTCCCCTAATCATCCTGGTTGTTCTTCTCTGTACTTTTTCTAGAGTCTCAACATCTTTTTTATAATGTGGTGACCAAAACTGGATGCAGTACTCTAGGTGTGGTCTTACTAAGGCTTTATAGAGTGGTATTAGTACCTCACTTGATCTCGATTGTATCCCTCTGTTAATGCAACTTAGGATTGCATTAGGTTTTTTGGCTGCTGCTGCATACTGCTGGCTCATATTTAGCAGGTTGTCTACTAAGACTCCAAGATCCCTCTCACAGTTACTGCTATTGAGCTTGGTTTCACCCAGTCTATATGTGTACTTTTGATTTTTCTTGCCTAAGTGTAGGACTTTACTTTTATCTATATTGAATTTCATTTTGTTAGATACAGCACAGTGTTCTAGTCTGTCAAGATCCATCTGGTTCTTGAGCCTATCTTCTTGGGTGTTAGTTATTCCTGCTAGCTTAGTATCATCTGCAAATTTGGTAAGTTCCCTTTCTATTCCCTCATCTAAGTCATTAATGAAGATATTGAAGAGTACTGGGCCTAAGAAAGAACCTTGTGGCACCCCACTGCTTACTTCCCTCCGTGTAAACTTAGACCCATTAAGGACTACTCGTTGAGTACAGTTTGTCAGCCAGTTGCGAGTCCATCTAGTGGTGGTGCTATCTATTCCACTTTTTTCTAGCTTACTAAGAAGTAGGTTGTGGTCTACTTTGTCGAATGCCTTGCTGAAATCTAAATATATTATGTCCACAGTATTTCGCTGGTCTACTAATTTAGTCACTATGTTGAAGAATGAAATAAGATTGGTTTGGCATGATCTGTTTTTAACAAACCCGTGCTGACTGCTAGTTATTACTTTACTTTTTTCTAGATGTTGGCAGATCTGTTTTTTGATGTTAGGCTGATTGGTCCATAGTTTCCTGGGTCTGTTTTTTTTCCTTTTTTGAAGATGGGAACCACATCATCTCTTTTCCAGTCCTCTGGTAGTTCCCCGGTACTCCAGGATTTTTGAAAGATATGGTGCAGTGGTTCTGAGATGACCTTTACCAGCTCTTTTAAAACTCTGGGATGTAATCCATCAAGCCCTGTTGATTTGTGTTCATCAAGATCAGACAGGTGTTCTCTTACTAATTTTTTTGTTTATTTTAACTTTTATTTCTGGTCTGTCTTTTACAGTTATATTTTTGGTGGGTTGAGCTATAGTTTCTTTTTGCATGAAGACTGATGCAAAGAATGAGCTAAGCAGTTCTGCTTTCTCTCTGTTGCCTGTTACTTCCTTGGCGTCTTCTCTCTTTAATGGACTGACTGTTTCCTTGATTTTTTTTTCTTGTTATTTATATGTTGGAAGAAACTTCTTTTATTATCTTTGACTTTTGTTGCAAGTCTTTGTTCATTCTGAGCCTTTGCTTTCCTGACTTTGTCTTTGCAGATTCTGGCTATCTGCTGATATTCTGCCTTAGTTGTGTCCCTCTTTCCATTTTTTGTACTTGTCCTTTTTTTCTTTCAATTTGCCAGAGAGATCTTTGCGCAGCCATGCTGGTTTCTTCTTGGATTTCTTGTTTTTCTTTCTCAGTGGTATTGTGCTGGTCTGGGCTTCTATGATCATACTTTTCAGAGTTTCCCAAGATTCTTGAGTTGTTTTCCCCTTTAGGATTTTCACCCATGGTGAAAATCTTGGGTGGCTCAGGCTGTTAATTGCCTGCACTTAAGTTCCAGCTGCCTACAACTGCTGTAGGCTCGAATCCCACCAGGCTCAAGGTTGACTCAGCCTTCCATCCTCTCGGGGTAGGTAAATTGAGGACCTAAGATTGTTGGGGGCAATTAGCTGACCTTGTAAAAATGCCGCTTAGTAATAAGCAGGCATATACAATGGAATGAAGGCTATTGCTGAGCACACTGGGTTGTATCCCAAAAATTGTAAGCCGCCCTGAGTCTTTGGAGAAGGGCGGCATATAAATGTAATTAAAAAAAAAAATCTTTCCCAAGTTCTCTCTGAGTTTATTAAAATCAGCTCTTTCAAAATCCAAGGCTCTGGTGTCATTATGTTCTATTGCTTGTGTTTGTGTTATGTTGAATTCTAGTATGACATGGTCACTCTCACCCAAGGTTCCTGCAGTTTCAACTCCCTCTATCACTTCTTCCCTGTTTGTAAGAATTAAGTCCAGTATGGCTGTCCCTCTAGTTCCATCCTCTACCTTTTGGACAGCAAAGTTGTCAGCTAGGTTGGTTAGGAACTTATTTGGTTAAGAGCAGAGAAAGAGGAAAACTAGTGGTACATTGTCATTTTCAGCTATAACTCCAAATCTGTTATCATGTCTCTTTCCAACCACAAAGACATTGTTCCGGTGGCTGTAATAGAGATGGTAATCTCCAGCCCTTGGTAGAAAATGTCATCCATCTGGCTTCCTGTGATGATGGCACTGCTACAAATTGAGGGAGAGCTCAAAGACATGCTTGTGGTTTCTCACAAAGAAATTGAAACGAAAGGAAAAAGCACTTGCAGTAGAGATGGCCTACCCACTCCCCTTTATTTTGGTTGACCTTTAAGCACACCGAAATTTGGTTAAAATGCCTTTCTTTTGTACCTTATGGATAAACATCTTTTGTTTTATCAGGAAATAATATAATTAAATATCCCTTTTCAGTTTGCCTATGCATAATTCATTGTGGAATCTCTATCCAATCTAAAGCTTTCTCTTTTCAAGAAAATACTTTCTTCATAAACAGATTTTCAGATTATAAAAGATCTATATGTACCTGATTTGAAGTTTCTCAGTGCATTTCTCTCTATTAATTAAGGCTTCTAGCATTATTTAGATGCCACTGATTTGCATTTCCTAGGGCTTTATTGAACCCAGAGATCTAACCATTATTCTGAACCTTGGGACAAAAAAATGCATTTCTCTCATTTTTCTTTGAGAACTACATTAATCTGTAGGTTCCCATATATTCAATGGCTATAATTAATAAAATATAACATAACATCATAATATAAAACAAAAGAAACATAAGGGAAAAATAACCAAGCACATCTCAATCAAAGGCTTATATTTAAATGCAAAGATACTTTGCTAAAAGGTGCCAACTGGCATTGAGACTTACTATATAGTGATTTGTAAACTATCTGAAAATAACACCTGAAGAAATAGATTAGAGAAAAAAACACTTTATTAAGTTTATTCTAAAGGTGGGGAAATATTTTCTCCATGTTTAGCCTCACTTTGTTTGATATTAAACATCAGGACATTGTATAAATCAAAAGTAAATACAACGTAGTTTTAGTCTGTAAATTCCCTTCCACTAAAAACAAGATTTTTTTAAAAAAAAGTTCCTTGCTAACTGCAGGAGCTTTTTTGGCGTGAGTAAAAATTTACATAAGAAAACTAATTTGTTGTATTGGTTAAAGGACTACAAATTGGGATATTATGAGTTTTTGTCCCGCCTAGAGCAGAGAATGGACCAGGAAAGAGGCAATGGCAAACCACTTCTGAAAATCATGCCCAGGAAACTGCAGGGACCGGTCCATGCAGTCACCAGGAATCAACACTGGCAAGGAGGAGGAGGGGGGATGATTTTAGTGGGGAAGGGGACTTGGTGGTAGCTGGGGTTCCCCTGCAGAGAGGCCAGTCCTTATTAGAAGGAAATCTGAAGTTGCTCAAATGACACATTTGAGTCGGGTTTGTTTGTGTTTTCAAGATAGCCTTCTGACACAAATTAATGCACCAGCCCTCTTAACAAATGGTAAATGTGGAAAAATCTTACTAAGCAGTGAAATTTCCCACCTTTGCTAAAGTGCAGACCATTTTTTTCATTAACACAGATGGCCAAAAAAACTTGTAGCTGGCCGGTCAGTGAATAAGTTGTTCTGCATATTGGCTCATTGCTCTTAAATGTTTTGATGTTGATGGGAAAAAATATTCCAACATCATAAAATTGAAACTGCTCATATTTTCTGAGGCATGCACATGGATTCTTAAAAGTGTTGATGTAGTACCGGTTCTGTGGGCGTGGCTTAATGGGTGTGGTGTGGCTTGGTGGGTGTGGCTTGATGGGTGTGACAGGGGAAGGATACTGTAAAATCCCCATTTCCACCTCACTCTAGGGGAAGGTTACTGCAAAACCCCATTCCCTCCCCACCCAACTAACCTACTTTCCAGCTCTGTTCTCCTGTGCAGGGCAACAAAAGAAGACCCAGCCGATCAGCTGGGACTCCCACTCGGGAGGCAGCAAATAGATGGGGGTGGGGCCAACCAGAGGTGGTATTTACCGGTTTTCCAAACTACTCAAAATTTCTGCTACCTGTTCTCCAGAACCTGTCAGAACTGGCTGAATACCACCTCTGGATTAAGCTAATTTTTGGTAAGGAAACATAGCTTTCCCAGCCACTATATCTGGGCTTCTGGCTTTGTGTCTGATTAGATCTATACTGAAGGTAAAGGATTAATGCCTAGGGACTAATGGATATATACTCTTCCCTGAAACTGTGGCAGCTTAACTGAGGTATATTCTAGAAGGAAGAATATACTTCACTTATCATTCATTTTTCTTGAAACCCATATGTGGCAGGGACAACAACAGTGGCTTTATCTGAGGTCACATATAATTCTGGATATTTGTGTAGAAAAGTACTGGCATGGATGTTTCCCTTAGAACAGAGGTGTCAAACTCGGGTCGTCATCGCGGCGTCACATGACGTATCAGGACTTTTTTTCCCCTTTGCTAAATCAGGCAGGGGCGGGGCCAGCATGTGACACATCCGGCCCGCAGGCCACAAGTCTGACACCCCTGCCTTAGAAGCTCTGTCTGGGTAAATATTTAACATAATCAAATAAAGGAAGCAAAATCATATGAAGATCAGCAGAATCAGGCTGAAGAGGTGTGTTGATATGAGAGATTTAAAAATGGTCAAGGAAATGAAACATGGTTGGATTTGTTAAACTTTAAGAAAGACAATGAGACAATAACATTAAAGTAAAAGACTTTAAGAGAGCCAAAAGGAATTATTCATGGCACTATGTAGCTTACAGCTATGATAGTAACAACTATCACACACTCAAATTTAGATGATATCTGTGGTGCTGGTTTTCTTGATGAAAGAGCGAGAAATCAAAATAGCTATTGATGCCTGACAGAACCTCAGAAGCTATGCACCTGTTTCTCAGTGGGACTCAATATTTCAGTGATAGATTCAGCAGGCCTGACATCTTAAGAAACCCTTTGAACAGCATGTGTAATTATCTCTTGCAATGAACAGGAAATAAAGAGATTTGCAAATTTCCTGAAAGGTCACAGATTTTTTTTTTAAATCCTTTGCTGTGAACTGGCACCAGCAGGTATATACTACAATAACAACTAAACTGTGACCTTATTTGACATTTAATGCCTGAGGGAAAATTGACAGTTACTTGTAGACTTTTGCCTATGAAATAAAAATTATACAAAACATAACTACAGAATCACAAAGGTGGCAATTTGAAAAATTCTCTTTTAAAATTCAGTTCCCTCAAAGAAGGAAACTTATAGTAAGGCCTGGAAAGCATTTGAAAAGTGCTCACAATGCATGATGATAGGAGCAAAGTTTCTCTCCTGCTACGCTTGCAAAGCTCAGCAAAGCTGCTGAGAGAGATTTCCCAGGTCATTTCTGCAAGTCTGCATAGGTGCTCTTTTTCACTGTTAAAAAAATGTAATTCTTGTTCTACCTCCTGCCTGATAAAACCATAGTTTTCCATATAATGATAAACCCCACTTTTAAATACATAATTCAAAATCACCTTCCCATCTTCAAGCCATATTAATGTTCCCCAAACCATATTAACAAATACAAAGATTTGAAAACCAAACAAAACAATACCACATCATATATGTAAGTGCCTTGTCTATTATTAATTAACTCCTCTATTTACATGGAAGTTTCAAACTATAGTGTCCCAAAATGTAAGTTTATCATGTGAATAATGATCAACCTTTGATTTCTGTCAAAGACTTTTTAGATATACCTTGTTGCTTTTAATACTAGATTCACAGTAGAATTATTGTTGTAATGAAGAGGAAACTAAGTCCCTGCCATGATATTAGAGGGGCTAGATTAATATAACTATCTAATTGTGTCTATAATGCTTCTTGCATGATTGCTACTTATTTCAGATTCTTTAAATTCTTATGTTTACAATTAAAATGTTCTTTCATTCAGGATTAAAAGCAGGCATATCCACCATTTTCAAAGTTGTCCTTCCAAAGGTCTTTAATATCTAGGAAATAGTTAATCAGCAAATGAGTTGATTAGAAAGTGAGGTTTGCAAACTTAGTGTGCTTAAGTGTCCACTATGGTTGCAAGCAAGATGCCTAATCATGTCATCTCCTAGTACTCAAATTGGCAAAAAGCCTCTGAGGTCTGCTCATTTGGAGCAATGGTGCAGAACACATGTGGAGGGGTTCCATCCCCCTTTTCCTGAGACATTCTATGGAACCATTATGCTCATTGGTTCCTTGCTGCTTGCATTGATTCCACTTTTGCAGAGTTTTCCTAAAAAGGTTCACCATAACTCCTCTGGATATCCAGAGCTCATAGAGCGTATTTCAGACATTCTATACTGAATTGAATAACTTGGGGTAATGGTATGTGAGCAAGACCTTGAGACACAGGGCAAAAAATGCTGCAAATGGAATGGTCATATAAGAGAGGGCAAAGCCTGCAGCTGCATAATAGGCAGAGAACAGGGGTGAGATTCAAATTTTTTAACAAGCAGTTTTGTGGGTGTAGCTAGGTGGGCATGGCTAGGTGGGTGTGGCCATATGCCTGGGTGGGCATGGCTTCTTCTTTTTTGCAGCACCCTCCCCCACCCCCACGCTCTGTTTTGTTGGGGTTTTTTTGCCTCCTGGGCCTCAGGGAAGCCTCAGTTTTTGCTCCCAGGAAGCTTCCCTGAGGCCCAGGAAGGCAAAAAATGGAGCACGGAGGGGCGCAGCACCACCACCACCCCTGCGCTTGCCCCTTTTTGCCTTCTGAGCCTCAGGGAAGCCTCCTGGGTGAAGCAGTAAGACAGCGAGGGGGATCCCAGCACAGCTGATCATCAGAACAGTTGATCGTCGGGAGGGGAAAAAAAGAAATACCTTAAGGAGTGACTGGGCGGGGAGAATGCAGTCAGCGATGTCGTGCATGCCTGATAAGGAGTGACTGGGTGGGGAGGTGAGGAGCGGGTGGAGGGGCAGGGCCAGCCAGGGGCACGATTTGCTGGTTCTCCAAACTGCACAGAATCGTAACAACCAGTTCTATAGAACCAGTCCAAATCGGTAGAATACCACCCCTGGCTGAGAAGGAACCCTCCCTAGCTTTTCAGACTGTAAAGGAGACAGTGAGAGATTTGTACTTTCAGACTTGCAAGATTCTGTTAATGTAGTTTTACAATAAAATAGAATTAGTAGTTTTACAATGAAATAGACCAGAAGGGAAAAATTGATCGTTTTTCCCTTCTGGTCTATTTGGGAAGAATGAAACCTAATAGGGGTTATAAAAGTATTACATAATATTAATAAATTTTGGCATAAATATTCATAATGATAAATAATATATAATGTATCATCCACATATAATAATTCCAGCTGAAATTTTATTCCTAGAGTATCCTTATTAAAACAGAGCAGGAATTTCAAGGTCAGGTTCGCTATATGAGTTAATCAAAGGCTTTCTTGAGAAATAGAATGGGTCAACTTAAGGGGTGAAGTGATGACTGGAAGAGAAATCAAGATATTATGAAAAATGCTGGCAAAGGATTGAAATACCACATTTTGATCCAATTAATTAAAAAAAAACCCACAAAAGCCTATTATTTCCTGAATAGATAGACATATGCAGCTTCCTATTTATCTTCAGAAGAACCATATTATTATTATTATTTTAAATCATTAATTCTCCTTAATGATTTCCTTTGGATTCAGTACTGGAAATTTAAGCATTAAAAATTAGAAATAATTTATGATTAATTGGTTTATTAAAATAGAATCAATATTTGTGCTGAATTATTTGTCAATTCTTGGTAGTCAAAATAATATTACTATGTTATTGTTATTGGAGTTTCAGTTGAGAAACTAATAATTTACCAGGTCTTTCTCCTCACTAAGCTCAGCAACTTTTGTCTCAATTGAATCGAACTAAAAGCATCAAGTCTTTGTTTTAGCTCCAAATAGCTCACAGTTGTGATCTAAAACAAAACCATAATCCATGAGAGAAAGCCTTTAAAGTTGTTAGCTTTCTCTCTGTGTTCTTTTCATTTTTAAATTTCACCAGCTCAATCCTGACTGTCAGAAGCTGCTGTAAGTGATCTTCCTGATTTCAAACCTGTAATTAATCTAATGAAAGCCACTACAAGGCTGTAATTTAGGCAAAGAAAAACAAAAGAAGTTTTCTGCTTACTAATTAAGCAATCGAACAATCAAAAGATCAGATGATCTCCTTGGAAATTCATAAATTCAGCTCATCACCACACCAATCAGAAATCTTAACATTAAAGTCAGATGTAAAATCAATAAATAGGACAACAAGGGCAGATACCTTTTCATAAAGTTGAAAATATTGGCAAAATTAGAAGATGTAAAAACATTTCAATGTTTTGGGTTTCTTCAAGTCTTCAGGATTATACAAGTACTTCAAGGAATGAAAAGATTTTGTTACAGTTTCTTAATATTTTTTGAGTTTATTATTTCAACTTGTATTTTCCCCCTTTCGTTAGCACTTGAAAGAAAAATATCAATGAGGCAAAGCAGAGAGGAACTTATCAAGAGAGGAGTTCTGAAGGAAATATTTGATAAAGGTAAGAAACAACTCACCAATTCCACCAATTCAACAACAATTCCAACTCACAGTGGGAATTGAATGGGGGGGAGTGGATAATATTATTTGTTTTTGCAAGAATTTCATGTAGCAAGTCCAGGACTTGGATCTGGATTTTTATAATAGCTGGACTCCAAACTACCAATACAATAAACAATAAATTCAGATACACTCAGGTGCAGCTTTTGTATTAAAATTAAAAAATTGTTTGATTGGTATTGGAATATTTTCTAGTTCAATTATCCATATTTTACAGCATTAAAAGAGAGAGAGAGAGAGAAGCTCTGTTCACATTTTTACACGAAAGGGCAACCATAGAGACCATAAAATCCTATTCAAGTTTCAAATGTTCAATGTTACAAAATATTCAGGTGAAATATTCCATTGTGAAAAAATGGATTTTAGATGCTCATAAACTAGATTGCTTTTTGAGGTACCCAATTCCTGAGGTTATTAAGAAGTCACCTGAAAAAATTGTCCCTATAACACCTAATGCACATCAAATCTTCAGACCTTCTTCATAAAATGAATCACTGTTTTTTAGCACAAGCAATCTCCAGTCTCTGTTGGTGGAATTTAAGTATTTGCTAAAAAAAGAGAAAGCAACAACCTAAAATGGTTACTAATTGGAAGCCTACTTTATTGTCAGAAAATAACATTTGTGACGTAAGCAAAAAAAACATCTGGGTTGTATCTACCATGGCTTTTTGTGGTGCTAAATTATAAAGACTCTTTTAACTATATGATTCTTTGAGCCCAATTTTGAAGCCCAGAAATACATCAGTAAGTAAAAGCAATTAACAGATCATTTCATGAAAAATGGATAATAAATTTAGAAATAGAATACTGTACCAAAAAAGGGCAACTTTTTTTCTAAGCCCATTAAAGAAAAACACAACACTTTAGAGTAATTTGTTCTGTATAGTTGCAAGATTGCTGTTTGATTAAAAAAAACAGATTAAAGTTATTTAGGTTTTTTTTCATCTCTTGTATACTTTCCAACCATCTAACTCAACAGATGACAGGAAACAGCTTGATCTTAAATCCTTCTGTTCAGTGAAATATTAATGAAGAGACTACGCAGTATTCAAATTTAACATTTATATATGCTGTTCAAATGTCTTTCATTTGACTTAGTAATATTCAGTGCATTTGACTTTGCAGTTCTCAACTGATGCATTTTGTACTGTTATTTTATATATCTTTTAGAAATGGAAGGCAGTAATACAATTATGATTGGCTTTACAGTTTTGCTTTTATGTAATTGTTTACCAAACAACACAATCAGGTGCATGTATGGCTGAATATAAGTCTCATTGATTCCAGTCAGGCCTGGGGGGAAGTGTGAAGATAAACTTAAGGATGTTTATCTAAAACTTAAGTCTCTCTAAACTCAATCTGCTTAGGAGCATTTCTATCTAGCACCATTTCTCTCTCTCAAAAAAAAACCCCAATCCTTTGAAGTTGGGTAGATTGTAGTCTCCTTCTTTCCTTCTGAAAAAAAAAGCTGAGAAAAGCCATCCCTCCCTTCAAATAACATTCAATCATTGCCTAGAAAGGCAAGTCCTTGGATAACAAACACACATACACCCACCCACAGAAAGACTCACACACAGAGAGAAAGAAATTTCCTAGATAATTCAAAAACAAAGATATTCATATCTGTCATAAAAATCACCCCAAAATTCTAATAAAGTATTAAAACTTTTGGGAAACCAAATTGCTGCTGTTTATATATCTGGGTTTATAAATAATGAAGACTGAGCAATTTCTAACTTGTATTTTCATTGGGGCCAACAAGTGTAGATTAGTTTTAGACAATTCCCTGATTAGTTGCACATTGTTTCTTGTAATTGAATTAATTGTAATTAGTTATTAATTACAGTATTAATTATTATAATATAGTTATTATTATTTAAATCCCTGATAATTAATTATAATTAATTAAGTAGTGTTTTCTATTTGTGTTTATGTAATATTGATATCAGTTCCAAGATTTTCCCCAAGACTTCATAGATGTTAATTTATGAGCAAATAAAGACTTTCAATGGAAATGAAATGAAATAGGGGTGTCTCAAACGTTCTGTTCTGATGCACCAATCAACAACCTGTGCAGGAGATGTACCAAAACTTGCAAATCAGAAAGTACTACATTCCAGACTGTAGATTATTGTACGGAAGTGTTCAAGTGGGACCGTTATTCAGAGGTGGGCTTCAAAAATTTTAGCAAAGGGTTCTCTGCCCAGTTGCTGGGTAGGTGTGGCCTTGGTGGGCATGGTCTAGTCAGCCTCCTGCACCATGGTGGGGGGGGCATTTTTGCCGTCCCCGGGCTCTGAAGGTTTTCCTCAAGCCTCCAGGATGGCGAAATGGCCTTCCCAGTCTCCAGATGCTCTCTGGAAACCAGAAACAGGCCCATTTCTGGCTTTCCTGAACTTCCTAAACTGCAATTACCTGCATCCAGGGGTGGGATTCTACCAGTTCACACCTATTCGCTAGAACTGGTTGTTAACATTCTAAGCAGTTAGAATGTTATTAGAAGAAATTACTGGCCTAATCCTGTAAGGAAGGCAGGAAGGAAACATTCTGGTGTTGCTTACAGAAACTGCCTCTCCGTTGACCATTGTTACATGCTTGGCAGGACTAGGGTTCCTGTCTCAGGAACTTCTCTGGAGTTTTCCCCCCCTCCTTTGCTGGTACTTTACTTGTGTAGAGTGACCATTCAAAGTTACAATGGCACTGAAAAAAGTGACTTATGACCATTTTTCACACTTACGACTGTTGCAGTCATGAGAGGCCAGGCAAGAAGATGCGTGCCTCGATGTGAGTGATATTGAGTTGGCCACGCCCAGCCAATAATATGACCACAAAGCCATGCCCACCCAGTCACATGACCACCAAGCCATGCCCACCACCTAAGCCATGCCCACAGAACCGGTTGTTAAAAATTTGAATCCCACCCCACCTGCATCCAAAACGGGCCGTGTGGGGATTCCTGGGAGGGGTGGGGTGGGTGGGGCCAGCCAGGAGTGGGATTTGGGGGGTTTTCGAACTGCACAGAATCTTAGCTATGGGGTCTCCCGATCCCCTGCGAACCCCCAGCAGCCCCACCCCTGCCGTTATTGCACTCAAAACCTGAAACAAGGGTTTGGCTTGCTATTTGGAGGGTGGGAATTGAGAGTGCAGGGAAATTAGCTCTAGCTGCCCTTCTCTAAGAAACACTTTGAACAAATCCTTTTCCAGTCTTTCTTTCATAACATTGGAATGTCCCAACCACCAAATACCATTTTTACAAATTTATCTGAAGCAAAGCTATATTTGTATTAGACAAGATACACTTGGATAACTGGGCTGATTCTATTCTGTATTAAGGATCTTTTTTCCCTCTGAAATTTGTTGTTTGCAGTTAAAATACATGAGACACTGGATGGGGGACAACCCATTTTTCCAATCAACCTCTTTATTAAAGATCATTGATTTTTTCAATTGCAGTTATGATCTTTATCCCATGCTATTGTGCTTTCTTTTAGATGGAGAGCTTTCTATACAGAATGAAGAGGGGTCACTGGAGAATGGACAGGCGTTGAGTTCCAGCCAAGTATCACTGCAAGCCCTATCTGAATTGGAGCCATGTTCAATATCTGGGGATTCCTGTAGCTATGAAGTACTCCCAAATCATGAGGTCATGGACGGAACAGGTAGCTTTTCAATTCCATCATGAGTCACATAATTTAGAAACTTTTGAGTCAACCTTGACTTCTGGTGATTACATGGACAAGCAGCTTTATCAGCAGCTGTTTCCAGAATTGGCTTGCCATTGTCTTTTTCCTAGGGTTGAGAGAATGGGACTGGCCCAAAAATCACCCCTCTGGCTTTGTGCCTAAGGCAGAATTAAAACTTCCTGATTTCTAGCCCAGTACCATTAACCATTACATCAAACTGGTTCTCCAGAATAAATAATGTAATGATTTCCGTAATACTTGAGGAGTAATATATCCAGACTGATATAATTCTAGATTATATCTTATCTGTATGAACAGTCTCTAATTCAGTTAATAAATATGAAGAATTAACATTCAAAAGGTTTGCCAATGGCAGTGGGTGAGTTTGTACAGTAGGTGACATTATTCTTTAGTGAACTAACTTGCCAAAACAATATTATTACTTTTGTTTTAATGGTTGCATATATTTATATCAAGTAAATTTGAAATAATTTTTTACAATCAGATCAATAAGAACAGAACCCTGCTGACCCACACACAAAGCTTTTTAAATTAAGGGAAAGAAGATGGCTAAACTTTTTTTATTATTGTTTTGGAGCTAAGTTCAGGGAGCTGAGCTCCAAATCCTTCTGAATTGGATCAGATTGGGGAAAACTAAAAGAGTACACCCACTTATTTTTTCAACGTTTAATTTGTAGAATTTACTGTGGTTAGTTGCAGTGTTGATCACTCCATTAGAAAGCTGTAAAAGGAATTAAGTATATGCAAAGAGAGCAGTGACACCAGTGTTTCTTAGTATGATGGCTGAACAATATGGAGATGTTTGCAAGAAGCAGGGCATAGAAGAGAAGGATTATTGTTTTTAAAATTGGCTGACAGACTTTCCATAGACAACAGAAATACTTGAATTGCAAATCTGACCCAGTAGCCATGTTTGTATACTAGTACTTTAATGTTGTCTTTCCACTGGTCTAGTTTCAATACAGAAAACTCATTTCATGATGGAATAATTCCTGCAAAAAAAATTGGCATATTCATGAACAAACTCAAAGTTTAGTGTCATCAGTGAGATATTATCATCATCTCTCTGTCTCTCTCTGTCTCTCTGTCTCTCTCTCTGTCTCTCTGTCTCCTCTCTCTCTCTCTCTCTCTTTCTCTGTATGTCTCTCTCTGTCTCTCTGTGTGTCTCTCTCTTTTTCAATATATGGAGGTGACAAAGTACCATGTAGTGAAAAGGGAATTTGATGTGTTTATGAAACAAAGGGCAAATTAGATTGTTTTCAAATTCAGTGGGGTTTATTCTTCTCAAAAGCAATCTTTATAATAACTTGACAAGATAGCTGTACAGCTTAAATTGTTCAGCTAAGTCAAAAAGTAATGGGTTTTCAGTATAAATACTAAATAAATACTATCCTGAGTTGAAAAAGAGAAATGACAGCTCCCACCATCAACATCCAAGCAGAAATACTGTTGGATTTTTAAGTTAAAATTATGTATCTGAAGATTATTTAACAGGACAGAATAATGATGATAACTTTTAAATGAATTGGAAAGCTGATGATAGGTAGGTAGGTAGGTGAGTGGGTAGACAGACAGACAGACTCACTGAAGAACAATTATAACAAGAATCGCTTTTTGAAACTTCTGTGCTTCTTCTTGTCTTTCTGTGAGATATGCAGTCATGAGAGAAATATTCTAGTGGTCTACAGCCTTTGAAGACAAGTAATATACCTAATAATGTATCTCACAATCCTTTGCAACATACAGGATACTTTGCAAGTCTGGTCAGTGGGAAAGACCTCAGTGTAAAAAGAAACGTTAAATACTTCTATAAAGAGTTTTTTACATCCTGAATAACCCATGGACTTTAGAAAAAGGAATATCTAAGTCACTGCTAGGATTCTAAAAGTTATACCAATGCAGTACAATGTAGTCAGTTGGTTTCAGTAAAAGCAAGCTGAGCAAAAAAAAGCCAGTGCCTAGATCATTGCTAGTGAGGAAAGCATCAGAATTTCTCTCTCTTTTTTTTTCTTCCTCCTTCTTTTCTTTGTACGCCTGAGTAAAATATGGCTAATTACATTTTAAAATTGGCATTGCTCTGCTGCCTTTGTCTTTCTGCTGCTGCTTTGCTTGTAACCTTGTTGCGTCTGTGCTGTGGTTGTGTCCTCCAGTGTCTGAAGAGAGTCCCACGTCCAGTGAATCTGGAATCCACCTCCCTCAAGAACCTACATCTAAACCAGTCTTGCTACTCCCCCCTAAAAAATCTGCTGCTTTCTCTGGAGATCATGAAGACACCCCAGTGAAGCAGCTTTCCCTCCTCAAACAACCCCCTGCCCTGCCTCCTAAGCCCATTACCAAGATTGTCAGCCATTTAGCTGGTAAGTAAATGTTCCTGTGTGATTTGTGCTGCCCTCCCCTGAAAAAGAATTCACTTTTCCTCACGTCTCTAGACAAAACGTATTTTCTTCATGACTCGGTCATGTAGGCCTTTTCTGCTGTTTTTTCATATTTCATTAGAATACCTGGGTTACCAATTTGCAAATACATGAGAACCTGTGGCTATTAGAGCATAGAAGAAAACATTTTCTAGCATTAAATTGTTAGCTGGAGTCTGTTTCAATCAAATGTTGGTTTCGTGTCTCTATATTTCCTCCAGCTTCTTCCAAAAACTCACAGGTGTGTCTTAAGGAACTGTAGTTCCCATTATAGCTCATGGGAAATAAATAAATAAATAAATAATAAGGGAGCTTAAATCTCACTCATGCATATTTTTTTCTTTGCTCTGTAGTTGTTTCAAGAGCTGATTGCTCTTTTTAAAAAATAAACTAATAATAACACTATCTTTTAGATTTCATTCCTTTCTATTTATTATGTGTCAATGGGGGAACTCATTGTTGCTTGCCTTTATTTGTTATCTCTTTTATGTCTTCCACCTTTCCTCTGCTCTGTTTACAACCTGTTATAGAAGTTTATTTCACACTATTGTCCTTCTTTACATATTTCTGTATTTTCTTTGCTTTCTAATTACTTGGTTGGCTGGCCACACTTGTACACAGAACAGGTCTTCTGCACTAAATGTCCTAGAAGAATAATCCAGAGCTTTTGAGCAGGAAGGCAAAATAATGTGACCTGGTTAAATGAGTTTTAGATCCTTCACCATCTGGCTTCAATTGGGGCCTTGTAAACTTTTTAAGCCTGGCTTCAAGTGAGAATGTCCATGTCTCCTTTCTATTTCATCCCCTCGAGGTTTCTGTTAACACCAAACTTCTCTGCTCCCACAATACTGTGGAAGAGCTGTGGTTATTTTGTTCCAGCTAGTATTTCAGTGTGTTATGTGAATGCTACAAAGTTCATTTTTGCATGGTTTTGTTCAATGAGAAGAACTTTTCCGCTTTTTTTCCTAATTCTGGAGTTTCAAGTCTTGTAAACTCTACTTGACATATTATCTTTATGGCTATATAATTTTTTGGTAGTCTAGACAAAAGAAGTTCGAGATAAAAGTGACAAATGTTATATTTTGTTTTGATTTTCTTTTCAGCATAAAATTAGCAGGACCTGTGGAAGCTTTGAGTTAGGGTTTTCCTTTTTGTTGCTGCCAAACTCTTAGTAGCTCAGTATGGTGGTGATTTTCACTTGTTCTTAGTATTTCAAATCAGCAGAAGTGGAGTTCATCATAATTTGCCATCCAACCGCTTCTGTGATTTGGGGAAATAAATGTAGCAGGTTTGAGGGGTGAAATCATAGTTTATGCGATTTGTCCTGTGTTGAAAAGGAAAAGCCTTTTTTCTAACCAGCTGTTTTGTTTGTGAAATGCAGTAATATGCATGAGATAGTAGAGGTTTTAAATTTTGGATTTTGGAAGGCAGATCAAGGGCTTTTATTGTTTAGCTGCAATGTGAAGGCATGAGGAACTAAAGGCTTGGTAAGTACTGCTCACTGCTGAAGAGGTGATAGCAAGAACATGAAATTCTAAAATAAGCATTATTAGGAGAACTGACTCATGTCCTTACTTTTCCTGTTCTGATCAATTAGAAATCATCTAAAGCAGGGATCTCCAACCTTGGCAACTTTAAGACTTGTGGACTTCAACTCCTAGAATTCTTTGCTGACTGAGGAATTCTGGGAGTTCCTCAGACTTTAAGTCCACAAGTCTTAGAGCTGCCAAGGTTGGAGACCCCTCATCTAAAGATCAGTTTGAAGCTTCCAATTCCTTGTCTTCCTACTCCTAGCCAACTTGTCATCAGACACATGGTTTATTCTCCTTTGCTCAGTTAGAGGGCATTTTAGGTTGTGAATAATGAGATTAAAGAGAGTGAAATATACCGGTAGGGATAATTTAATTAGAACTCGAATATATTCAAAATAAGCACACCAATCTCTTGGAGAAAAAAACTTGAAACTGTAGGTGGTAACATTAGTGCTGAAATAATTACTATCTATAGTGCAATATGCAATTATTGTCTCTGCTGAAACCCAAATGAACAAAACTTAATTTCTGGATGAGTTATAATTCAAGAGAGTCAGGATAGAGTGTCCCTTTGAAAGTCCTTTCTACAAGGATGGCCACTTCAAAATCAGCAGCAGAGATTTATATGTGATTAATTAAGCCTAACATTTGTGGGCTGCAGAAATCCAGACACTAATTAGATAGTAACAAGGAAGGATTTTTTTTTCTGGATTTTTTTCCTGTCCAGATAATTACCGCCCTAGTATAACTTTCTTCAGATTTAGTTTTATTAATGGGTGTCCTTAAAAACATGAAATGAATGAAGATTTATGTAAATCTAGTATAATTTGGAAATCAGAGACCATGTTGTTGAACACAGTCTTATGTAATATTATGCCCAGAGTTGTGGAGTCCTTTGTGCTCTCTGAGCTTGATTGTTTTCTTGCAGATGTTTCACTAACCAAACTAGCATCATCAGTGCTAGTAGGGAGTGGAATTTTCTTTCGTTTTGTATTCAAGTGGCTTGCCCTGTCAGTGTTGGTGGGAATGGGCTTGATGATTCCTTGATTGAGTTGTTGTTTACTGTTAGCTTGTTTGGCAGTTCCTTGATTGGGGTATTGTTTGCTTCTTGATTATTGGTCACATGTTAATCTTGGGGTTAATTTCTGCTCATCTGGGTGTTGATTGCTGGTGAGGAGGTGTTTTAGTCTTTTAGTTTCCTTTTGGGGTTTTTGATTGTCTCTTTTGAATAGTATGTAGAAGTTGTTTATGTCTATGTGCTGTTGATGGCCAAACTGTCTGACTGCCAGGCTTCCAGGAATTCTGTAGTGCTTTTGGACTTGGCTTGGTCTAGGGTGCTCACAGTTTTCCAGTTAAACTATGGTTAAGTGTCTCCACTGAGAAATTAAGGAATATGTCCAGTATTTCTTTCTCTAAAAGGTAGTGCTTTCCAATAGATAGACTTGCCTCTGTTATTCCTTGCCTATTTACATTTAAGCAGCTTGACACCTAATAGATAGTCGTTGACTTACAGCAGTTCATTTAGTGATTGTACAAAGTTGCAACAGCACTGAAAAGCAAGAACTTATCACCGTTTTTCCCACTTGCAATCCTTGCAGCATCCCCATGGTCACATAATCAAAATCTGGATGTTTGGCAACTGTCTCATATTTATGACATTTGTGTTATGTATGCAGGTTTAAAGTCATTGGTTTAGTTTGAACTGTTCTTGTAAAATGTAAGAAATGATTGGTTTAAAAAGTGCGGGAAAACCCTGCACTCTGATTGGCTGGCAACTGTGGCTGCTGGCTATAAGTAGCAGCCGCAGCCCAGCCAAAGTGGGTTCATTCTGAGCTGTAGTCACTAATAAACAAAGAGCTTGAAGCACTCCGCCTGTCTCTTCATGCAAACTTAACACTGGTGAAGGTGGGATCTCCCTGAAGAAGAAGGCAACGGAACAGAAGAAGAGAGAGATGGCTGCGCTGAACACCCCCAGCCCGTTCGATCCTACAGCAGAAGACTGGGAGACGTATGCAGATCGTTTCAAATGTATCTGGAAGGAAACGATCTTGAAGGCATTTCGGAAGCGAAAGAGGCGTCTTCTCACGCACGTGCATGTGAATTTAACAATTTAGAAGAGGCCATGCACGATCGATTTGTTCTGGGCCTTAAAGACAAGGTGCTTCAGAGCAAGTTATTAATGAGACCTAAGATCACGCTGAAGGAAGCAATAGAAGAGGCCACTTCAGCAGAAGCTACCAAGTCCTCAGCAGCAGCCATGAAGAAAATTAACAAGGCCACAAGCCATCCTGATGTGGAAAAGTCCACAACAACTCATTGTGAGCAAATAGTTTCTGAGTCAGACGGTAGTGAGGTGGAGGAAGGAATTTATAGACTCAGAATGGAGCGGAAAAAGAAAGACCTGGGAAGAAAGAGGCAAGATTTCTACTGCAGAGGTTGTGGGGAAGCCACCCGCACTGAATGCAAGTTCCTAGATACCATCTGCCTCCGTTGTGAAAAAAGAGGACACCTAGCAAGAGTCTGCAAATCATCCAGAACTCCACCCAACAGAAGGAAGTTTCCTGACAAAGAATTCAAGCCCAACAACCTCAGTGAGAAAATGGGGCGCAACACAGAAGCAAAGTGGAAGAATGAAACTCATCAGACAGTAACTATTGGTCACTCTTCTTCTATCAATAACAGAAAAGTGCATGTCAAGGTACTAATTGAAGGAAGGCCTTGCCAAATGGAAGTGGACTCAGGCTCATATTTATCTATGGTGTCATGGGACACTATTCACAGACTACTCCCAAACATTCAGAAGAAGCATTTCAAGAAGCAAGCACTGACTCTTAAAGATTACCAAGGGAACAAGATTCCAGTAGTTGGAACAAGAGAATTCAACGTGAAGTTCAAAGGCCACACCAAACTCTTGCCCCTGACCATCGTGGACAAGGATCGCCCAAGCTTGCTGGGACTTGAGTGGTTCAATCCACTAGGCATCGAGGTGACTGGCATCAATCACGTGAGCAACACTGAATGGGAGGAGGCCTTGAAGTCTGAGTTTCCAGAGGTCTTCAGCGACGGATTGGGCAAGTATATGGGGACCCCTATCACTTTCAATCTAGATGCCAAGGTGCCCCCAATTTGCTTAAAGCCCAGAAGGGTCCCATTTGCCTTAAAGGAAAAAATTGATGCACAATTAGATAAACTAATAGCTCAAGGAGTTTTAGAGCCCACTGACCACTCCAGATGGGAGACACCCATAGTCACACCAGTCAAGACTGATGGGTCAGTGAGAATCTGTGGAGACTATAAGGGGACATTGAACCATGCGATTCAACAGAGCGCATATCCAGTTCCAGTGGTGCATCATTTATTACATTCACTTGGCAGGGGTACAGTCTTTGCCAAATTGGATCTGGCCCAGGCATATCAACAATTAACAGTTGATGATGCCACTGCAGAGGCCCAAACCATTGTGACTCATAGAGGTGCTTTCAAATGTAAAAGGTTACAGTTTGGAGTAAGCGTGGCACCAGGCATCTTCCAAAGCCTTATGGAAAGGATGCTCCAAGGACTGCCAGGGTACCTTCCTTTGATGATGTGTTAATCTCTGCTGAAAATGACACTCAGTTACAAGAGAGACTCGGAGAAGTCCTTACCAGATTCAAAAAGGGGTTAAAAGTCAAGGAAGAAAAATGCACTCTTAGAACTGACAAGGTTGAGTTCTTGGGCTATATGATTGACAAGCATAGTATCCACCCCACAGATGCCAAGGTTCAGGCAATCAAAGAAGCCCCTAGACCAAAATGTAAAACAGATTTGCAAGCCTTCCTTGGACTCATTAACTTTTATCACATGTTCCTACCTCAGAAGGCAACCATTGCAGAACCACTGCACAGATTTTTAGACAAAAAAGTCTGCGTGGGTCTGGGGCAGAAAAGAACAATCTGCATTTAACAATATTAAAAGATTAATCATGTCTGATGCTGTACTGATACAGTTCTCTGAGAATTTGCCTGTTGTACTGACTTGTGATGCATCCCCTTTTGGAGTGGGGGGGTTGAGCCACAGGCTTCCCAGCGGAGGAAGCTCCTATTGCATTTTACTCTCGCACCTTGACTAAAGCAGAGAGGAACTACAGCCAACTGGACAAGGAAGCCTTGGCAATTGTTGCAGCTGTCAAGAAATTCCATGAGTATTTATATGGGAGAACATTTACCATTGTCACAGATCACAAACCTCTGTTAGGCATTGTGGCAGGAGACAAACCTACACCCACTATCCTGTCACCAAGAATGCTGAGGTGGACTGAATTTCTTGCTGCTTATTCATACAAACTCATCCACAGGCCTGGCAAAGACATTGGGCATGCAGATGCTTTGAGTCGCTACCCACTTCCTTCTCACACTGAGGACTTTGCTCCTGAGACTTATACCTTTTTCCTAGAAACTGTTGCCAAGCTTCCAGTACACGTTGCTGAAATGCCAGAGAGACTGCCAAAGACACTTTATTGGCTCCTGTTATAGGCTGGATTAAGAAAGGTTGGCCTCTTCAAGATCTACCTCAACTTGCCCAACCTTTTAAATCCAGGCAAACTGAATTATCTGTATTAAGAGGATGTATTTTGTGGGGTAACAGGGTGGTTATTCCTGCAAAACTGCAAAAAGAGGTTTTGGAAATGTTACATGAGGGTCATCCAGGTATTGTCAGAATGAAGGGATTGGTCAGGAGTTATGTATGGTGGCCAGGTATTGACAAAATGGTTGAAAACTGGGTTGCATCTTGTCCCAACTGTCTGGTAGTCAGGCCTGCCCCACCTCTCACCCCCCCCACAGGAATGGGAATGTCCTAGGGGCCCATGGTCCAGGATTCACATTGATTTTGCTGGCCCTACCAGAGGGCACACTTTCCTTATTATAGTAGATGCATATTCCAAATGGCTAGAGGTCATCCCTATGGCATCCACCACAACTGGCTCCCCAAATCAACACAGACTGTGGAAACTTTACACTAGACTTCAAGCATCTTGCAGTCTGTGCCTCTCCATTCTTCCTCCAAACTCTATGTCCTTAGTTTCCAAATGAGATGCAAAAGTTGCTCTTATCAGAAAAGAGGACTTTGGACCACTGAGCAACAGACCAGGTCTGTTTTTCTTTAACCCAGGTAAGACGCTTCTGATGTTTGTTGTTCAGGAGCGGCTTGACAAGAGGAATACGACATTTGAAGCCCATGTCTAGGATCCGTCTGTGTGTGGTGGCTCTTGGTGCACTGACTCCAACCTCAGTCCACTCCTTGTGAAAGTCCCCAACACTTTTGAATGGCCTTTTCCTGACAATCCTCTCCAGGCTGCGGTCATCCCTGCTGCTAGTGCCCCTTTTTCTTCCACACTTTTCCCTTCCACATAACTTTCTATTAATGTGCTTTGATACAGCACTTTAGGAACATCCAACTTCTTTGCAATTAGCTTTTGAGGCTTTCCCTCCTTATGGAGGGTGTCAATGATGGTTTTCTGCACAACTGTCAGGTCAGCAGTCTTTCCCATGATTGTGATTCCTACTGAACCAGACTGAGAGACCATTTAATGGCTCAGGAACCCTTTGCAGGTGTTATGGCTTAATTAGCTGATTAGAGTGGGACACTTTGAGCCTAGAATATTGTACATTTTCACAACATTCTAATTTTCTGAGATTGTGGATTTGAGGTTTTCATGAGCTGTAAGCCATAATCATCACAATTATGGCAAATCCCGGCTTGAACTATCTTGCTTTGCATGTAATGAGTCTATCTCATATATTAGTTTCACCTTTTAAGTTGCATTACTGAAATAAATGAACTTTTGCACGATATTCTAATTTTTCAAGTTTCACCTGTATTTGCCTTTCCCTTTCTGCCGCATTAATGCATTTTGATTAAAAATAACATGGAGGTTTTTTTGAAGACGGCACACTGCCCTGGAGCTGTGATTGTGTACTTTTGTTCGGAAAGATGCTGAAATCTATGAGTTGGAACATAGCTATATTTTCTTAGGCAGAGGCAGCCCAAGGCATTTTCATGCTTGAGGCAAAGACAGAAATAGTATTTTCCTTTGTGCATACAGAAACCAGTCAGTGTGTCACCTCCTTTAACACTTTTGATGAAATGGCCTTCTCCAAGACAGCAGAGGAAAGCAGATTAACCTCAAATATTAGGCCACACAGTCTTCATAAACATCTCTCCCTGCCCCGATTGTGTGGCAGTGTTCATTTAGCATGTTGTAGCCAAACTCTTAGGTTACCAAATACAAAGATTTGTTTCAACAATTGGGCCATCATTCAGGAAAAAATAAACTGCAAGAGCCAAGGAAAACAAATAAAATGCCATACATTCAGGTGGCATTCAGATTCTTTCTTTGTGTTTAAACAATAACAATTACAGCACATTTTTACATTTTTCCCATACTCTAAATCAGGGCTATCAAACTCCTGGCACGGGCCAGATGCGTCACGTGCTGACCACACCCACGCCCGGTTTAGCAAAGGAGGGAAAAGTCCTGATACATCACATGACGATGACATGATGACATGAGTTTGACATTCCTGCACTAAATAAATAAATACAGTGTATTAAAACTAAAGATAAAAGAATCAGGCTGCAAATGCATCTGTCAGGTTTACATGAATTCATTCAGAAGCATCTATTCCATCCAATTATTACTGCCTAGGTCTAGATCAACTTTTTAAATGCCTTAAAAATCACTATTTTTAAAAATATAAATATGTGCATATTGATACATTATTTACTATTCTTTATAATAATTTTAGTAAGGATTGTATTAAACAGATAAAGCAAATACAAAACCTAATACAAAATACATTAAAGAAGATTTTTTTAAACAATTGCAGAATCCCCCCCAAAAAGGAAAGAGAAAAGAAAAAGAAACTATATGAAAAAACTTCCCTATTCATCTCCAGCAAGTATATTCAACATTAACAACTTCTGACTGTATCTTAAAAATATTACCAAATACATCTTCATTCCATAACTCAACACATTTTCTAAAAATTTGTTATCTTTGTCTCTTCTCTTAAAGTCCATTTGCAATTTCAATAGCCTCTCTTGTAATTCTCTGATAGTCCAATTTAAATGAGTAATCCACATCTTTTTTGTATCTTATTTGTGTATCACTTTTGTTTTTTAATAGTCCATTTGTAAATCCATCTCGTTCTTGTAGATTATAGTTTCAATTCTTCTATCCTTTTCAATTTTATTCAAAGAAATTTAATTCTCTTTAACACTTTTTATTTGAAATATAATATTAAGTAGCTCACACAGTTCTTCAGTCCACAAATCTAAATTTTCTTTAACATAATCTCTAGTGCTTTCTAATGATTAACCTTCAAAGCCTTATCAGCAATTTATAAATCGAGAAATTCCCACAAGAGAAGACATGTTAGTTAGCTTCCAAGTCTTTCTTTAGATCAGTTTTATGCATTTTTTGGGGCATTTAAATACATTCCAAAAACAACACTATAGTCATCCTTCTGTGCTATTACAGAAAATAAAATCTTACAGAGCTGGAAACACACATATTTTCCTCTTTTTAAACGGATTAAAGAGGGACTAACCCAGCAAATACAAAGCTTGCAGTTCTGAAAGATTTTCACTGTAAAAAGAAAATTAAACTCCCAAGGTGTTTAAAAAGATGAGGCTTGGTTGAACTTAGATTCCTTTAAAAAGGCTATATTGATGACTTAAAGCAGGATAAAACCCACAATTCCCAGCTGATCATGAGCAGCTCCAAAAACATCCATTTCTCTATTGACTCACAAAAAAACTTCCAGCTGTGTAGAATCCATGAGTGTGCTCTCAAGACTTCCCTTTAATCCAGGGAGAATTATTGGCAGTCTGGATCCTGCATCCAAATGCATTTCTGCTGTGGTCTCCCCAGCAAAGCACTGGGCATCTGTTCACCTGCCTTATCTGAAACATTCTCCACATGTTATTTACTAATATAAACAATTTTTGAGGTGAGATCTGCATGGTAAAAGTTAAAGAAAGGCATTCAATCTAAGAATTGAATGAATTCACATTAAAATGCAGTCGATTTTCTCACCATTTCTAATTGACCCTATAGATTTCACGTGGCCCATTCTTGAGGGTTTTTTTTTACTTTATTCTTTCTTCCCTCTCACTCATATATCTGTCTTAAGGTATGGACAACAAGTGCATATATAATTAGTATAAAATGACAATGTTTTTAAAAAATATAGTAAAAATCCAGCAGTTTAAACAGGATAGTATTTTACTGAAATCCTATTACCATAACATAATCCTAAACCAAGCAGTTTCATTTATTCATTTATCATATCTCCATACCACCCATCTGACTTAGGTGACTGTAAACGTATCAGAATATACTAGTGTGCAAAGCATACGGAAGCTAAGGTTGATCTTAGTAAAATTAGTGAGCTTTTTTTCTAGTCTTAATGAAACTCACAAACATCAGGAAAAAAATCACTGTTTCTTTTTCCAATATATGAAGAATTGTAGCTAAAAATGTCCCAATTATATGAAGAGAAATCTCATTTCTTCCAGTGTATTCCTCTTTGCGTCTCTTCACATGTTCTTTATAGACGCATATCTATTCAAGGTTTCAACTGCGTGAACATGTAGATTGCTGTAACAATCTACAAAATTCACTTAACAAATGTCTCATTTAGCAACAGAAATTTTGGGCTCAGTTGTGGTCATACGTCGAGGACTACCTGTTTACAGATTGAACTAGAAAGGACAGCACGATATATGTAGTAATCTCTCATATCTACTTGAACTGCATGAGTTGTGCACGAGGAAAATTGCTTTCAATATTAGATGAGTCAACAGCTGTGGAGAGAACCAAAGTACCTTTTTCCACCTTTGTTCATAACCATATTTCTCAACCTTTGTTTTTAAGATCCTGGTGCTCCGATGAAGCTGCCTTGTATGCCAGTCAAGCTATCACCTCCGCTACCTCCAAAGAAAGTCATGATTTGCATGCCTTTAGGGGGACCCGATCTCTCCCTCACATCCTATTCCACGCAGAAGAACTCCCAGCAACCATTGACTTCGCATCATCACACAGTCCTCCCATCACAGTTAGCAGCGCACCAGCATCAGTATGGCAGCCACAGCCCACATATGCCTTCTGGATCCAGCACGTTACCCATGCACCCTTCAGGATGTCGCATGATCGAGGAGTTGAACAAAACACTGTCCATGACCATGCAGCGGCTAGAAAGGTAATTTGAGCATCCCAACTCTGTGCATAGTGAATGAAAACAAAAGCTATGTAAAAGAAACATCTTGACTAATAAACCCTGCTCTAATGAGAGCAGGCTGGTTTCCAGAGTCTGGTTTGTCACCCTAGAAAACCGGATGCTGAACTTGATAGGCTTCTGATTAAATTCAACAAGGCTCTTCTTGTGAGCCCAAATTGTTTACTCACAGAAGGGGTGGATTTTTTCAAAATTCACAGTTTTGGCTATGCCTTCTTTCTGGTGACTTAACCTTTAGTGCAGATGTCTATGGAGATTCTTAGTCATCCATGTCATGATTGTCCCAAAGGTGCCTTTTCAAGAGGCAACTGGACTTTCTGGTTTTTATTTGAAGATGTGTCACTTCTCATCCAAGAAGCTTCTTTAGAGCTGAAGAAGTTTCTTGGATGAGAAGCAAAATGTCTTCAAAGAAAAACCAGAAAGTCCAGTTGCTTCTTGGGAAAAAAAAGAAGAAGAAGAAAGCACCTTTGGGACTTTAGTGCAGATAATTCTCCACACTGGGAGCAAAGAGCCATGGTGTCACAGTGATAAGAATGAGTATTGCAGGGTAATTCTGCCAAATGCCAGCAGTTCGATTCTCACTGGCTCAAGGTTGACTCAGCCTTCCATCCTTCCAAGATGGGTAAAATGAGGACCCAGATTGTTGGGGGCAATATGCTGACTCTGTAAACCACTTAGAGTGGGGCTGTAAAGCTATATATAAGTCTAAGGGCTATTGCTACCCATAATGCAGCACTCAGCAATACAGAAGTACATTTTAATACAGAAATGTATTTAATTTATACATCAAAATTTTGAGATTATATTCCACTACATTACTTATTCTTGGTGATAATAATACAGTTATCTGCATCATTTCTTTTTTCTTGGTAAATATTGATTTTGAGGGCTTGTGTTTGTTAGGTCAAAATAAAGGCTTTGAACATTGTAGACTATGTACAAATTAGACAGATTTCCATTATCTTTGAGATAATAGTGTTTTTTAAGAAGTTAGAGTAATACGGAGAGCAATTTCTGAAAATTGTTTGATATTAATACTGTACCTTTACAGGCACTGTTATGAATTGGAAACATTTCTGCATCACATATTTCTGTTTCCCATTTCATTTGTTGGTTTCATGTTTTTGAAAAACGTGTGGCAATCTATTGTGATGGGTCAGACCCGATTAAAGAGATGAAGAAAATGACTACAATTACCCTTACTGCCTTCATTTTCTATACTATTTATCTGTTTGTGGGTGGAATACCATAATAATTATTATGTTAGTTATTCAGATTAGGCTAGATTAGGCAATTTGTAATGTAAGGTCATTTTTTAAAAAGCAAATAATTATTAGATGGATGGTTGCGCCATGCAGTGTGTTTGTGGCAAAGAGTCATTTCAAATTCCTGGCTTGTCATGCAAAGACAATAGTTGCTGCCAGCTGCTTTATTAATCATCCTTATATAATTACATAATTCCTATATAATGGTATAACTAATCATCCCTGATATATCAGTTGTATCCCTATTACATATCAGTTATATGTCATCCCTATAATATATCAGTTATATAGTAATATAACCAATCATCCCTATATAATTATATAATCCTTATATAATGAATCTGCTGTGATTTTTCCCTATTGCCAACTGCAATCTTAGTATGGTAGGTGCTCTGAATGTAGGACTAGACCAGATGTTCCCAACTTCTTTGTGCAGTTGTGGTTTTCAGCCCATGTTATATTCTCAGAAGGAATTTAAAAAGCAGATACATTTTGAATAACGTTTCACCCTTGTTATGTATGTAGGTTTGAATGTCATTGGTTTAGTTTGAATTGTTCTTGTAAAATGTCAAATAGGATTGGTTTAAAAAGTGCGGGAAAACCCTGCACTCTGATTGGCTGGCAACTACGGCTGCTGGCTATAAGTAGCAGCCGTAGCCCAGCCAAGTTGGGTCCATTCGAGCTGTAGTCACTAAATAAATTCTTCACTGAAGCTCTTGCGTCTGACTCTTCATGCAAACTTAACACTGACGAAGGTGGGATTCCCCTGAAGAGAAGCGACATGGAAGACAAGCAGAAGAGTGAGATGGCTGCTGAACACCCCCCAGCCCGTTCGATCCATGGCAGAAGACTGGGAATCGTATGCGGATCGCTTCTAAATGTATTTGGAAGGAAACGACCTTCGCCGACATCTCAAGAAGCGGAAGAGGGCGGACTTCCTTACGCACTGCGTCCGGCAGTCTTCAAGATGGCGAAGGCATTGGCGGGAGCTGCAGACATGAAGGTAATGGAATGGCCTGATTTAGAAAAGCTTTTAAGAGCCCATTACGCCCCACAAGTATCGTGCCTCATTAAGAGACACGAGTTTTACCATCGGGATCAAGGGAAAAGCGAAAACGTTAACGACTTTGTGGCAAGCTTAAGAGACATTGGGGTGCATGCGAGTTTAACAGTTTGGAGGAGGCCATGCGATCGGTTTGTTCTAGGCCTCAAAGACAAGGTGCTTCAGAGCAAATTATTATTAAAACCTAAGATCCGTTAAAGGAGGCCATAGAAGAGGCCTCCTCAGCAGAAGCCACTAAGTCCTCAGCGGCAGCCATGAAGAAAATTAACAAGGCCTCAAGCCATCCTGATGTGGAAAAGTCCACAACAACTCATTCTGAGCAGATAGATTCTGAATCAGACTGTAGTGAGGTGGAGGAAGGAATTTATAGACTCAGAATGGAGCGGAAAAAGAAAGACCTGGGAAGAAAGAGGCAAGATTTTTACTGCAGAGGTTGTGGGGGAAGCCACCCCCACACTGAATGCAAGTTTCTTGATACCATCTGCCTCCGTTGTGAAAAAAGAGGTCATCTAGCAAGATTCTGCAAATCATCCAGAACTCCTCCACACAGAAGAAAGTTTCCTGACAAAGATTTCAAGCCCAACAACTTCTGTGAGAAAATGGGAGCAACTCAGAAGCAAATGGGAAGAATGAAACTCATCAAACAGTCACCATTGGTCATTCTTCACCCTTAAGAAGCAGAAAAGTACATGTGAAGGTACTCATTGAAGGAAGGCCTTGCCAAATGGAAGTGGACTCAGGCTCCTATTTATCTATGGTGTCATGGGACACTATTCACAGGCTACTTCCAACATTCAGAAGAAACATTTCCAGAAGCAAGCACTGACTCTTAAAGACTACCAAGGAAACAAGATTCCAGTAGTTGGAACAAGAGAATTCAACGTGAAGTTCAAAGGCCACACCAAACGTTTGCCCCTGACCATCGTGGACAAGGATCGCCCAAGCTTGCTGGGACTTGAGTGGTTCAATCCACTAGGCATCGAGGTGACTGGCATCAATCACGTGAGCAACTCTGAATGGGAGGAGGCCTTGAAGTCTAAGTTTTCAGAGGTCTTCAGCGAAGGATTGGGCAAGTATATGGGGACCCCTATCACTTTCAACCTAGATCCCAGGGTGCCCCAATTCGTTTAAAGCCCAGAAGGGTCCCATTTGCTTTAAAGGAAAAAAATTGATGCACAATTAGATAAATTAATAGCTCAAGGGGTTTTAGAGCCCACTGACCACTCCAGATGGGAGACACCATAGTCACAGTCAGTCAGTAAGAAGTCTCAGTATAAGTGGGTCAGTAAGAATGCAGGGGCCACTGAACCATTGCCAGTTCCAGTGGTGCATCATCTGTTACATTCACTTGGCAGGGGTACAGTCTTTGCCAAATTGGATCTGGCCCAGGCGTATCAACAACTAACAGTTGATGATGCCACTGCAGAGGCTCAAACCATTGTGACTCATAGAGGTGCCTTCAAATGTAAAGGTTACAATTTGGAGTAAGTGTGGCACCAGGCATCTTTCAAAGCCTTATGGAAAGGATGCTCCAAGGACTGCCACGGGTAGTGCCTTACTTTGATGATGTGTTAATCTCTGCTAAAAATGACACTCAGTTACAAGAAAGACTCAGAGAAGTCCTTACCAGATTCAGGAAAGTGGGGTTAAAAGTCAAGGAAGAAAAATGCACTCTTAAAACTGACAAGGTTGAGTTCCTGGGCTATATGATTGACAAGCACGGCATCCACCCTACCGATGCCAAGGTTCAAGCAAAAAAGAAGCCCCTAACCTAAATGCAAAACAGATTTGCAAGCCTTCCTTGGACTCATTAACTTTTATCACATGTTCCTACCTCAGAAGGCAACCATTGCAGAACCATTGCACAGATTACTTGACAAAAGTCTGTTTGGTCTGGGGGAGGAAGGAACAATCAGCATTTAACAGTATTAAAAGACTAATCACGTCTGATGCTGTACTGATACAGTTCTCTGAGAATTTGCCTGTTGTACTGACTTGTGATGCATCCCCTTTGGAGTGGGGGGGTTTGAGCCACAGGCTTCCCAGGGAGAGAAGCCCCTATTGCATTTTACTCTCGCACTTTGCCTAAAGCAGAGAGGAATTACAGCCAATTGGACAAGGAAGCATTGGCAATTGCTGCAGCTGTTAAGAAATTTCATGAATAACTGTATGGAGAACATTTACCATTGTTACAGATCACAAACCTTTGTTAGGCATTGTGGCAGGAGACAAACCTACACCTACTATCCTGTCACCAAGGATGCTGAGATGGACTGAATTTCTTGCTGCTTATTCATACAAACTTATCCACAACCCTGGCAAGGACATTGGACATGCTGATGCACTGAGTCATTGCCCACTTCCTTGCCACAAGGAGGACTTTGAACCTGAAACACATACTTTTTTCCTAGAAACTGTTGCCAAGCTTCCAGTGCATGCTGCTGAAATTGCCAGAGAGACTGCCAAAGACATTTTATTGGCTCCTGTTATAGGCTGGATTAAGAAATGTTGGCCTTTTCAAGATCTACCTCACCTGGCTCAACCTCTTAAGTCCAGGCAAACTGAATTATCTGTATTAAGAGGATGTATTTTGTGGGGTAACAGGGTGGTTATTCCTGCAAAACTGCAAAAAGAGGTTTTGGAAATGTTACATGAGGGTCATCCAGGTATTGTCAGAATGAAGGGATTGGCCAGGAAGTCCCAGTGGGGAAATGTCAGGAGACACATTTCCTGTCTCATTGGGTGAGAATGTTAAAACTTCTGAACCACGAAGGTCTCAATGTACACGTAAGAGCCCCACCTATTTAAAAGAATACATTAGATAGGTTGGGGTTTGGTATGGACTGAACCTAGTGGGGAGGGGTGTTATGTATGTAGGTTTGAATGTCATTGGTTTTAGTTTGAATTGTTCTTGTAAAATGTCAAATAGGATTGGTTTAAAAAGTGCGGGAAAACCCTGCACTCTGATTGGCTGGCAACTACGGCTGCTGGCTATAAGTAGCAGCCATAGCCCAGCCAAGTTGGGTCCATTCGAGCTGTAGTCACTAAATAAACTCTTCACTGAAGCTCTTCGCATCTGACTCTCATGCAAACTTAACAACCCTCATTTCCATATCTACTATATTCATCTCAGTAATTTATCTGCAGCAGTCTTCCCAGGGGGGGAAAGATTATGCTGGTAAAATTACCTGCAGAAATCTTACAGAATGTGCGTTGTCTGGAAGCACAGATTAGGAATTACGGTGGCAGAAAAATGAGTGATTGGTATTTTGGGGTTTTTTTCCCCCCCTATGAGACGGCATTCTTTAGCAACGCTTAATGTTGCAGTGGAGACCAAGCACTCTAAAATGAAAGGCCTGTGAGGCTGGTATGGCAGTCTTTTCCAAGTGTATGAATCTTGGGAAACATCAGATTTGCAGGTGTGGGTTTAATGGGGCTCATTTAAAACATGATACCAGCGTTCTAACTAACCCAGTTGTCCTTAACAATCATAAATTGTTAGGAGATTGGGATTGTATTTCATCACACTTGTGGACCCTCGGCTTACAATGAGACATTAATTAGACAAGATTCAGTCAGATGGCATCTCTTTGAAAGGACGGAAGCAGAGTACAGTAATAAATGGTCCCCATGAAAGAAATATGCCAAAGAACATGGAGCACTGCTCTCTCATGCTTTCTGAGTTCCAGGAGTCAAAGGGAAACCTACTTATCCTTGCAATTGTGCACAATGTGATGAGAAAATTTAATACACTCGCCCTCCCTCTTCCCTGTACAACCGTGATCTACATCAAAAAACGCTATTTGAATTTCAAGAGAAACTGGAGGCTGTTCACAAGTTTCATCCTGCTGACTATTTACATAACAAAAAAAGTGTCCTCGTATTCATATGCAATTTACTTTACCCCTAATCTGATCCTAACCCTACAACTGTAAAGGAAAAGAACAAGAGTGCAAGTTCAAAGATAATTCTGTCATTCAGATTCAAATATTATGTATCTAGTTGTTTGCACAAAGATAATTACTTCAAAAACGTGTGCTATGTTGTAGAATAGTTCTTGCTGTGTATGCATAATTTCAGTAATCCTTACAACAACCCTGTTTCAGGATGTATTTTTTTATCTTGTTTTGCTGATAAGAGACTGCCAGTCAGTCTCTAGATACCAAGAAGTAATTCCCACTGAATTTGATAGGGCTTTACAGGAACTGCACTCTTGCATGAATAAAAATAATTTAGCTAAAACCGTCATGGTAGCAGAAGGGAGAGATGATGGCCTCATTAAGAGCTCAATCTTTTATTTGACCATTAAATCAATACTGACCTTGGCGGTAGCAGGTAGACAAACCTGGTTGATGGCCAATAGATAAACAAATCAGATTTGGAACTGCTTGGATGAGAGACCGTAAGGCACCGTTTGTCACCTTTGGCAATTTTAAGTTTTCTGGATTCAACTCCTAGAATTCCCTAGCCAGTATTAAATATTAAGCTAAAGATAGAAATCCTCTTTATATTACAAAGTAATTCAGTGCTGTCTGAGGTACCTTTACCTTTGCAGGACTAAACAATTCCAGGAGAGCATTTGAAGTCTCCATTGATGAACTTGCTCTGTAATTGGAAGATGTCATTTTCAAGCCCTGGAATGGGACAACTCCATGGGCCAACTCGCCGTGGCCAACTCACCACTGCTGTTTCATCGTGGTCAACTTGCTGCAGGACAACTTGCTGTAGGACCACTCACTGTGGGACAATTCAATAATTCTATTTAATTATTTAAAATAATTTCAAAAATTAGTTTAATTTTTGTCGTTCACATTTCATTTTGTCCCTCCTTTTGCATCCTTTCTTTAATGATCCTGCCCCACCATTTCTTAGATATTTGTGTAATTCTTGTCCTATAGTTAGTTGTTCCATGATGAATTGGCCATGATAGGTTGACCATGGCGAGTTGGCTGTGGCGAGTTAGTCACAGTGAATTGCCTGAGACCTTTCTGGCCCTTGACTCCATATCACTCCACTCTTCTCCTTAGCTTGTGTTTTATGGAAGAATGGAACCAGCTTGTAGACATAGCATCCTATATAATCCTTTCAGTTTTAAGATTTAACCTTTCAGATAAAGTTTTTATTTGGTTTAGGTTAATTTGGCAGGGATTCTATTTTGCCTTATATTTCTTTAGCACAAAACAGTGCTCTTTGTTCAAGCTTAGGTTAAATCCAACCTACTCCTTTAATGTTGCTTTGTTAATAATTCATAAATTGGGAATACAGACAGATGCTGAATGATTGGGGAGAGGTACAAAAGTGGCACATGTCTATTTCTCATAATCCCAAAGCAGGGCATCAAAATAATAGGCCAATTATTCAGTTGCCATCACTGTCGGAATGATATCTGTTAACTTCATCCTTGGGAGATTAAGCAGCTGATGACTTTTTTTTGTTTTTGTCTGAAAAAGCAGTTGCCCTTTTCATAATGCATGTGGGCAAAGCATCTGCAAAACTGAACACGCCTTGATGCATTTTAAATTTCTTTTGTTTTGTTTTGTTTTGGTAAACATGTTTATCTCTGAGGAGATTAATGTAGATTTTAAAAGAGATGTGCTTATTTAAAGAGGTCAATTGTGCCACGGGTGTCTTTGATAACATTGCCATTTACAGTCTTGCTGATCTAAAAGGAAAAATTAATCTGCAAAGAGTTTGCAAAGTTGGTGGCAACAGACATTTATCAGATTCCTTGAAACCATACGTGTCCTCATCAGTGTCAACCATATAAATAAATGTGTGCGTGTATGTATGTGTGTATGTCAGAATAAAACAATGGTACAAGCCCTGCTGAAGGCAATGAAGAGATGAAGTCTAAACATCACTTGATATATGATTTCACTGCATACCTACAGGTAGCTCTTGACTTTTGACCATAATTGGGATCAAGTGAGACAGTTGTTAAGTGAATAACTAAATCCAGGATAGAAAACTTTTTAAAAGGAGAAGTAGAAGCGAGATAGAGACAGACATGGAAAACAGAAGAAAAATAGGGGTCAGACTTCCCAAGTATTTAAGTTACATTTTTGAACATCATTTTGATTCAGTTTTTAAGCAATGAATTAAACCTTGACCATTAAAAGCTAATTCAAAGACAAATAGAAGCCAACTTTTACCTATTGCACAAATGTTCTTCATAGGAGTTTATCATCACCTTTTTTGTGAGTGACCAAGTTCAATATATCCAAAGTGTCACAATTCCAAACCAAGCCAGCAAAAGAAGAGGCCACACTGTGAGCAGAACGGACCTCTTTACTGCAGTCACAGCTTGGCACTTGGTGAACAATACAAGTAAACAGGTTTCTAGCCAGCATTACTGGCTTCTGCTAGCCAGCTGGCTATATGGGTTCAGCATACTCCACCCTCCTGTTCCTGGTTGCTCCCGGCTGGCTCCAACAAGTACTATTTTGGCCTGGATGGCTTCTGAACCAACCACGGCTGCCTTGCCCTCCTGGCTCCTCTCCCAGCGTGAGTCCCATCACCCGACACCCATCTGTAGCCCCATGCATCCCCCTCCCCCTGCACGTGTGTGGCAACTCCGAAACGGCACGTTGTGACCACTTTGAACAGTGCGCTATCTCGGATGTTGACACAAAGTTTTCTCTTAGAGTTGTCTCTGTTTTAACCTGAAAGATGCTGACATTGCATTTCATTCTGAAGATATAGTATTTCTCTTCTGTATTATTTCTTGATCCTAAAGCTCCAGTTTACATGGCGGTGACAGCCTCTCAAAAACTGGACCTGGAGGCCTTGCAGACATGAGACAAGTGCCAACTGTTGTGATTGAATGTGATGACAATAAAGAAAATGTGCCTCACGAATCTGACTTTGGCGATTCTTCATGCCTCTATACAAGAGAAGAAGAGGACGAGGAGGAAGAGGAAGATGATGACAGCTCGTTATTTTCAAGTAAGTAGAGCTCATTATTTACAAAGTCACATTTACACATTTGTTCTTTGCTAGAGAAAGCAGTACTGGTTCTTGCAATTGCTTTGAATGGATCATAATGAGAAAATGTGGCCTGGTTCTCAGCTGGCTGACTTTTCTGGAGTGAAGCAGTTCATTACAGGAAATAAAACCTTAGCTTAAGAATGTCAGAATTCTGGGAATTAACAGGTCCAAATAAAAAAGTAAAAGTGATAGATCAGGAAATGTATAACTTTTGCTTGATCTCTCCTAGAGACCCTCAACACAACCTTTGAGTCCTTTCACAACTTCTGAAGTTATTGTTGCAATTGGATTGAAGGAAAACATATTCATATTTAAAAGGACCAATGGTTCACGAGATCACCAAACCTTGCGAGGTTTTTCCCATGTTGCCAAAGAAAACTTGGTGAATAATCTTAAAATGATCTTATGAGATTTCAGGTGACAGTGGAGTACAGTGGGATTGGACAAAATCTGAAAAGGACTGATGACACATGATATATCTGCTTAAATATTTGCATATTCCTATGTGGATCTGAAAAGCTTTGAAACGACATTCAACTTCTTGCTTCCGCCAGACCAAATCTTAGCAGCAGCGAGGCTCAAATGTTGCTTGAAAAGACAAATTACTTAGTTTTTCCAAGTCTGTTATATGGAATCCTAGGGTTCTTCTTATTGTTCTCCTGATAAGACTGTTCCCTTTACTGACCCATTGATCCCATTCCAAAACACTGGGCATCTTAAGTTTGCATGAAGAGTCAGACGCGGAGTGCTTCAGTGAAGAGTTTATTAGTGACTACAGCTCATAACGGACCCGATTTGGCTGGGCTGCAACTGCTACTTATAGCCAGCAGCCGCAGTTGCCAGCCAATCAGAGTGCAGGATTTTCCTGCACTTTTTAAACCAATCATTTCTGACATTTTACAAGAACAGTTCAAACTAAACCAATGACATTCAAACCTGCATACATAACACCCCTCCCCACTAGGTTCAGTCCATACTCAAACCCCAACCTATCTAAAGTATTCTTTTAAATAGGTGGGGCTCTTACGTGTCGTTGAGACCTTCGTGGTTCAGAAGTTTTAATGTTCTCACCCAGTGAGAGAGGAAATGTGTCTGTTGACATTTCCCTACTCGGGCTTCCAGTGAAAGAAGACCCTGTTTGATTGTTACAATCTGGTCTCTCCTCCCAACCCATCTCCAACCCAATGTCAGCACCCAAGTCAGGTAGCGATGTGCAGTCTTCCACTTGTAAGGATGGATTTTGGCATTGTGACAGGTTTTGGGATGGTTCCTGTCGTAATGGCTCGTTACACATGGGGTTGATTCTTGCTTGCTGATTATCCTCATGCTCCTCCCCTCCCCTAGAAAAGGCATTAGGTATGGGAACTAGAGAGGAACAATTGCGATGTTCCTGAGGTAATCTGGATCTAAGCTGATCAATGTGCCTGCTCCAGAGGACTCCATCCTCTGTTTGTACCCTGTAAGAACGAGGGCCTGTGATTTGAGTTATTTCAGCAGGAATCCATGAAGGTTCACCCATAAGGTTCTTAGCATAAACAGAATCACCCACACTGAACGTGCGAACTTTGCTAGTGGAATCTAGTGGTGCGTTGGGTGCGTAAGTGGGATGAAGGCGATCAAGGGGAGACCTAAGTTTCCTACCCATCAACAACTCTGCTGGGTTTAAGTTATTAGATGGGTTAGGAGTGATGTGCTGAACACTAAGAAGTTTTTCAACTTTCTCAGTGATGTCCCCAGGACCCAATTGCTGAAGCTTTTCCTTGGTAAAACGTACCATGCGTTCAGCCTGCATACATAACAGGGCATGTTGCTTTTCAGCCTGAGATTTCAGTAAAAGAAACTGGGCTTGCACTGCAATGAAAGTGGAGGGTTCAATCTAATCTTTTCTATCTCCATTGTCACGTTGCCTCCTTGCTTCCGTAGCTGCAAATACAGGAGGCAGCAACAAAAATGTGACATTCTTATCCCATTGCCACCAAAAATAAACTTTTTTTGAAAAAATCTGATGTTGAACAATATCCAATGAAGCAGCAATTGCTTAACTTTCATTGGGAATATGGGGATATGGCCCATATGGGAATACGGCCCACTGTAGAAGCAAGGAAAAATATCTGGTATTGGACTTAATAATGTGATCAGATTGGCAGGATATAACATTAAATAAAGGAGAAACCAGGTGTTCCCCCTTTTTCTTTATTTCTATAGGTTGAGGACTACCCATTTTTATTTATTATGTTCTTTATTTATTACATTTCTACACTGCCCATGTTACTGAAATGAATCCAGGCAGTTTACAACAACACAATAAAACAATGTAAACACATGTAAACGGAGAGGTTAAAAACAGAGTTAAGATCAAAATTAAAATGTACAAGGTAAAAGTGGAATTCAGTTAAAAATTCAAAAGGCTAAAAAGGTTATTGTATTATTATATATTACAGCATTCTTTCAAGGGGATATCAGTTCCTTGAACTTAGGATCCTGAGGCAGGGAGGAGAGCATTAACCCCATTTTCCTTTCCCACAATCCTTCATCCCAACAATGGTTGTTTTGCTTACAGTGGCCTATCAGATCAGCTGCTCTTTTCTACCCTGGGGATGGCAAGAGTAAAAAGTCTTGGACCTGAGTCATCTTGCTAGCTGAGATTGGAACCTCGAAACCACTTTCCACATGCGCATTTGTCTCACGTGTAAAACAATCCACTTTGCATTCATGGAGGGTTGAACTAACGTTATATTCAGCACTGACACATTCACCTTCATAAGAGAGCATGCTAAGCGAGAGGAAATGCTTTTGAAATGGGCTCTCTCGTTCAACATTCAAAGTTTCTGCAAGGGTAGAGGTCTTAAAAACAGATTTTATTTTATTTAAAAAAAAGAAATGGAAAAGTAAGTTCCTGTGCCAGCAGTTAAACTGAATGTGATTCTTTCTATCCAAGGTTCCCTGGCAATGAAAGTTTGCAGGAAAGATTCTTTAGCTATCAAGTTGAGCAACAGGCCATCCAAGCGTGAGCTGGAGGAGAAGAACATCCTCCCCATGCAGACGGATGAAGAGCGGTTGGAGCTCAGGCAGCAGATTGGCACCAAACTGACAAGGTAGGAAAAATTGTCTTTCTTCTCAGCACCAACAACCTTCAAATAAGGTTGTAGTCCCTGACTTACAACAGTTCATTTAGTGACCGTTCAAAGTTACAACAGCACTGAAACCAATGACTTACAGTATGACCATTTTTCACAGTTGCAATGATCAAAATTCAGATGCTTGGCAACTGGCTCATATTTATGACAATTGCGGTGTCCCTGGGTCATGTGATCACCTTTTGCGACCTTCTGACAAGCAAAGTCAATGGGAAAACCAGATTCACTTAACAACCGTGTGACTAACTTAACCCCTGCAGTGATTCACTTAACAACTGTAGCAAAACTCACTTAACAAATGTCTCACTTAGCAATGGAAATGTTGAGCTCCATTATAGTCATAAGTTGAGGACCACTTATACAGTTGACAAGCAACCCTGTACTTCCAGACTGCACCGATCACAGAATTGAACTTTCCATCTTTGCAGATGCCAGGAAGGAAAAAGCAAAGGTTCTCCAACCTGAAGAGAGGTTTAGAAACAAGGGATTTGTTGGGTCAGTTTGCTGAACTGAGTATAGTAATAGGACAAGACAATAATGCATACATGATTGCTTCAGATTCCTCCAATAGCCAAGGCAGAAATGATCTTGCATTGGGATATTGCTGTATCTCTCTGTCCTAGAAAGAGTGCAGAGAAGAGCAACCAGGATGATTAGGGGACTGGAGACTAAAACGTATGAAGAACGGTTACAGGAACTGGGCATGGCTAGTCTAGTGAAGAGAAGGACCAGGGGAGACATGATAGCAGCCTTCCAATATTTGAGGGGTTGCCATAGAAAGGGGGGTCAAGCTATTTTCTAAAGTACCTGTAGGCCAGACAAGGAATAATGGATGGAAACTGAACAAGGAGAGATTTAACCTGGAAATAAGGAGAAACTTTCTGACAGTGAGAACAATCAACCAATGGAACAGCTTGCCCTCGGAAGTTGTGGGAGTGCCATCACTTGAGACTTTCAAGAAGAGATTGGACTGCCATCTGTTAGAAATGGTGTAGGGTCTCCTGCTTGGGCAGAGGGTTGATGATCTAGATGACCTACAAGGTCCCTTCCAACTCTGATTATCTGTTATCTGTTATTTGCTTCTATTTTCATAGATGACAGGAGTTAAATATGATCAAAAAAGGACTCTCTAGTTTGATAGGCATGAGATACTATCTGAGTAATTGGCTGGGGTGAATAGATAGACAAACCACCACCACCACTAGAGAGGGAGGCTGACCTCTGGGCTTTTTGTGGGTTTTTTTGGAGATAAGTATCAAAAACATTTTGTTTTTAGGTCAGCTTCAGTGCTGGCTCTCCTGCTCCTCAAAGAGAGATAAAGCATTAGGCAGATAAACCATAGTTTGCTGTATGATTCAGTTCTTTTTTTCTTCCAGGATGATGAGAAGCCCTATAGCAGAATCAAGGAAGTTAAAGAGTCATCTTTAGTAATCAGTTTTGGCCAGGATTTAAGGCAGCTAAATCTCATTTGGGTCTTGAAGGGGCACAGCCCATCTTCCAAATTTAGAAGGAAATTTGAAGCGCATTCAGAGACTCAGAGCATCTCTCTCATAAATTTAATTTGTGTGGCTTTCAGAAGACTTGGATCTTCATGCTGCAGATCTGTGAGTCACAGTGGAGGAGATTTCTCACCTTGACTTCGAGGATGTTTTAGCAGCAGGCACAAAATTGTCTCCTGCCACTGCTGCTAAATGCAGAATTACAATGCCTATATTACAGGCCCCCCAGAAGTAGCCTTTAGTTGTTTGCTCCAGATTGCAGGAGATTGACACACACCCCATCATTAAAAGCCTTAATCTGCTTTACTGGTACTCCTCGAGTTATGACTGGTCATTTAGTGCCTATTTGCATCCCCTCAAAAGATATTTATGATCTGATATCTGACAAATCCCCTCCCCCGCACTCACAGCACTGCATTTATGGACATTTCCAGCGTCCCCTTATCACATAACAGAGTTTTTGACATTTTTGGCAAAAATGGATATTTACTTCTGGGTTTAGGCCCATAGCAAACAATGCAGTGGTGGGCTGCTGCCAGTTCGGACTGGCTAGGCCCGCCCAGGTGCTATCCTGTCCTATAAACCTCACATTTTTACTTGCTCGCCCCGCCCTCACAGCCCGCTGCTTTCCACACCTCACCCGATCTACTCACTCTGGCTGCCGCACGCAGGAAATCCCCATGGTTTTGCAGCCACACACAAGCAAAGGGGGTGTGCGCACATCACTCACATCTTCAGTTCTGCACTAGGCGAACTGGTTGTTAAAGTATGTGCAGCCCACTTCTGAAACAATGAGTTCATCAAATGCCAACCGCATTCATTCAAATATTATGGGTTTTTTAAAATGACCTTAGTGATTAATTTAACAACTACCACAAAATAGTTATAAAACAGAGTTGGTCATTTGATGATTCATTTTATGTCTATCACAACTTACTACCATAATGGGCAAGCTCCATCACAGTCATAAGTCAAAGACAGCTTCTTTATGAGTATTTATGTAGTTCAGAGGTGTCAAACACAAGGCCCGTGGGCTGGATCTGGCCTGTGGGCTGCTTAGTTCTGGCCCATGGGGCCACTCTAGAAACAGCAAAGGATCCACCCGCACAGCAAAAATGGAGCTCGGGAGGGCCGCGCATGGTGGCCCTTTTCACTGGCAGAGGGCTGCAGGAAGCCATCACAGACAAAAATAGAGCCCAGGGGGTGCACGGGGGCCCCCAAGCTCCATTTTCACTGGCAGAATACTAGCAAAACCAACTACTAGCAAAAGTGGATCCCCCAGCCCCCCCGAGCCACCACAGCTACCCCCAATACATGTGACATCAAGATGGCCATGCCCATCACGCCCAAGCCCACCTGGACACACCTACCTGCCCCCCGAGGTCAAACACAACCCTGATGCGGCCCTCAATGAAATTGAGTTTCACACCCTTGATTTAGTCACAACTGTCAATTGTTTTAGAGAAGCTGTTACTTCAGTTTTGGCTTCCCTAGTAATAAATTAGGAGGGTGCCCAGAGAAAGCTTTTTTTTAGCCTCACATTTTGAACAAGAAGTCCATTAGTATTAAAGCCTACACAAATAAAGTTCATAATAAGGAAATGAGTATATTTTTCATTTTCCTTAATACATATATTTTGCAAGCAGTTTTTCACTAATGGATTTTATATGTTATTAATATGAGTACATTGAAACAAAAATCAATCATGAGTGAATGTAAAGGTTATTTGAGCTTCAGTTCCTTTACCGAATCAAAAATGTATTAAAATGAGGAGTGATCAAATTTCTCTCACATCCCTCATGAGTAAAATCCAACCAAAGAAAAAACTAATTCACCTTGTTTAATTATTTCATTTAATTCTTAGGATTGTGTCAAATAAAGCATGCAAAGAACTTTTGTCATTCTCTTTGAGAGTTAACCTTTAAAACTCAGAAGGAAAGAGCTCCTGTTGTATTTCCAATTTCACTTTCTGCCTTTCTCTTGTCATGTCACTTCCTTATTTTGCCTTTGGCTGTGGGATTTAAAGCAACAACAACAACAATGTGCTCAGACATTTAAAGCATACATAACAATCCTGCTACAAGATCCTCAGCTGATGGGAACAAGATGCCCTCCAGTTATCATCCGTTGGGATTGTAGTAATTGAAATTCCACTATCCAAAGTTGGATGGTTTTTGTTTTTTGATATCTACCACCTCCTTCTTTTGCAATCTCATTCGGCAAAGTTTACACTTCTTACGTCCAGAGAATCTCGACCTCTTCTTTAATATATTGCAATCATTCATTCAAAGTTTTTTCAAAGAGAATTAGAGTTGGCATACTAAGCTAACTGAGCTAGGTAAAGATATCAGAAGATAAATGCTCACTAGAGTTCTTAACAGAGTCAAGAAAAACTTAAAAATTATGGCCTTCTGAGAAGGTTGAAATGTGAAGTGTCATTGCAATTTTAATAATTTTGCATTACAAATGCAACGTTCTAAAGAAAGTCCTGAAGCCTTAAAACAGTTAGTTGATTAAATTAACTGCATTCATTCCAGAGGAACAATAACATTTTGAACATACGACTCATGGACAATAATCATACCCATCTGCTTTCAACTAGGACTCTCCATTTTCATAAGAAAACTGAACTAGATGTTTTTGAAGAACGTTTTCTATTGCTTTAAGTGCAGAAGAAAGCATTAGTAGAGAGGTTTTTTTAAAAAAAAGGCTAAAGGAGTCCCTGCGGGTTTAAGTCCGCTATTCATTGCCATCTATAGGAGGTGGTGCTCATCTCCGTTTCAAGGCCATTGAGCCAACACTGTCCGAAGACATTTCCGCAGCCATGGGGCCAGCATGATGTCATGGAGTGCACCTTCCCACCAAAGTGATACCTATTGATGACGGATTTTTTTATTCCCAGAGTGGGCATAGCATGACCAAGGGTTTCAAATTATGCTTAATTCGGAAGGGGAGGTTTTTAAAAATTTTAATTGGCCGTTTAAGGGGTTAGGGAGGGGTGGAGGTCTCCTTGCAGCCTGGTGCATGGGGGGCAGGGGGGGGGCAGGGGGGGTGCGAGGTGTGGACGCGATTCCCAGGTGGTTGGGATTGGCAGGAGAGTGAGGCATAGGGCCATATCATGTGCTGGGGCGTACCCACCATCTCTGTGCAGTGGCACGCTCCGACCCTATGGCCTCCTCCCTAGGGGCACGGGAACCGGGACCCCTGGGCTTAGGTTGGTGTATTTTAATGCCAGGTCCATGGCTAATAAGTCTTCCCTCCTCCGAGATCATTGAGGAGGAGGCTGCAGACCTGGCTTGTATCACGAAACCTGGTTGGGCCCAGAGGAGGTGTCCCTCTGGTTGATCTAGGTTTTCGGTTTGCACCAGCCGGGCCCAGGAAGGGGTGGTGGGGTGGCTGTGGTTATTCGGAGACCCTGTTTCCAAGGGAGGTCGCTGTTCCAGAGATAGGCGGAGTGAGACCCTCCTCTTGAGGTGGGGGCCTAATGGTCAGGTGGGCTTGCTGCTTGCATACCTTTCCCCAGCTGTGTGGCAGCAGCCCTGCCTGGGCTTCTCGATGTCCTCTCAGGGGTGGTGGTGGAGTTCCCGGGCCTTATAGTCCTGGGGGACTTCAATCTGCCCTCCCTGGGGGAGGTCAGGTTTGGCCCAGGAATTCATGGCTTCTATGGAAGCCATGGGCCTGACCCAATTGATTCTAGGCCCGACTCACAAGGGGGGAAACACTCTTGACCTAGTTTTTGTCTCTGAACAGTGGCGTAGTGACAGAGGGCAAGCCACTTTTACGGCGTTGCCGTTCCATGGTCTGATCACTATCTCCTATGGCTGGTCTTCCAACAGGCCACCCCCCACTGCTGGGATGAGGAGCCACTTAGATGGTTCCGCCCCAGATGCCTGATGGACCCTGAGAGGTTCCAGGCGGAACTGGGGTCCTTTCCCTCTTCCTTGCCCACAGCTCTGCCGAGGATCTAGCGGCCGCTTGGCAACAGGCTGCATCAGATGCCCTCGACAGGGTTGTCCCTATGCATCCCCTCACGCCGTGGATCCCGGATGGCTTGGTATCAAGGAGCTTGGGAGAAGCGTCGGAGGGGTTTAGAAAGCAGGTGGAGGTCCACCCGCTCCCAATCCGATCGAGCCCAGCTAAGAGCCCATATTAGGACTTACCTGGTAGCTATGAGAGGGGCGAGAAGGTCTTATCTCTCCACCCTCATAGCATCCGCAGATAACCACCCAGCCACCCTGTTTCGGGCTACCCGCTCTCTCCTTCATATGGGGAGGGGCTTGACCCGCTATGGGAAGGGCTGAGGAATTTGGTCAATATCTGTCGGACAAGATCACCCAGATTCGGAGCGGATTGTCCTCGATTTGCAGTGGTCTGAGGAACGGGATACAAGTAGTCTGGCCAGTGTGATCTGGGATGAGTGTGTCCGAGGATGAAGTGTCCGAGGATGAAGTGGACAGGACTATGCAGCGGCTGAGCTCCACCACATCTTGGTTGGGCCCGTGTCCTTCCTGGTTGGCTTATGCCTCCAGGGAGGCCACCTGCAGTTGGCTCGGGCAGTTGTCAACGCCGTTAAGAGAGGGTGTTTTCCCCCTGCCTTGAAGGAGGCAGTGGTGAGACCCCTCCTGAAGAAGCCTGCCCTGGATCCAACCGTGTTAGACAACTTTCGTCCAGTCTCCAACCTTTGCTTTTTGGCAAAGGTTGTTGAGAGTGTGGTGGCTCGGCAGTTTCCACTTTTCCTGGATGAAGCGGACTACCTGGATCCATACCAATCGGGCTTCCAACCTGGTTTCAGCACGGAGACGGCATTGGTCGCGCTGATGGATGATCTCTGGAGGGCGCAGGACAGGGGCTTTTCCTCTGTCCTGGTCCTATTAGACCTCTCAGCAGCTTTCGATACCATCGACCATGGTATCCTTTTGTGACACGTCAGGGGTTGGGAGTGGGGGCACTGTTCTTCAGTGGTTCACCTCCTACCTCTGAGGTCGCATCGGTGCTGGCAGGGGACAGAGGTCGACCCGAGGGTGCTCTCTTGTGGGTCCCTCAGGGTCGGTCCTCTCCCTCTTTATTTAACATCTACATGAAGCCGCTGGGTGAGATCATCCGTGGTTTCGGGTGAGATTCCATCAGTACGCAGATGACACCCAGCTGTACATCTCCACCCTGAACCAGATCAGTGATGCCCTCCCCTGATGACCCAGTGTTTGGATGCGTGTACGGATTTGGATGAGCGGGAACATGTTTGACTCAACCGGCCAAGACTGAGTGGTTGTGCATACCGCATCTCGGCCCAGTCAGGAATATCCATCTTTGGCCATAGGGGAGAGGTGTTGCCCCTGTGGATAGGGCGTGAATCTGGGGTCCTCCTGGATGTACGGCTCTGGTTGGAGGAGCAGGGGGGCCGTTGCCAGGGGCCTTTGCCCAGCTCCGCCTTGTTAGCTTCACCCATTTCTGGACCGAGATGCCCTGGCACAGTCACTCATGCCCTTGTTACCTCTAGCTTCGACTACTGCAGCTCTCTATTTAGGACTGCCCTTGCATACCATCCGGAGACTCCAGCTGGTGCAGAATGCGGCGGCGCGGGTGGTGATGGGAGTTTCATTCTCCCATATTACCCCCCTCCTGTGCCTGCATTGGTTGCCAGTTGTGCTCGGTGAGATTCAAGGTTTTGGTTTTAACATACAAAGTCCTTCACGACATGGGTCCTCAATATTTAAGGGAGCAACTCCTGCCGATATCGAGTGCCAACCGCCCTGTCACATAGGCAAGGACTCCTTGGGGTCCCGTCGGCAAGCCAATGTCGGCTGGCGGTCCCCCGGCGACGAGCCTATTCTGTCGCGGCCCCTGACCTCTGGAACCAACTGCCCCTGGGACTCCGCCTGGCCCCTGACCTCCGCACCTTCCGATGACTTGAAGACCTGGTTGTTTGACCAATCGGGCTGTGACCCTCCCTGGGGTGGAAGGGGTTTTTAAAATATCTTAATTATTGTTATTTTATTCTTGTAATTTTTGGGCTTGCGTGGTTTAATCTTTTTTTAATTATTTATTGTTGTGGTTTTAGTTGTGAGCCACCCCGAGTCTTCGGAGATGGGGCAGCATACAAGTCCAATAAATAAATAAATAAATAAATATTTATCTACTCATATTTGCATGTTTTCAAACTGCTAGGTTGGCAGGAGCTTGGGTGAGGACAGGAGCAGGGTGGGATGCTACCGGTTCTGCCCAGTTCTATAGAACTGGTAGCTCTGAAGAGCAGCAGACACCGAACCGGTTCTGTGTTTGCTACTGCTTCCTGGCCTCACAGCTGCCCAGCCTGCGCTGCAGTGCTTTTCAGCTGTCCGGGCGGCACAGCTGATGTGTTTTTTACACACACATGCAAAACGTAGTCACTGAACTGGTAGTAACATCAGTTGAATCCCACCCCTGGACAGGAGCTCTTCTCAAACCCAGGCTGCCAGGTTTCCAGCCAACAAGCTCAGAATCTTAACCACTGATCCACCCAGCAGAGTGGATAAAAATTAGATCAGTAAAAAAACAAGGAATTGTTATCACAAACAGGAAGACTAGTGGATGACATAATAACATTGCAACCTCTGACCAATTGCCAAGCCTGGGATCAATTTATTCTGATTATTAAAGTGAATGAGGCCTGAATTTAAAACACAGTAGTTATCTAATAGTTGTTAAATGTGGGCCTTATTGGAATATTGTAGAGTATGAGTTCTAGTTTAAGGAAAAAGAAAAAGATGTATGAAAAGAACAGTGCAGTAGTGTTCACACTATATAGTTGAAGAAAGAATTTGTATCTGCATTTGCACAATTGGTGAACCATGTCAGTTTTAGTCTTGGCTTTTATTGTTATTGTTAATTAATTGTTTTATTTTTGTGTTTTAATTTATTTACTTACCTGTGATACAAACCCAGCCTCTTTAGTTAGTGTGCTGTTCAGTATACAGTATTACTTGACTTAAGACCACAGTTGAAACCAGAATTTCCATTGTTAAGCAAGGCAGCTGTTAGGCGAGTCACACCTGCTTTTATGAACTTTTTGCCATGGTTGTTATGCAAATCGCTGTTGTTAAGGAAATCATGCAGTTGTTAAGCAAATCCAACTTTCCCCATTGACTTTCCTTGTCGGAACCCAGCTGGGAAGGTCAGAAATAGCAATCATGTGACCTCAGGAATCTGCATCTGTTCTAAATGCATGTCAATTGCCAGGCACTCAAATCATGTGGCAGAGGGAATGCTGCAACAGTTGTTAAGTGCGAAGACTAGTTGTAGATCACCTTTTTCAGTGCCATTGAAACATTGAACGATCACTAAACGAATGGTTGTAAATTGAAAACTGTCTGTATTGGGCAAATTCAGAGAATAAGTTCAGTCAGTAACCTGGTTAAAAGTTTGGTGCAAATGCAGCCCAGAGAGGAAAAAAAATGCATGCAGAGAAATTGGTTACTGGCCTTGGCTCTCCTGTGCTCATTGTACAGTAATACCTCTTGGGATCTTTTTCAACTACCCTCTACTGTAAACTGCTCACTGTTTCCATTGTCAGAAGCCTGTTTGATGATTTGTTGTGTTTATTTGATAGATTTATATCCCCCCCACCCTTTGCACCAGAAGCTCAAGATGACACACTGAGCACTTATTCCTCCAATAGGCAACAGTCCTGTGAGTGAGTTTGGATTGAGAAAGAATTGAGAAGATTGAGAATTTCCATCGCTAAGGGTGGACTTGAACTTGGATTTCCCAATTCCTAGTCAGCAAATTAATCACTACACCAAACAGGTTCCTCATATTTCTGAGCTAGGAAACCAGAAACAATCAGATGAGATTCTATCCACAATATATTCCCAGCTCTCAAGAAGACTTGATTTTGAAAATTTTGATTTTGGTTTAATAGATTGAAAAGTCTATGTTGAACTGGCAGGTTGAAATCCTTGCACAAGATGACCAAAACTGCTCACACACAAACATAGCTTTCTATGTTTACTTTAAGGCAGCTACCGATAATCTGATTATCTTCATGTTGGCTGGAGATCATATCATTTCACCTTCTATCCTTCCTCCAGGTTTTATTTCAGACTCTAAAGGCAGGTTTTCAGATGGAAAGCCTGATTTGAGGAACAAAGAAGAAGTCCTAATCTGAGCATAGTTACCATGCCTGATAGTTTTTCTGGATTGCTTTGATTTCTCTATAATTTGGAAGGTCACACAACAAAAAAAATAACCACAGAACTGATGTCACATTCATGACAGTCAGGAAGCTAGCATAGAAGGAAGGAAATTAAGTAAAAGAAATCTTCCTCATCTTATTCTCCACTGGCTAGCCTGAAGGGGTGATGCCTAATATGACACAACCCGTTTGGTTTCCCCTCATTCAGCAGTAAAGGAAAATACAAGCGTTATGTTTTGCTCAATAATATCCGTATCTACATAGGAACAATGTCATTTCCTGAGCTCTCGCATTTTCTGTTGAAGAGTGACTCTGGCAAATATTGAAGGCTGGAGGAGGTCCTGATATGGTGAAAAAATTAAAATTGAGATTTTTCTACAGGCGGCTGAGCCAGAGACCAACTGCTGAAGAATTAGAGCAGAGGAATATTCTCAAACGTAAGTAGCTTCAAACTTAGATTTATATTATTTATTTTTTATTTAGTTTAGTTTGTCAAGCATGTATGAGAAAACAAGTATAAGTATGAACATAACATATAAACATATAAGTATAAACTGGTATAAGTATATACATAATAACTGAGTATGAATAAATGGATAATACAGTAGGATAGGGATTGTAGACACACCTGTGCACTTATGCACGCCCCCTTACAGACCTCTTAGGAAAGGAGTGTGGTCCACAGTAGACAGTTTAAGGTTAAAGTTTGGGTGGGTTTGAGGATGTCACAAGAGAGTCAGGTAGTGAATCAAGGAAAAATCATACGTGTAAGTATGCCCCAGGGTAGTACAGTATTTCTCAACCTTGCCATCTTTTAAGATGTGTGGACATCAACTCCCAGAATGCTGGCTGGAGAATTCTGGAAATGGGAGTCCACACATCTCAAAGTTTCCAAAGTTGAGAAACATTACTCTAGAGCGGTAGTTCTCAACCTATGGTCTGTAGAGCTGTGGGGGGGGGGTTGTTTGCCATGTTTTCACAGGCCGTCCGTGAAGGCTTGGAGAAATGTTATGATTTAAATCTTGAATTAAGTCTTGGGGGGTCCATGGCCATGGTCCATGGCCACAAAAATATTTAAAGGGGGGCCATGGTGAAGAAAAGCTTGAGAACCCCTGCTCTAGGGCAGGGGTCTCCAACCTTGGCAACTTTAAGACAAAGCTGGCTGAGGAATTCTGGGAGTTGAAGTCCACAAGTCTTAAAGTTGCCAAGATTGGAGACTCCTGCTCTAGGGGACCCGTGCAGGACGGAGTTTCCATTCTTCCATTCTTACCTGCCTGAGCCGGCATACATTATGCTCTTGCACGGTTATGATTATCCAAAAGAGATTGCTTGTAAAGACATATTTATGTTTTGGTGGTTTAGCGTAAAGTTGAAATGAGAACATACTGAGGATATTCAAATAAAGGATCACCGTTTTCTCTTTTTCTTTTACCAAAATGTCCTATACAGATTTATTCAGAAATATTCCCCACTGACCTCAGTGTGTTTACATCTCAGATACTGTGTATAGATTTCAGCCCAAAAAATATAATCTAGTCTATGCCTGTTGAAAAACAATCCAGTCAAATGCAATGGAGCTAATCCTGGATAAAGATGGACAGCCTTGGCCAAATATCCAAAAGTAGTATGCAAGTCATTCTTGCAGAAATATATAACTACATTTTCATTTATTTATTTTTAACAGAAAAGCCTTCCCCTCCCCTCCTCTTTATACTAGAGTTTTTGTTGTGCAGCCTGAATTAATGATATCTCATCCTCAGCAAAAACCATACTGGCACAAATATATTTGACTTGAAAATAGTTTAAGACACTTCGCCATAAATAATTAAAGAGAGAAAATAGTTTAATTACACTCCTCTTGCTGTAGGACATTAATCTTAAGCAAAGCAGCGTGAACATAAATTCCAGCGAAAAGACTGGTATTCTGATGCAATTAATAACTGAATGCTAGTAAGAATGAGTCTCAGCAGGCATGCTTTGAGAAGCAAGCCAACTATATAGCTGCTTTCACTCCACTGTGATCAGTCTTATAAATGATCTTTTGACAAGCCCAACCTGGAATCAGGAGGCCCTTCAGATAGACACATGTGCCCTTGTCGCCTCAAGGCTTCACAAAGTGTTCTCTGTGGGGCTGACTTTGAATCTTCAGCTGGTCCAGAACACAAAGGCATGAGCAATGATGGGCATCCCTCAGTAGGTCTATGTGACACCTGTGCTCTGAAAGCTGTACAAGTTGCCACTTCTGGGTGCAAATCAAGGTACTTATCGTTACCTCCAAAGCCCTATATATGTAAGGTCAGTTATTTGACTGACTACCTTTCTCCAGTGGTTTCTGCCTGGCCAGAATGTGCGGGCAGAGTTGGGGTGCTCCAGGTCCCTTCAATTAAACGATGTCATCTATCAGGATCCAGGAAGTGTGACTTCTCTGTCACAGATCCTGCCTGTGGAATGGGATCTCCTCTAAGATCCGTGTGGCTCCAACCTTGTTGGCATTCCAAAAAGCCTTGAAAATCTGGCTGTTCTCCCAGGTCATGACTGGTGTGGTCCTTTGCTGGGTGTATCTATTATTTTCGCTTTCTCAATGTATATTGTGCCCAGAACCATCTTGTTTGGGGTTGTATTGGGTTTTTTTTTAATGTCACTGTGTGAGAACAGAGTCAGTTGGAATTAGGCAGTGTTGCGGCCCCCGACCTCTGGAATCAACTGCCTCTAGAGCTCCGTCTGGCCCCTGATCTCCGCACCTTCAGCCACAAATTAAAGACCTGGCTGTTTGACCAACCCGGGCTGTGACCCTTCCTTGGGGGGAAGGATGGTTTTTTAATGTATTTTATTGTTGTGTTTTATATTTGGGCTTGTTTGGTTTAATATCTTTTTAAATATTTATTGTTCTGTGTTTTTAGTTGTGAGCCACCCTGAGTCTTCGGAGATGGGGCGGCATACAAGTTCAAATATAAATAAATAAATAAAATAAAATAAAATAAATAAATAAAAATGATAAATTGTCCTCTTGAAACCAATTTCAAACCTACAAAAAATATTTCTTTGTAATAGAGATTATAATAATAATAATTTCAATTTATATAGCCACCCTTCTCATGTATATGACTCTAGTTCACAATCCTGTGGCAGGGGTCCCCAGCCTATGGGCTATGCCTATGGGCAGTGAGGGGCTTGCAACTAGGCCGTGGAGAATGGCTGAAAGCATGCATGCACATCCCTATTTCTGTGAGTAATGGGCGAGCATGTGCACACATGCTCCATTTGTACTCGCCCGCCACTTGCGTGAACCATCCCCTCCCCTTCCATCAAAGCTAGAAACATTGGGGAACTCTGGTCTGTGGAGATTCTCAATCATCCAGGTCACAGTTGTCCCAAAGGTGCTTTTTTCAAAAGGCCACTGGACTTTCTTGGGGGGGGGGGTTTCCCTTGAAAACATTTTGCTTCTCATCCAAGAAGATTCTTCAAGGTTTGTTTTTTTTTTCAGTTCAAAACTGAAGAAGCTTCTTGGGTGAGAAGCGAAATATTTTAAAGGGGGAAAAAATACCCAATAAAGCCCAGTTGCCTTTTGGAAAAGCACTTTTTGGGACTAATTCGTGGTTCTTTGCAGCTCCTTTTCAAGGCTAGATCACTCTCAGAGGTGGTATTCAGCAGGTTCTGACCAGTTCTGCAGAACCGGTAGTGGAAATTTTGAGTAGTTCAGAGAACCGGCTGGCGGTCCCTAGGGGTAGGGCCTTCTCTGTGGGGGTGCCCACTTTATGGAACCAGCTTCCCCTGGAGCTACGATTGGCCCCTGACCTCCGCTCCTTCCGCCGCGGCCTAAAGACTTGGTTATTCGAACAATCTGGCCTGGACTGAGTGGGGGAGCTTAGTTTTAAATGTCTTGTGATGGGGTTTTAATACTATTTGGTCAAATTGTGTTTAATAATCTTTTAACTTCTTTTAACTTTTGCATTGGGTGTTTTTATGTGAGCCGCCCTGAATCCCTAGGGAGACAGGGCGGCATATAAGACCAATAAATAAATAAATAAAATAAAAAAATAAAAAATAAAAAAATAAAAAAAAATAAAAAATAAAAAAATAAAATAAATAATAAAATAAATACATACATACCACCTCTGACTGGAGATTATACAGTATCCTTCCCCTGCCATGCCCACCAAGCCACGCCCACAGAACCGGTAGTCAGGTTTTTTTTAACCTCCCCTCCCCCGATCACTATCCAAGCCTGCTGCAACCTTTCAATGGTTATTTGGCTACAACAATCTATAACCAAACAGTAACCATCTAAGTCAGGGGTCTCCATCCTTGGCATCTTTAAGACTTGTGGACTTCAACTCCCAGAATTCCTCAGCCAGCAAAGCTTTGCCCTGTCACGATTATTCTATATTTTTATCTAAATCTTGAAGTGCAGAGATTGTTGATATCTTGGCATTGTACACGATTGCTGTCACAAAGTCATGTTAATAAGTCAAATGCACTCTAACATATACCTATTTATTTATTTATTTATTTAAATCATTTATATAGCCACCCATCTTATAACCAACTCTGGGTGGCCCCCAATTAGAGACTAAAGAATTTGAGTATTTTTAAGACGCACAGAAATGTATATCCAAATGAGCAAGGAGCACTAATCACCCTTCAGCATTTTTTTTAATGCATGCAAATTTAGAATTTTGTCAATCTTTTCTAGCACGGAATGAACAAGAGGAACAGGAAGAAAAACGAGAGATCAAGAGAAGATTAACCCGCAAGGTAAGAAATTCCTTTGTTTTGTCCTTTGTGACCACCTTGAAGCTTTGAAGCAGATATTCTTTATCATATTCATCTTTCATGTATTTGTTTCCTGAAAAGTATATTTTCCAAACACTTTATTCTTTATAAGGAATCCTTGAGGCATTTTCTCTTGATAATAGCTTTGAAGTCCTAAATGTGGAAAGAGAAACCAGCAGAGGAAGGGGTCATGTACACACAAAGCCATGAAGAATTCAATAAGCTGCTTGTAGCTGCAAAAATTGAAGAAAGGTTTTCAAACACTCAGGATTGCAAATTACACACTGGGCTCAGTAAATCAATCTCCAAGAAAACAATCACCTCTTGTTTTTTGTTTTAATAAGTTCATGCAATGACATGTCCACTAAAATTGTTTCCTTTTTGATAAGCATACAGTACGTGTGCTTAAATCCCAGGATAAGCAGAGGTGGTATTCATCAGGTTCTGACCGGTTCTAGAGAACCGGTAGAGGAAATTTTGAGTAGTTCGGAGAACCGGCAAATACCCACCTCTGACTGGAGATTTTACAGTATCCTTCCCCTGCCATGCCCACCAAGCCACACCCACAAAACTGGTAGTAAAAAAAAGTTGAATCCCACCACTGAGGATAACACATGCTCTTTGCTATTTCTTAGATAGTAAAAACCATGAGTAAGAGAAAGCTAGTGAATGTTTTTCGAAAATAAAAGCACTCAATATTAGCCTAATTTTAGTTTTTAATCAAATTCTTCGCTGATCACATAATAAATTTTCAATTTCGTTGTACACATGTTATGCATTGACAATAAACGTTTGATTGAAATTGAAGAATAAGTCTGTAAGGAAAGGAAGTCTGATTATTTGGGACATTGGAATTGAATGGAAATAAACAATTTGAGAAGATGGTTCATTTTTGGAATACACATACACACACACAAATATACATATATGCATATTCACATACATATCTGTATATTTAATGAAAAAAGAACAGAAAACATTTTGATATATGAAAAATATACAAACTACAAGATTAACTCATGGTTGCACATGTGTGTGCCATTTTAAGTGGAATTATAAATAAGGTTTTGCAGCATTTTGCAGCTCATTCCAAAAAGGCATGTCATATTAGATAGGGGTAAGAATGTGAGAAAGTTCCTGTCTTCAGCTCTTTAAAGCAGATGTATATTTTCCCTGGATTATATGATCCAGTTCTGAGCTGTGGTTGGAGATATTCTGGGAGACAGTATTCTGAGGGATCTTTAAAAGGCATCATAGAGCTAACTCTGTCTTTTCAACACACTTTTTAATGAAAGAAAGAATCAATGGTTGGACAGTGAGTAATCCAAGATACAATCTAAATCTCCAGTAAAATTCCATCCAAAATGGATGAGAAATGAATGATGAAGGATTAAGGATTGCTCAATAAATATGTCTAGTACTCAAAGTCAAAAGGGATGAAAAGATAATCCAGACACACCCTTTGTTCAGGAACAGTGAACCTTCTCTTCATTGTTTTGTGTTATTCATACCAAATGTGCTATGAACACATTATAGAAAAGTGTTTGTTATATAAACAACCTTGTAACTGAGGTTTATGTAGAGTCAATCTACCAACATAGCCAAGGAACGTTCTCCAAACAGGTCTGTCCCAACACCTGGTGATTATTATGAATTGCATTGAGTGAATATACATGATGTGTCAAAATATCAAGAACAAAACACTCAGTTTGACTCTTCTGCTTAGGACAGAAGTCTCCAAACTTGGCAACTTTAAGACTTGTGGACTTCCCAGAATTCTGGGAGTTGAAATTCACAAGTCTTAAAGTTGCCAAGTTTGGGGACCCCTGATTTAGGAGAAGGCAGAGGAAAATTAAAAATGAAGCCGTAATGTTTGATTTTTATCCAATACTGGTTTGATTAATTGTGACATTAAATCAGCCATTCACCAATCTGGACCCAGATTCTAATAGATAAGCTGGCTATTCCAAATTGTCACGAAACAAAAGGATATATTTATTAGATTTTTCTTATTTAGCCAATAACACATAGGTTTTTTTTTTTTAAATGAGAATATATGATAAGCATTTTTATTTAAACTGTCCATGAAAGCCATCAACTTTAATATTTGCATTTAGCTCTATAATCAGCCTGTACCACAACAGCAGCTCTCTTCCCTCCCATTTAGAAAACCAAGCAATAGAAAGAAATCAATTGAAGGCCAGCAAATTTTCTTTGCTTCCCTCATATTGGTTCAAGTCAGCAGGGAATGTTCGAAATAAAGGGATCTTGAGAGTGGTGTGACTAGTCAGAGGATAGAAAGATTAGAAAGATTAGGTAACAATCTTTCATCAATCTTTCAGGCATAGATGTTACATTTGGTTCACTTGTGTTTCTTATAAAAAGGGAATAGAATTTGTAGTTTGTCAGAATAAGGATCCCAGTTTTATTCCTTGTCAAATAAAGATCCCAGTTTTATTCCTGGTTGTCTTCTCAGACTCAGATTTGAGCCCCTGCCATCATGTCTGATCCTAAATATAGTGGAGGTTTTTTGCTGTATTTTAAATTATCTGATGACTGAGTCTTGCACTGTGCATACAACCCAGGAGAAAGTTAGAACACTACACATATGACCATAATACACTGACTGCCCTTAATGTGCCTTTCTGTGCATAATATTTTCCCTATGAATGTTATTTTATATTTGAGTTTACAAATAAAGTACAAGGAAATAGGATCTTACTGAATATTGGTTTGTCAAGTAATAGAAACATTTGAAGTAAATATCTGCTGTTATTTACTTGAAAAGTAGCCTTCCTTGGTGTTCAAGTATAATAGCCAGTCAATAATTCACACAGTACAATTTTGGACTAGGAAGTGCCAGTTACAGGCTTGGCTTTGGTAAAGCCAGGTCTACAAAACTACCGATATCTGCATGGCTTTTGGCTCCATGATTTGATGGAAAGGCAAGGATGGGCAAGCAAATTTTCCTAAACTGCCTGGCATGAATATGCAAGGTGTGTCATTATTGTATGATTTGCAAAGCAGCCGATCCCAAATTCACTCACAACCTGACCTATAGTGACATAGTCCTTGGTCGCATTCAGATAATCTCTGAAGAATGACTGATACGGCATCTCAAGAGTCTGTCATAGAGACAGCCATTCACTCATGAAATCCAGTTCTCTGGGCTCCCTTGATCAGTGATGGGATTCAATTTTTTTTACTGCCGTTTCTGTGGGTGTGGCTTGGTGGGCGTGGCAGGGGAAGGATACTTGCAGCATCCCCATGGTCACATGATCTAAATTCAAACACTTGGCAACTGTCATGTATATGACAGTTGCATTGTTCTGGGGGTCATGTGACCACCATTCATAACCTTCTCGGCCAGCTTCTGACAAGCAAAGTCAATCAGGTGGGCGGGGAGCTGGATTTGCTTAATGACCGTATGATTTACTTAACAGCAGTGCTCCACTTAACTGTGGCAAAAAGGTCATAAAATGAGGTCCAACTCAATTAACAACTGTCTCATTTAGCAACAGAAACTTTGGGCTCAGTCGAAGGCTACCGGTAAAATTAACTTGAAAATAAAGCAGCTTTTCCATTATAGCTCTGTTGTTTAAGACATTTGGAAATGCCTTTTGGAAAGAAGGACATTTTGGATATTCTTTTCCCATTTTGCTCTTCCCACAGCTAAGTCAAAGGCCTACAGTGGAAGAGTTGAGGGAGAGGAAAATTCTCATCCGTTTTAGTGATTACGTAGAAGTGGCAGATGCTCAGGACTACGACAGGCGGGCAGATAAACCATGGACAAGGCTAACAGCTGCTGACAAAGTAAGTAGGACATGCCTCAGAAACAGCCAGGAGGCTGAAGAAACATCTCAGATATTTTTGGAGGGAACCAGTAACCAGGAGATACAGTTACATTTATTTTCTGTGGCAGTGACTACAGCATCATCCTTGCCAGCTGAACGTTCATCACAAGTCCTACCCAAGAGGAGCCAGAATTGTGTGGTGTTTTTTTTCCTCTCCTCCCTTTTTATCAATTTTTTTGTTATTTTTAGTTCCAGGTTTTTTTTTATATTTTTAGTTATTTTTGTTAACATGCACTTGCATAATTATTCTGGGTGCTTCCACAGAAGCCTTTTATTCTTACTATAACATTTCCTCATTTATTGACATGTATAGGAGTGTGATGGGCATCTCTTCCATTTGAAATGCTCTTGTGGTTTCCCTGTGGAAGACTGACACCTGTCTTCCACAACCTCACCTTAGTAGCAAAGTTTGGATGTTCCTCATCCAGTTTACTCACCTATTTCTTTTCGGTTGGGCTAATCGCTTATTCTTTTGTCACACGCAGGCAGCAATTCGCAAAGAGCTAAATGAATTTAAGAGCACTGAAATGGAAGTTCATGAATTAAGCAGGCATTTAACAAGGTAAGATAGTACTCTTTTAAACAAAAGTTCTTAAAAACCACCCAAGCTTGAGGCTATTCCTATATCTTATTTATTTATTTTATTTGTTAAATTTTTCTCCTGCTCAAAGCAGCATAGGTAGTACTTTTTCCTCCAATTTTATTCCCATTGCAGCAACCTCTGAGAAAAGCTGAGAGATACCGATAACAGACAGACTCAGAATTACCCAGGGTGTTGTTGTGGCTGAGGGTAGACTTGAACTTGGGCAATCAGCCCTATTTCAACATTATTATTGTTCAATAATATTCGATATTATCATTAACCGATATTAACTTAACATTGGGAATGATCTCCTAGGGTTCTACTTGATGTTTTACATGCAGGGAAGAAACATAGCTAAATTCTTGAAGGAATCCATGATTTCAATTTCCAACGATTGTCAGAATGCCTCAAAGATGCCACTGCTGTAATAAGAGGGGGAAAAGTTTTTCTTTTGGTATGTTACAACCTGGAGTCAAAAGAATCTCACTCTGAAAAACCTATTATGTGAAGCAATCCAGAGATATGTAACTAAAAGTGGGGTGTAAATTATATTTTCAAAAGAGGAATGCTTCCTGTTTACCTATTCTTCACAACAGTTCCACATCATACTGCTCTTCTGAGTTTCCTTTTTCTAGCCTTTTTCTTGTTTCTCATCTGAGCCCTCAGGTTTTTTTGTTCACCTGACAAAAATAACTCCCCAAATCCTTTTACCATAAGTTCATGGTAGGGTTAATGTCCTGCCTTCCAATTCAAGAGTCCCTTAGAGCTTGGCATCCATCAGGTATGTTGGGTCTGCTGTCTAGGAGTTATGGAAGTTACAGCTTCAAGTTATGTGGAGTGTGTCGGGTTGGGAAACACTATTTTGTGTGTGATATTTACACCGATGCTATCGGTTCTCTCATGTCCTCTGTGTAGCTTGCTGAATAAGTAATTAGTGGGAGTCAGCCCTATTTTAGAGTTGATAGTTTTTTGGACTGGCATTTTCTGAGGCAAGTACATTGCCACATATTTTACTTCAAATAAGGGTCTCCAAATATATCAACTTTAAGTCTTGTGGACTAACTACCAGAATTCCCTAGCCAACATGGCTGGCTGAGGAGTTGCAGTTCACAAGTCTTAAAAGTTGCCAAGTTTGGAGATCCTTAACTTAAAGCACTATAGTAAATAAAGCCACTTTTTAAAAAATTACTAGAAGTTCGTTTTTTGGTTGGTTGGTTTTGTCACTTTGATTCTTCTGAGTATGGGTGCTAATGGTGGTAGTAATTTATCTCATTTGTCTGGGCTTTCTGTCTTCACCTTTTTAGGTTTCACAGACCATAGGAACTGAATATGCTGCCATCTTGAAAACGTAATGGAAAAGAACCATAAGTGCTGATGTCATTCATTTCTCTGTTACGTACAGTGGTAAATCTTCTGAACTGCCTTTCTAAAACCTATAAAAACATGCAGGAAACGTGAGTTTTCTCATCCTGGGAATAACTTCCCCATACAATCTGTTGGCACAAGATTCAGCAACTGAGGCTATCTTGGCAAGAATCATGCCTGGAGTTGGCACTTATATTTTAAATGCTGCTGTATGGATTCCCCAAGCCATTCATTCATTTACATTAGTGGTCTTTCTTTGGATCCCATCAGTCCTCTTTCATCTCTGAAGGAAGCTGAGGCCCTTGGTATTTGGCACCTACAGAAGCTCTGCTGGACACAAGGTCACTGTTGTTCTGGAACAACATTTCTACCAAACATTTCATTCTGCGTGGAGCACCTTAAGAACTTGATGGGGTGAGCTGGGGAAATAGAACCCACTCCAAAGGATCCATCTCTCTTTGACTTTCCAAGCCCCATCACCCTCAGGAAGATCTTCAGCCGACTGATGGATACTCTTGATTTCTACAGGACCAAGAAGGATTCTTCACAATCCATTTCTCCTCTTCAAGCAATTCTTTTGCTGCAATGTTTGGAAGAGTTCCAGATTTAAGAATATAGCAAGCTTATTTTCTACAGTGGAACGTGTCACACTGCCTTCTGCCCTGCTGACTTATTTCATGTTTCATATGGTCCGGTGTAGCAGTTCGATAGCTGAGCTTGTCCTGGCGTGGCCTGTCAGCTTTACATAGGTTTTTCCAATTCACTAATGTGCAAGACAGAAAAGGCACAAAGAGAACCCTAAGGTTGACTTTATGCTGTATGCTTGGATGTTGATTTTTGTTTTCTTCTTTTAACAGGAGGGATTTCTATTCTTCGAAGTGCTTCTTGGTATATTTAACTAAATATGCTGTTGTGAATGGCTCAGTCTTAAATTGAGAACCAAAGCATTTGGCAAAAGGCTAGAGATGTTATATTGTTATTATTTATCATCATATTTTATATTTTATTTTATTATATATTATTTCACGTTTAAGGTATTGGTCTTCTCTTAATAAGATAATCTTTGCACATTAGAAAGAATTATGAGCCCACTGTATAAAACTCTTTGGTGATGTCTACTAACATCTACATCTAGTTCTGATTAAACATACCTGATTATGCCTTTTAGGTAGAGACTTTGCCATCTTGAACTTTTTGCACCTCCAAACAAATCACTATAGATATGGCATCTTTAATTCTCAAACCTTCACTGGTGTAAGACTATAATCTGGGATCCAAATATGATTGTAGTTAGAGGAGACCTGTTATACTGAAATAGACAATAATTTAAGTACTATTGATTTCCGTGGGCCTGCTCTAAAGTGATGGCTACTTAAGTTCAGTTGATTTTAGTGGGCTTCGTCTATTTATGATTAAATCATAAGAATGGTTAGATTGATCAATTTTCTTTTAGAAAATATATATATGGAAGAACATTTAATGGGTGACTGCAATGATTCAGGTTTTTCTCCAAACTAAAACCTGAGTCATTGCAGTGCCCATTACAATCCTCAAGAGTTCCACTGAATAGGTGATTAAACTAGACTAAGAAAATCCATTTTTTTCTTACACAGATTGGTTTTGTCTAGTTATGTTACTCTGGGTATAAGAAAAAAGGAAATGAAGTAATAGAGTACTTTGTTTTTAGATAAAAGTACATGTTTTTTTTAATTACAAAAATGCAAAAAAAAAATAATAATAAAGAGATTATGACACCACTAGTGGTCAGCAGATGAAGTAGGTGGGCTTATAGCTAGGTGAATTGCTAGGACTCTGGATATGGAAGGGTAGTGAAAATGTTAATTCATTTGCCCGGTTTGCACAGAGCAAATCTATGGCAGATGCGCTGTTTTTCATACCTTGAAAACTGTCATTTTAACATAGCCAGTTTTCATCTGTCATAATTTTATAGCATTATGAAATAATGGAGATCCCCTTGCCCACCATACCAGCATTTCAGTCCACCAACCTTTGAGTGAAACTCTTCCTCATTGTTCAAAGAATTATTCTTCCCGTCACCATGGATTATCTTTTTTTTCCCCTTCCTTTTTGAGAATGAATAGGTTACAGAACTGATCCTCGCTGCACATCTGAATTTCCAGATGACTTTAACTCCACTTTGCTCACAATCCTGGTAGCTCCTGTCTCCTGCCTCTTTACCTATGAGGAGTAAAATACCAGGACCGCTCATGAAGGTTCGATTGAACTGTTAAAATCCCATGCACAAGAATCTTAACAACTAATGGTCAGCACCTGATTAAAGTTAGATAAGAGTCAATGGCACTCAAGAGGGGTTGAACTTAGTTCATTTGGACTATGTAGGGATTCTAGACTTTTCACTCAGCCCCCATGTACTGCCATCCCTTCTCTTATGTCATCTTCCATAAAAGTGAAAGCATTTTTGTCCATGTTGAAAGACACAAGGAATAGTAACTCCTTGATTTTTTTTTATGCAGGTATATGGGTGGAACCAAGAAATAGGGCATAACTAATTCATGCAATGGAACCATATGGTGTAGCTTATCATAACGGAGGGTTGTTTTGCTTTCTGCATACAAATGTTCAGGTTTTTGTGTGCAAAAATTTATTCCAATCCTTACCATTCATACAAGCAAATTGTTGAATTGGGCAAAACACTTTATCCATTTTCAAAAAGTAGAAATTATCAGCTGAGGTCCCACCCACTCCATGTTTAAATAACTGATCATTCCCTAAAGCTCTTTGATGAAAATTAGCTTACTTTTGAAGACTGAATGGTATTTGGTCTTTCTAAAGCACAGTCAGCTTTTTCTCTTATACAGAGTCAGCTGAAACATTGAGTATACTCCACTGCTATGCCAAGTTTAACTATTTTCACCACTAAAATCCATGGATATGGGCAAAAACAAGCTATTGTTGTTGCCCTACTCCCATTTATTTCACCAGGCCTTGAGTAGGATGTATTTTGTTTAAATGGAGATAGGAAGTCTTTTTCCTAGCATATTCAGTTTATTTCTAAGCCTCTGTTGTTCACATGAAGCTCTCACAAACATCTATTTTTTCCACTGCTGGAGGAACCATTTCCCCCTCTAATCTCTATGAAAGAATGATTGTAGATCTTGCAAAAGGCACACAGGGTTGCAAGTCAGTCCCACATTGGTTAGGCAACTTAATGGTTGCAGGACTAGAAATGAGGATTCCAGTTGCTCTCCAAGTTGTTCCAAAACCAGTACATTTCCCAGGCCCCCTTCCCGTCAAATGAATGTACATAGTTTTTGTCTTTGTATAGGAGTGAATGTGGTGACAGTCAAGACTGTGATCTTCCAGTATTGTAATTTAACAGATTATGGCTGTATGAAAAACGATGATAAAATGTAAATATCTAGAGAAAACACTAAAGTGAATCTCTACATCTAGAGCTTCAATTTGTACATACTGAAACTGCATGGTATTTAAATTGTCTTGGATGTATGCAGTTTCTTTAAAAAAAAGTTTCAAAGAAAAAATGTTCTGGTTTTCTTTCTTTTGTCTGTTACATGTTCAGAGACGCTCAGGAATCAAAAATTAAGCCGCAAAGAGAACAATACTTAGAACAGAGGATCAAACTACGCTCGGGGGAAGTCTTCCCTGTCTTTTGCAGAACTGCATCTTGTCCACCTATGTAGAATGCAAGGGTGGCCACTCAGGACTAGATGTCATTAAAGGAGGATTAGATCAAATGGTGTCTCTTCGAGTCCTGCAGGCTAAGGGGTTGTTACTTACATTATGTGTATAATCCCAAGGAGAAAAAAACTACCAACACAAAAAATGGAAAAGATATTTAAAATACCCATGTGCTCCTTGTAACTTCCTAGAAAGATCTGGCTATATTTCATGACTCGCAACTAGTGATAGTATTCCTTGTCAGCATGAATAGCTGATGTATTTTTTTCCTTGCTTGCAAAAATGTTAAAGGGATAGTTTAGTACTGGTTGTCTTCATCTCTGGTTTATGAATTCCCTGGAGGCCTTTATGGTGTTGAACAAAAGGTTCGATTAAATGCTAAATTGTCCAAACAAAAGAAAAACACCAACCGATTTGGTCATTGATTTTGGAGATTAAGCAATCCCATTTGCCTGTTTTACATTTTAAGGTGTTTTTTTTAAATTGTTTCCAGTTCTTCAGAAATCATAGCTATGGTTTCAATTCGCTGGGGGGGGGAGGAATGCAGTGATTATTTTGTCAAATTCTGCAAAGTCTTTTCCTTTAATACTTTCTCTTAACCCTGGACAGTTATTGATTGAAGAGTGTGTCACTGAATTAATTACACTCCACAAAGCAAGCCTTTCCATCCTTAATCTTTGTATGCAAAACTGAGTGATGAGCTTTCACTAACATTCACATTGACTTCTGAGCATTGTAAAAAGAAATCTTCTACGAGCTCTTTCTACACTAATCTAAAATAGATCTGTTCAGGTGAAAACCTTTGCAGAACATTAAAGATAACAGCCTGCCTCTGAAGAAAGATTTGAATTTCACTAGTCTGGCACCTTATTTTTAAACAGCAATTCACGCTTGACACAGTGAGGACTCTTGCACTGCTGTGGAACAAAATAAAATTTGAAGGGATCAAGCCATTACCAGAACTCATTTGTTGCTCACACTGTCAATGTTACCTTAATCGTAATCTGCATTTTAAGCATATGAATGGAAAGGCAATACATTTTTTATTTTCTATAATAAAAATGAATCCACACTATTATGAATTGCTGATGGCTGGAGGTCCTAAAACGTCTTCCAGAGGATCTGTGGTGGTACAGTGGTTAGAATGCAGTATTGCAGGCTAATTCTGCCCACTGCCAGGAGTTCGATCCCGACTTGACTCAAGGTTGACTCAGCCTTCCATTCTTCCAAAGTCGGTAAAATGAGGACCCCCAGATGGTTGAGACAATATGCTGACTCTGTAAACTGCTTAGACAGGGCTGTAAAGCAATGTGAAGCAGTATATAAATCTAGGTGCTATTGCTATCTCTGATATTCAAACTCCAATCCTATTTCCTCTGTTGGTTTAGCAGCTTGGTAACTCCTGCTGCCAGAATCCATCTTCTGGGGTAGGTTAAGGGGTTACCTCATTTGGTATACAACTTTTAGTCTTAGCATGAGAGGAAAAAGACAGTCACTTCCAATGCTGCCCTTTATCAAAATGAAAAGTTCAAACAATTTGTATAATGCCATTTTCTTGCTGCACAGGGTAAAGCAGTAGTGGCTAGAGGATTCAACCCTTCTTCTCCCTTTGAGAGACAAACCAATTCCACAGGGTGTGTGTGTGTGTGTGTGTGTGTGTGTGTGTGTGTATATATATATATATATATATATATATATATATATATATATATATATATAAAATCAAATTATAAAATGTAAAATGTAAAGACCAAAACCTATTTTGAAATGCAGTATGAAAAGGTGGAGGATAATTACAGAGCTGTCCAGATCATGCTCATACAGCAGCTTACAAATTAGTTTAAGAAAGAAAAATCTAAAAGAAAATACAGCTTTCTAGAGAGCAAAAGTTGGGCGGTGATTTAATTCAAAGGAAACATTCTGACCTCAAAATCTCTGTAGATAGACAGATTTCCATTTATTAAAGTAATATAACTGAAGGAAAAAAGTATATTCAAGAAAAGTACATTCATGAAAACAGGGAAAAGATTGATGTTAAATCCCAAATACACAATTTGCAAGTATTCAATCATTCAGCCAGTGGCCATTCCAAGTACTGTAATGATGGCACTGAATGAATGGTGGTTACAACCATCACTGGAGTTCCAGCCATCCCAGCATACCCACAATCACAGGGTCATGATCTGGATGCACAACACAAAGATCTATCTTCACCCAAAATGTTTAACCAGGTCAGATAATGTTCTAACAGATGCACTCATATGTTTAATTTTAACCTTGATTTGTTTCATGGCTTAGCAATGTTGTGCAAACCTAGCCTATCTGGTTACTTTATAATTCACTAGAATATGCCAACCTCGAAAAAACAGCCCAAAGCATTTTAATTGGACTTTTTTCTAACATCAACAGTCATTGATTCCTTTTTGTACATTGACTGGTTTGCACATTATCTTTGTTTTGTACAGAAACTGAGATGTATAAAAGAATTTCTGCCAGTTTATTGCAATTAATTTAGGCAGAGATGGGACCTGTTATACTAAGGTAAGAGATTGTGCTATTGATCTGCTATGGCCCACATACTCCTGTCTTCAAATCTAGAGGAATCTGCATGATAAAAAATAGCATGTTTAGCTGAATAGCTCAATAAATAGCAATAACACTTAGACTTATATACTGCTTCACAGTGCTTTACAGCCCCCTCTAAGCAGTTTACAGAGTCAGCCTATTGTCCCCAACAATCTGGGTCCTCATTTTACCAACCTCAGAAGGATGGAAGGCTGAATCGACCTTGAGCCGGTGAGAATTGAACTGCCAAACTGCTGGCAGCTGGCAGTCAGCAGAAGTAGCCTGCAGTACTGCATTCTAACCACTGCGCACCACAGTGAGAATGAATGAGCACTATATAAAATTGAACAAAACTTTCCTTTCATAATGCATTGCTTTTAGGTTTTACTTTTTCCCAGTTAGCCTCTTCTTAAAAAGTATCTGTTAAAAAATATTTCTGATAGGAAATCTGTGACTTTCCAAATGTTGCTGAACTACTTCTGGTATCCTTCACCATTCACAATGTTGACTGGGACTTGACTGCTAGGAGTTGTCATATTATAGATTTCAAATCTGCAACAGGAGTGACACATCACAATCACAATCCCCACAATGTTTAAATAACTTTAATTATTATTTCGGAGAAGGAAACACACATAAAACAAAAACAGAAATGCAGGTAATTTCAAACTGAATGAGCAGGGGTCCCACAATGTTTGTGCCACAGTTCAATAGCCTTGCTCACAACTGCATCAGTGTTATCTTGAGGTATCTATGAAAGATAAAAACATAGCTTGAAATACAAAGGTATTTTAGAGTGCAGTCTTGAATACGTTTGGCCTGCACCTTCAAAATACTATTGAATTTAATTAAAGTTTTCTTAGAATTTAGAATATATGAAAGAGTACTTACATTTTCCAAAAACAGTTCAATCTTTTCAGCACTAGTCAAAGCCATCAACTTCATTTTAAAGGTTAATAAGATCTCAACAGCAACAAAGACAAGGATTTTGCAAGAACCACTAATAACCTTGTCCCAAACCCTAGAAAATTCAACGAGACAGTCATAAAATTGTCTGTTCTTAATTTTACATCTATAATTTATATTATCAATATACTTCCTTCGTGATTAAAATTAAAATTTGGTGAAACCCTAGAAAAGCTGAACAACTCCTTAAAAAAGCTGAAAAACTGACATTTTTTAGAATGCTGGCAATATTGCTGACTGTCAAAACATCATGTCTACGTGATTCATGGGCATATGCTCCACTGAAGACTACAGGGACTTAAGTTTTTCCAATCTAGGAGAAGTGGAAGGGAGAGAAACTTGCCTTTGTAAACTTGATTCAGGTAGGCATCCAGCAAAACACCTTCTAAACCAAAGATTATAAGGAAGCTGGCCCATTGCTGAACACGACTTCAAATATGCTAGAAGCCGGTTGTCTTCAAGGCTCAGGATTTGTTCCAGAAGTTTTGGCTGCAGCAACATAAATATAAAAAGAATTAATGAAATAGGCTAAAATCATTTTAAAAACTTGTTGATATTTGTGGCAAGGAAACTATGATATCTGTGATGGTGGCGATTATCTTTAGTTCGGGTGTTGGATGAGGTTGTAGGTTCGTTCTCCGAGTTTATGGGTTGGTTTCCGAATGTTTTGTTATTGGGCTAGGTAACATCTTCAAAGGAATTTAGGGGATGTCAGGGTTGGTGTTCCCCTGTTTATAAGGGCTTTGTGTGATTAGTAGGTCTTGTGATGGGAGGTCATGTCCCTAACACGAGACCACATGAAGACCTTATAAACAGAGGAACACTGACACTGACATCCCCTAAACTCTGCTGTTACCGTGTTTCCCCGAAAATAAGACACTGTCATATATTTTTTGGCTCCCAAAAACACACTAGGTCTTATTTTCGGGGTAGGTCTTATATATTTATGGTGCCAAATAGTGGGTGTGAGTGTGTAGGGGGTGTTTGCGGGTGCACGGTTGCTCCCTGAAAAGTCTTCCTGGAACTGGAGATTTACACTAGGTCTTATTTTCGGGGTAGGTCTTATATTAGGACAGGTTTAGAAAATAGTGCTGGGTCTTACTTTCGGGGTAGGTCTTATTTTCGGGAAAACACGGCACCTAGCCTGGTAACAAAATGTTTGGAAACCAACCTATAAGCTCGGAGAACAAAATTCCACCCTCAAGAAAACTATTCCTCAAATTAAATTTCGTGTGATATATGAAGTAAATGACTTCATGCGTAGTGTTCCTTACAGGTCAGAAATATACGTAATGATATATTTACAAAATCATCTGAGAATTCTTTTATAGAACCAGTTTTATAAAAAAAAGGAATCATAAGGCAAAAGGAACACATTATGACATTTTTACCATGGCGCCAGTTTCTGTCTGTTAAATCAATCCCAGTGGTTCTGCTTCACACATACATTTTGCATGCATACAGGACTGTATCCAACATCTTCAAAATTACTGGTTACAATTTAAGAATAACTCCTCCCCCCCCCCACAAAAAAATCAGGCCTTCTAGGTGCATTTCATGAATGTAAGCATCCCTATGGTCACCTGATCAAAATTTGGACATTTGGTAACTGGCATGTATTTATGACAGTGGCAGTGTCCTGGGGTCACATGATCACCTTTTGCAACCTTCTGTCAAGTAATGGGAAAGCCAGATTCACTTAACAACCATCTTGCTAACTTAAGTGTAGTGATTCACTTAACAACAGTGGCAAGAAAGATTGTAAAAAGGGGTAAAATTCACTTAACAACTGTCTTGCTTAGCAACAGAAATTTGGGCATCAATTGTGGTCCTAAGTTGAGGACTATCTGTGTAAGTTGTTCAAGGTCATAACCAGCACATTGAATTACATCCAGAACTGGGCATGTAATAAATGCAGCTTACAGAGAGAAATGATGCTTTGTTGCTGGATTTTGAACCAGATGAAACTTCCGAGTGGTTTTCAAAGGCAGCCCTATATATACCGCTTTGGTGTGAGTGAGACAAGATGTGAGTGATTGGGCACGCGTGGTCAAGTTTGAAGGGCCTCCTAAACCAGAAAAGGATGCAACTGTTGGGTCAGGTGAAGCTGCCTAAAGGCCTTCCTGACCACCGTTGCTACCTTTTCATCAAGCAGGAGCAATGAGTCTAACAAGACCCTCAGATTGGGCACCACTCAAGTAGGGAGATGCAAATCCACCCAAGATGAGCAGCAATCTCTCAAGATGTAGGCGGTCCTAACAACCATAGCCACTCGGTACTTGCAAAACTGCACTGAAGATGTCCCATCCCTATCCTGGCCTGCATAGCCACCAATCTCTAGGGCCGGACTTTTGACAGCTTCACTCTGCCGGTCTGGGATTGAAAGATATAACTGAGTAAAGGAAGAAAACCTCTGGAGAACAGTGCCTCCAATTCTGAACCCCTGCAGTTGGTTCAGAAGGAAAATCACTTTCAATCACCGTGGTGGTTTAAAATTATGGTTTACTTGAAATCACCTTCAAACAAAGTAAAGCCTAGCACATTTTTAAAGTTCAGGTACAACAATATAATGCAGTTAATCAAAACTGAATGTGAATGTTTGCAATCTACTCCTAGCATATGTGCAAAAGGTAACAGACAGCATGTGAAGCCCAGCAGGAAGCTGGCTCACTTATCACAATAAATCATAGTGTAATACGAGAAACCCAATCTCTGCTATCACTCTTTACAGCCTCTTTGGTTTTGCAGTCAACTCTCAAAATAATGAACTGTAACAGAAAGCACCAAGAATTGATAGAAGTTGACCAGTAATGTGTGTTTGTGTACATACATTATATATGATTAAAATAAAAGTGCTTGCTATGAGATTGGAACATTATTTCCGTTATCCTACCTTTTACGATTCATCTTGTCTGAAATACAGTAGAACCTCTGGTCACGACCACAATTCGTTCCATAACTTTGGTCGCAACCTGATTTGGTCGTGATCCGAACCTAATTTCCCCATTGGATTGTATGTAAATACGATCAATCCGTTCCAGACCCCTACGAACTGTACACAGTTTTTAAAAGATTTTTAAGCACAAAAATAGTTAATTATGCCTTTGTCTCACCAACATTACCACTCTTCACTTGATTAATTGCAAAATTAATGTAGCGGCCAAAGGTGGGTTGCTGTTGTTTGTAAACAAACAACAGGAAGTTTGGCACCTACAAAACAAATGGCGCGGAAGGAGAAATCAGCCATGGCCATGTTTGATTGCCAGCCGAGTATGTGTTCGTGACCAGATTCAAAAATTTTGTGAATATTTTGGTCAGAACCCAATTTGGTCATGGTGAGAAGCGTTCGTGACCAGAGGTTCTACTATAATCAGCTTATTTCCAATTTCTCACTAGTGTTCCAAGTGTCACTGGAGGAGATGACACATATACACTAAGCCAAAGGCGAACAAACTATCTCCTACTATACCACAGCTTATTTTCTCCAATCTAGATCACAATTCTTCAGTCTTCTTCAAAACCATGATGTATATTTCTAAGATACCTTGCCAGCAGCAAGGATCAAAGAATACGGATAAGTGGATTAGATTTATGGAAATTATCTTCTTTTATCACAATCCTTAATCCACTTTTTAGAACAAATGCAAAATAATGTGGTGTCAATGGATGATGGATTCAATGGAGTCTATTATAAAGTTTGCAAATGCACAAACTCAATGTAAATATATGCATCGATGTTTTATAACTACATAAATCCACAACAAATATTAGAGATGGATAACATAACACTAGAAAGTTCTGCTCCTAAGCAATTGGTTTTTTTACAGTGAATATCAAGCCTACAAGACAAGCAAACAGCAGGAATCAATCATGCAAACTTCTTAATGTTCACCTTCTCATGTGAAATTACTTAAACCAACAGCTCATAGCCAGAAACCACCTTAGAATATTGTAACTATCTTTGCTTCTCCTAAACATTTGCATGTAATTTTAAATGTGTATTTTCCTTATCTCTAACAGTATGATGCATATTATCAATTATATACAGGCAGTCCTCGACAGTTTATTTAGGGACCAAAGTTACAAGAGCAATGAAAAAAGTGACTTATGACCATTGTTGTTGATGACCCAGAGTGTAACACAAACATCACAAAATCCAAAACGTAAATAAATGTCCTTTAATGCCTCCAACTTGGCCCCACTGTTCAATAATACTCAGTTGGAGATAAAATGTACGCAAAAATAGTCTTCAAAAGAAAGCAATACAGTCCGAACTTAATGAGCAGATAGAGGTGAAATAAAAAACCAAACAAACTACAATGATGAAATTTCCACAATGGAACAGGAGAAGTATTTACCAATTTCAAGGAGATAACAAGACACAGTCTGTTGGAAGGACACCAACCAAGATAACTTCAGACCAAAATAAAACACGCTTTGTTTCCAGCGTTCACCAGTATGCAGGTCCAAACTCTTATTCAGTTATCACAGCTGCAGTCCATGAAGAGGATCAAGCCCCTCTCCACCCAAGTAGACAATGTCTCTCCCTTATCCTCTCCTCCTTGCGTGCCCTAGGATGGATAAGGGATGGGCCTGGGTCCTCCTCTGACTGTTCAACCAGCCTCTGCCCTTCCCCAGCCTCCTCCACAACCTCCGGAGCCACACTTCCACTCCCTGTCGGCTGTTCCTCCTCTCCCTCAGAGTCAGTCTCCACCAGGGGCATGACAGTTGTTTACATTAATGACCAAAGGCAACATCCTCATGGACATGTGATCAAAAATCAGATGCTTGGCAACTGACTCATATTTATGATGGTTGCAGTGTCCTGGGGGTCATGTGATCACCTTTTGCAACCTTCTGACAAGCAAAGTCAATGGGAAAGCCAGATTTAGCTGTATTACTAACTTAACAACTGCAGTGATTCACTTTACAACTGTGGCAAGACAAGTTGTAAAATGGGGCAAAGCCCACTTAACTGTCCTCACTGAGCAACAGAAATTTTGGGCTCAATTGTGATCGTAAGTCAAGGACCTACCTCTACCTGCAACCCTATTTCTATATTGGACATTCGCTCATATGTGCCGTTCCGCAGAGATAACCCTTATTTTCTTACCAGCTGTGGTAATGACTCCTTGTACTTATTGTTTAACTGGTTCACAAAACTACTGACCAGCCAGTAGCAATCAACATTGTCTTCCACCATTTCTTCCATTGCTTTCGCAATAGCAAGGAATATCTCATCTTCGGATTGCTAGAAAACAAAGGGGGGGAGGGGCGTGGCAGAGAATCAGAGAAAGAGAGCAGGTGCATCATACATTCCGTTCAAAACTTGCAATCAAGTTCCCACTAATAAGCAACGTGTTCGGTACAAATGGGCACTGAGGATGCACAACCCAACCCAACACTTTCTAAATCAGCAAAGCTCCAGGACTTCTGTTCGTTAGACGTGGAGCTGATGACCTCAGCAGAAGGGCTGGCAAGTAGACCAGCTCTTCATGATTACTCTCCAAACAAGGAGAGGGCTTGACATCGCCCACAAATGCTCCAGACAGTTAGGGAGTGAGGATGTGACACCGGTGGATTTGGAGCTGCTGGGAAATGAGGGCATAGCCATGTTTTGCTTAAACCTTGGCCAGTGCCTTCAAAAGGTCACTGCGTTGGCTTACGTTTTCTAATCCCTTGCAGAAATCGCTTGTTAACTGCTTTTCGGTTACTAGGAACCTTTGGATGGACAGTTTTTATAGCACAGGAAAAGTTGTCTTTAATGTTGAATGATACAAAAGTTTGTTTTCTTTCATTCCATCATGTCCGATTCTCAGAGACAGCCTGGATAAGTTCCTGCAGTTTTTTTGGCAAAGTTTTTCAGAAATGATTTGCCACTTTGTCCTAGGGCTGAGAGACAGGGACTGGCCTAAGGCCACGCAGTTGACGTTGTGCCTGAAGCAGGACTAGAATTTACAGCCTCCTGGTTTCTAGCCTGATTCCTTAACCACTACACCACACTGTTCTCTAAACACTGGACATTTTGAAGGGCATATTTGAACAATGGATCCAGAAGGTAATTTTAAGACTGTCTGCCTCTGTAGACTGTGTTTAAAAGACATTATGGAAGAGGGACAAGTTGTACCTGGGTCCTAAAGATTATTATAAGTAAAAATAAAACTATGATTGATAAGATGATTTCAGGTGGCCCTCATTTACCTTCAATAACCATCTGAACTTATGACCATTCTGAAAGAGAGATACTTAATTCTGACTATTGGAGTGTCCATATATTGGTGACTGGATTACAATTCCGACTCTGCAGTGTAATAAGGTCATGTAATTTTTAACCTTCACTTCCAACTAGCAAAGTCAATAAGGAAGGTTATTGATGTTGCAATAGGTTGCAAATGGCAAATGGTTATTGATGTTACAGGAGATTGCAAGTAGCAACCATGTGACTTTGCACTGAACAACGCAGTGGGACTCCCTTAACAACAGCAACCAGAAGTATAGGAATTGTGGTACGATTGCATGATGTTGTCCTTTGTGACCTTATCGCTTAGCGACAGAAATTCCAGTCCCAATTGCCAACCTCAACCGAGGACAACCTGTTCTCAGCCCATTACACGCACTTGGTAAAAATACCAATTTGAGGGTAAGGCAGACTATAAAGGCAGTTTCAAGAAAAGGGGCCAACAAAGGGGTTAAACAAGGATATATTTATTTTTAATTTTATCAATGCAATGGGAGATGCCCTAAGCCAGGGATGGGGAACTATGGCCCTTTTATGACTTGTGGACTTCAACTCCCAGAATTCCCGAGCCAGCCATGCTCAGGAGATGAAGTCCACAAGTCCTTGCGGAGAGGGGGCGTCATATAAGTCCAATTATAAATAAATAAATAAATAAATAAATAAATAGGCCACAGTTCCCCACCTCTGCCCTAAGCGAAAGTATCATTCCCACACACTGACTTAACAAACCTGAATCTATGCTGCTGTTCACAGATGATGCTGTCACATTGCTGCAAACACCAATATGTTTTGAACAGCCATAGCACTTAAACTCAGACAGAAAAAATCTGGCTCTGTGTGTAAAAATCTTATGAAAAGCAAAAGTAACCTTCACTAACCAAAGGAAAAGATGGGTTTTGAGGTAGCTTTCCTGATTCCAACTGATATATCCGGAGGAATACTTCAACCTGTGGAGTAGAATCTGTGATAAAGCGAATCACTTGAAGGGCACGGTATACATCCCCATACTGTTCCTTTCTATATTTCATCACAAATGCATGAGAGTCATGGTGAGGTGGGAGAATTCCTTTAAAGAAAGAGAAAAGACAAGAGATTTAGATTAAGTCTACTCGCTCTAAGGGTGAAACCTTCATCTTCACACCAATTATTCTCAGATCAAATAAAAAAAATCTAGCATTTGTTCACAAGAAATGCTTTGGCACTAATATTGCAAACATTAGTTTGCTATCCATAGAGTACTAAAATTCTCATGGTGCTTGTAAGTTTGTTTCTATTCTCAAGCTAGCCCAAACCAGGTGTGGGATTCTACCGGTATGGACTGGTTCTATAGAACCGGCTGTTATGATTCTGCAGAGTTCGGAGAACCGGCAAATCATGCCCCTGGCTGGCCTCTCCCCTCCCCACCCAGTCAGTCCTTATTGCGCATATGCGACATTGCGCGCATGCCCAACATTGCTGACTGCGTTCTTCCCTGCCCAGTCACTCCTTTCTTTTTTTTTCCTCTCCCGACGATCAGCTGTGCCAAGATCCCCATGGCTGTCTTACTGCTTCGCCCAGGAAGCTTCCCTGAGGCCCAGAAGTCTCAAAAATGGGGAATGATGAAAAAAAAAAAGAAGGGGAAGCCATGCCCACCTAGCCACACCCACGTAGCCACACCCACCTAGCCACACCCACAGGACCGGTTGTTACAAAATTTGAATCCCACCCCTGGCCCAAACTATGCATTATATCGCAACAATTTTTGAATCAAGGTGCCTAAAATATGTTAACAATGCATACAAAATCCGGGACCCATTATTCCTGTGGAATTGATATTCCACAATGTTCAGCCCAGTTTTATTTGCAAAGTTGCAGCCACTGCAACGTCCCTGTGATCACAATTGTGAACACGTGAGCAGCCAAGTTAGTGGGGAAATTGGCAGGTAGTCAAAAGTCACTTCTGCTCCCGTTTCCACACACACCTCACCCCAATAGTCCTTCTGTTTATCTTTTTAGGTTAAGTAAATATTGATTTGCTACTGAAGTTCATCTGCCACTACAATTATTTTTCCATGTAGACTCTTCTAAGACGATTACAGGAGTGTGCAGCATTAGGATAAAAAAATATGATCAGCCTATAATTTCATTATTCATTCTGGTCACATCAAGACGGCCTTGGTGGTGCAGGCTGTTAATAGCCTAGCACTTAGTTCCAGCTGCCTGTAATTACTGCAGGCTCGAATCCCACCAGGCTCAAGGTTGACTCAGCCTTCCGTCCTCTCGGGGTAGGTAAATTGAGGACCCAAGATTGTTGGGGGCAATAAGCTGACTTTGTAAAAATGCCGCTTAGTAATAAGCAGGCATATACAATGGAAGGCTATTGCTGAGCGCATTGGGTTGTATCCCAAAAAAATTGTAAGCCGCCCTGAGTCTCTGGAGAAGGGCGGGATATAAATATGAATTTTTTAAAAAAAAGACTGCATTACCCTTCTCTCGAAGGATGACCCAATGAGTCATAGCACTACCTAATGTTCACTAATGTCTCTACTAACAAGCTACAAGGACAGTTTTCTTGCTGAAGACTGTGTACAGGAGGAATGAGCAGAAAAGGAAGCCTCATTCATGTTCTTTTTCTTTAAATGAACAGGAGCACTCCCTGCAAATATATGTACATACATGCAAAGGGGCTTAGGTATGACTGATTTAGGATTAATCACAGAAGGAAGCTTTTATACAGAAAATTCCAAGCACAGTCCAAGTCTCCCTATTTATTAACAAGCAAAGTTACTGAATGTTTTAACTATGTATTTCGTTTTAGAAAGCCAAACAAGGAGACTACAGAGGCCAGTCTTCCCCACCTCAGATACAGATGTGGTTGAGAATCTAAAATTTACAGTTCCAACATATGTGAAAGAAGCCAGGATTGGGAAGCTGGTTTAAAAAAACACAACCGCCTATTTTGACTGATAAGTAGCTTTCTGAAAAATTCGAAGAGCAATTTTTCCAGGACCCACCTTAAAAAAATCTAGACTAGAGCAATGTTAAGACTATTGTCAGGAAAAAAAAATTAAGCAGGATTCCTTCCTAAATACCCCAGGTTAACCAAAGCTACTCAAGAGACATAATGCAAACTATTGGACATTTCACTTTATATATGTTACAGTAGTCAATTATATTGCTTAGCACCACTTCTTAATATATTTTAATGGGTACACCTGCTAAGGTATCTACTGCAAGGTTTTCTCAGGGAGCACAGCTGCCAGCAAAGCCACTCTTGCTATTTATAAGGAAGCACTTGGTCTTCATCCATTTCCATACCTAGAAGCACCTTCCATACCAATGTCCGGTACATGGATGGGAGAGGAAACCTTTGACTAAATGTGCAAAGCTTCTCAATATCTGTAAATAAAGATATAAAAACAGTGTTTCACAATGCTAGGAGGCAGCTCTAATCAATACTGACACTGGAACCCTGGCACTAGAACAAAAGGCTCTCCAGAGGATATTCCCCCTCTGCTGACAATACTTATCACCTGTTTATAATGCAGTCCTTTCAGCATCCCCAAGATGGTTCCACGCTCATTTGAATTCTGATTCAGGTGACTCTGAGGACACACATTAGCCCCTTGCAGAAAGTATGCATCCCTTCCATTTCCACCCACCCTCCATCCCCCATTAGTTAGAACTGAAGAAGTTTCTTGTATAAGAAGCGAAAAACAAAAATCAGAAAGTCCAGTTGCCTTTAAAATGAAAGCACCTTTGGGACCAGAAGGCAGGATAAGAAGCAATGGATGGAAACTGATCAAGGAGAAAACAAACGCAGGACTAAGGAGAAATTTCCTGACAGTGAGAACAATTAACCAGTGGAACAGCTTGACTTCAGAAATTTCAGGTGATTCATCACTGGGGGTTTTTAAGAAGAGATTGGACAGCCATTTGTCCAGAATGGTACAGGGTCTTCAGCTTGGGTAGTGGGGGTGGACTAGAAGACCTCTAACGTCTCTTCCAACTCTGTTATTCCAACACATGGACATCATTCTGGACCAGCTGAAGCTTCCAAATGCTCAACGGCAGCCCCATGTAGAGCACATTACAGTAGTCCAATCAAGAGTGTGACTTGTCCTCATCTACTATTCTTACTTCCAGCAGAAGACTTATTTGCTTTGCTGAAATACTTAAGATAATATTTTCAAAGAAAAGAAAACATTTCTCATCCCTCGTTTCTATCTTTCTGTAATAACATTTCGGGCTTGGGGGGAAATGGACATTCCACTGTCGAAGAAGTTCAAAATCCACAGAGTAATTTAGAAGGACAAAAATCAAATTTGCCAAAAATAAAAACCCACCCTTAGCAACTGTAAACATTACACTACATCGTATATTGCACATACCCAACCGATCATCTTTCAAAAGAATTTCTAATGATTTTTTTTCTTCAACACCACGAAATCCTACTTTTTCATAGTACACGGATCGGAAATTTCTCTGAGGATCTTCAGCCATGTCTCATTCTAAAATAAAGACAAATTAAAGTATATCACCAAATAAAGCGTTTTACTATCAGTACGTTCAGCAAGAAAATGTTGCAGTACACAATTCTGTTTGGTGTTATATCCAGTCACGTTCCTTTCTAAATAATTAATTCTGCTTCCCCTTTTGTCTCCCTTTCCCAAGACTTTTTTCTGCCCAACCTTTCTCTCATTGGATAGTTCAGTTCTGCTTCAAGTGTGACTTTGCAATGCTTTAAAGACCTTGAAGTTTACCCACTCAAGTATATCCATAGTGCTTTATGTACAGGGTGAATGCAGTTGTGATTCTAAACCATGATGGGAAACAGGGATAAGCAGCAAAATTAAGGCTACGTTCTTGCCTCCTTTTCACTTCTGCCATTTCTTTTTCCTGCACATCTCAATTTTGATAAGTTGTCAGATACATTTTGGGGGGGTAGGTGATAGTGTTTTGACTGCACAAACAATGAAATTCATACTTTAATAATGCAAAAATAAGAAGCACAGACAGCATATGTTGCAGTTGTCACTAAAGGCATATAATAGTTCTAGAGTCTAGACACTTTCAAGTTTCAGAAAAAATGAAGATAACTTCATTTTTATTTCTTTGCAATAAATAAAATGGAATGCATGAAGAAAGTGCATTTCCTAAGTTTAAAATGTTATTAGGTTGGTGTTTTAGGAGGAAACACTGATAGTTACAACATATTTTGCTTTTAAAAATTAAGGGTTTTTAATAGAACCTGGAATTAAAACATAAAAAGCAATCCTGCACAATCTAGTCTCACTACAAATTATGCCATTAAAGGATTCTTGCAGATCACACTAAAAGTTTCCAGAAAGCTAATCGGTTATGGAAAAAAGACTTGTAGTACAATATTTTTAAAGACTTTCAAATATTTATTATGTGGATTAGCATTCAATTCATAAAGTGGATTATAAAAGACTTCGCCATGAGAAATATGTCAATCTTCTAAAGCAACAAGACCAAACCCATCTCCATTGTTAAAGAGTTGCCTTTATTTTCATTCCTATGTCACAGGGAATAAAAATAAAGAGCCATAAACATCCATTACACCTATGTTTCCACAGCTCAAAGTAGCATACATATTCTTATTTTCTGACCCAATTCTCAGAATAATCCTGTGAAATAAATTTGGTTGAGCTTTGGGACAAGCTAACAAACTCTTGAGCTGGACTTGAATCTAAGTCAAGGCTTTCCAACCTTGGCCACTTTAAGACTGGTGGACTTCAACTCCCAGAATTCCTCAGCCAGCTGGGCTGGGGAATTCTGGGAGTTGAAGTCCGCCAGGCTTAAAATGGCCACGGTTGGAGACCCCTATCTAGGTAACCCCCATTTCGACCTTCGGTCTACCGTTGTTATATCAAAGTACCTACTAATAGGAGCGAAATCCTAACACAACCAGAGGGCACCAGGCTGCAAAGAACTGGCTTAGGGTAAGCAGTTTGAAAGCCACAGCAACAAAGGCGCTAGTCCTCAGGATATCCACAAGGGCGCCCCTCACTCTCCACTGAGAAATGGAGACATCTGGGAAGATGGACAACGGGCGAGAAGAGCTTAACTGAAAAAGACAGCGAACCCGGAACGGGGAGGGAGAACGACTGAATGCCGAAGAAAAGCTGACTTGGAATGAAGGTCGTCACAGCCGCCACGACTGGAGCAAGAAAAGCAGCGGGAGAGACCCGGCTGCGGCAGTTAATAAAACGCCTCGCGTCTTGCACTCCCTTCCTTTCTACCCGGCCGAAACAAGAAGCCCCCTTCGGCCTTACAAAGCCTGACGGCAGCTCCCTCCCACGGCTCGACCGTGCAGACTCCAACCGGCCCAGACGTGAAGGGGAGGGAGCAAACCACGGTCGGCGCGAGGCCTCGCCTTCGAGATATCGCGAGTTCTCTCGTTGCTTTCCCTTAAAGAGAGAGAGAGAGAGAGAGAGTGGCGCGTGCCGCTGTGGCTGCCGCCTCTGGGAAAACGTGTTCGAATCTCGGCGTCGCTATGGCCAAAGCGACGGGGTGTCTTCTTGGTGGCGTTGTTTGTTTGATATTCCGAAGGGGGTGGTAGTGGTTAAAATATAATCATTTTAATAATAATGTGTCAAAGTAGAGCCGTTAAAACCCGGTAAGAAGAAGCAGAGTGCAGGTAGTCCTCGACTTCCGACCACAATTGAGCCCCACGTTTTTGTTCCTGAGTGAAACATTGGTTCAGTATATTTTGCCACGTTTTGCGCTACTCAGTGAATCCCTGAAGTTGTTAAGTTAGTATGGTGGTTAAAGGGAATCTGGTTTCCCTATTGACTTTGCTTGTAAGAAAGTTCCCAAAAGGTGGATCTCATGATTCCAGGACACTGCAACTGTCATTAATATGAGTCATTTGCCAAGCATCCGTATTTTCATTATGTGACCATGGAGATACTGCAACGGTCGTAAGTGTGAAAAGCAGTCATAAGTCACTTTTTTCAGTGCCTTTGTAACTTTGAACAGTTACTAAATGAACTGTTGTAAGTACCTCCACTAGAGGATTACCTCTAGTGCAAAAGCATTCATTTGCAGCTGCAACCCTTTGGCCTACGGGGTTTTTTGGGGGGGCATTCCCACCTTTTCCCATTGAACATCTGGAAGATACTGGGTTAGGTGAAGCTGAATTTCGCTCGAAGTACACTTACTGTTCCCAGATTTTTGGTCCTGACTGACCAGAGAATATCATTTTCTGAGTCAGACCCAGGCCTGTAGGATGGTGGCTAACCAGAACCTGCAAAGCAATAGCGTTCCTCTTGGCAGTTGCTCTGTTGTTATTGCTACTTCTCAGTTTTATATTTCATTTATCTTGTTTGTAATATTTGCACTTTATTGTTTTCTCTTAAGCCATCTTGAAGTAATTTTAATCAAATAAAGCTGGGTGAAGACACTAAAAACTCCACTTGATTTCTTAGGCAGTCTAGTAATGCGGTTTTAGAAAATAGAGATTATATGAAACACTACAAAGGCTGCAGTGTCAAACTCGTTAGGGAATACAGTATATGACTGTACAAATGAAATCACAAAACATGGAGGGGAAAGGACTGCAGGATAAAATCAGTCCTGTATTTTACTGTGCATACATCTGACGAAAAGCCTGTAATCCACAAACACTTGATCATATATTTGTTAGGATCTTATTTGTTAGGGTTGTGATGGGAGCTTCCCGGTACTCCCATGTTACACCCCTCCTACGCGACCTGCATTGGCTACCAGTTGCCCTCCGAGTGAGATTCAAGGTTTTGGTACTAACATTCGAAGTCCTACAAGACATGGGTCCAGGGTATCTACGAGAACGCCTCCTGCCGACATCGAATGCCGGCCGCCCTGTACGAGCGCACAGACAGGGGCTCCTCGGGGTGCCGTCTGTGACCCAGTGTTGTCTGGCGGTGTCCCAGGGGAGGGCCTATTCTGTGGCAGCTCCCACCTTGTGGAATCAACTACCCCTGGGGCTCCGTTTGGCCCCTGACCTTCGCACCTTCCGTCATGACTTAAAGACCTGGTTGTTTGGACAGTTCGGGCTGTGCTGACCTCTTGGGAGGGGGGGTGGCTTTATTTTAAATTGTGGGGTTTTTAGAATGAATTTGGCTTGTCTATTTAATATTGTTTTAGTTAATCTATTTATTGTATTGTTTTTAGTTGTGAGCCACCCCGAGTCCTTTTTGGAGAGAGGGCGGCATACAAGTCAAATAAATAAATAAATAAATAAATAAATAAATAAATAAATAAATAAATGTTATTGTTTTCCTTTTGAGAAATGTTGATGCATAGCAAACATTTTATTAACCAGTAATTAGCTATTCTGTAGATACAATTTTACACTGAAGAAAAAATATTTGTGTAGATAGAAGCGCATACTATTAGGCTCTGGACAACAGCTGCTTTTTATACTGGGCCTGCATGCCTCACTTTTTATTGCTGCAATTTACTGCAGAAGCAGGAGATGGCAGCCTTAAACTAGCTTTTCTTAAGAGCACTTGTTAGAAATCCTGTCAATAAGCAGCATAGTTGTTCTGTGCATTTTATATCCGCCTATTTAGGAAAAACAAATTTTATTGGTGTCACAAGATCTATGAGCCAGGATTTACCAACCCTGCTGAGGCACACCTAAGAGCTTGGGCATGTTTATAGGCTTATAAAACATGGGTAGGGTAGAAGAAAAAAGGTGTGTGTCTTCATTTTGTAAGTAATTTGAGAGAAATACAGTACAGGTAATCCTGTACATTTCTGTTGCTAAGGGAGGTAGTTAACTGAATTTTGCCCCATTTTACAACTTTTCTTGGCACAGAAACCACTGCGGTTGTTAAGTGAATACGGCTTCCCCATTGACTTTGCCTGTCAGGAGGTCTCAAAAAATGATCACATGACCCTGAGACACTGCAATTGTCATAAATGTGAACCAGTTGCCAAGTGTCTGAATTTGACCATGGGGATGCTGCAGCAGTCATTAAGTGTGAAAAACAGTCATAAGTCACTTTTTTCAGTGCCGTTCTGATGTTGAATGGTCACTAAATGAACTGTTGTACATCAAGAACTACCAATAATCAAGAAATGTTAAGTCCACTCTTTGGATACACAATTTAAGATACAGTGTTTGGACCTTGCTGATAATGCTACCTACTGTAACTTAATTCTCATTGTGTTTTTGACAGAGTAAAATGCCCAGATTAGGATTTTCTAAATATTTTAGTCTGAGAATGCGATGGCAAATTAAAAATAACTAATACAGTGTTTGACTACTTAACCCTACAGCTGATTAAATCCAGAGGTACTTGTTTGTGTTAACACAGAGATACAGAATGGTTGTGTATTTATAGGTAGCTGCATACACAAAAGCTTATACTGAAGATAAATTTGTTCAGACACATCTATCTTTAAACATGGGCAGAGATGTGCCTGCAGGAGAATTCAGCTCAAATAGTCTAGAAATGACCATGGCTCTTTTCCAGCATCAAATTCCAATGATGGAAATGGGAAAAATTAGTAGATAGCCACAATTCTTCAGACCTTGGAGCATATTTTCTAAACCAAGTCCTGCAACCTGCCTGTTCAGCCACTGACATAAATCAGTTCTCTCCTATTAATTGGAGGGGAGTTGGGAGAAGCAAGGCACAGAGAAAACTTTCTCTTTTGCTTCTGAAATTGGACTCGTTCCAATGTGAAGTAAATCATTCTCTTACTGCTTTTATCCTTTCATTCTTTGGGGCTGTAGTTATCAAACAAAGCTGAACAGTGGGTGGTACGAAACAGGCAGAAGTATTTCTTCATGTTTCATATAATAATTATATGGAACTTGCTAACTCGATGTGGTTACAAAAGGGGATACATAAATACATGAATCAGTTAATCAATGGCTACTAGTTCTACCATGTTTCTGCAGCTTATGCATATTAATTTGTATTAAGAGGCAGATGCCCTCCAAACATAGCTTCTCATGGTAGGGAATTTTTGCCTTTATCACCAAATCAGGTGGAAGATCAAAAAAAAAAAATCACAATGTGGCTGTGATTAAAGCTCTGCCCTTTTTTATATCCCATTGTCTATGATCCATGTAAAAAAGGGGGAGTGATTGCATAAGCCTAATTGCTAAAAGCTGCTTTCAAGTGGAGAGAAAAAAATGACAATCAAATCTTGGTTGCCATTATCTTCCATCAACTGTTCCAGACTTTACTGCAATCGTATTATAGTCAAATATTTTAGCGGATATTTCCAGTTTGACGAAATCTTTCTTAATGTTGTATTTCGTATTAGAAGTAGCTGTCAATTTATGGACAATTAGAACTGGAAATTTTGTCTTAAGTCACTGCAGTTCTAAAGCAAGTCATCATGTATCCAGACACAATTGTATTATCATTTTTATCACAATTACACAAATTACCATAGATCAGGGGTGTCAAACTTGCAGCCCGCTGGGCCAGATGCATGACATGCTGGCCATGCCTACCCCTGGTTTAGCAAAGGGGGAAAAGTCACGATATGTGACGTGAGGCCATGAGTTTGACACCCCTGCCATAGTTAAGCTTCCCCAATTAACATTTTTTGCTGGAAACCAGCTGACAGGGACACAAATCACAACTACGTAACTGGAGAATGTAAAACCAGGGGCGGGATGCTACTGGTTCTGCCCAGCTCTATAGAACCGGTAGCTCTGAAGAGCAGCAGACATCGAACCAGTTCTGTGTTTGCTGATGTTTGGCCTACTCGCCCGCCTGACCTCTTACCTGTTCTTTATTTCCTGCTTTTTCAACCTCAGCTGCTTTGCGTGGCACAGCTGAGGTTGAAAAAGCAGTAAAAAAGTGGTTTTTCAAACGCTGCACACCCACGTGCAGTGCTTATCAGCTGTCCAGGCGGTACAGCTTAAGGTTTATTATACACACGCACAGTACAAAATGTAATCACCGAACCGGTAGTAACACCAGTTGAATCCCACCCCTGGATAAAATCATAATGTGCAGTCATCAATGCAAGCCACTTGCCAAGCGCTTGGATTGTGATCATGTGACCAATGGGGTGGGAAACAGTCTTGAGCAAGGACAAGGAGTAAATCCTTTTTTCAAAGACTCATAGCTTTGAACCATCATTAAATGAACACTCATACATTGAGGATTGTATTGTGCATTCCCAGTGTCTCACGAGGATTCTGAAATTCAAGTTGCTGTTAAATCCAAAAGTCCCTTGGTTTTTGTGCCAATTATTTGCAGCATTGCCTGTCTTGCAAGTTTATTGCAATCATTAAAGGAAAAAGGCATGATGGCTGGGCAATCCAAGTTACCTTTTGTTTGCCAAGTCAGTCTTATTTTCTAAAAAATGGCTTAGGAGAATAGATGGCAAAGAGAAAAGATGTTCTTCTTCATTGCCTGAATATAGGTATTATGATTTAAATCAATTAAATCTTGATTTATCCAATAATTTGAGATAGGGTATGCCTATTAAATCCAAATTTGAATTATTTATAGATTTGTACCATTTAATGGACATAAATAGCATAATCTACAGTAAAACCTGAGTTAATGGACAGCCCTCTATTTAACAGATATTAGGAGTGGTATATAAATCAACTAAATACACCAATCTTGATTGATCTGTTGATAGCAGTTGATACATAAATGTACTTTTTGGAAGTTCTCCCACCCCCTGCGAGCAATCCTACAAAACCCCCTGCTAAAACACCTTAGTAAAAAGAAGGCTCCCATCCCATTTGCTATACTGATTTTTTTAAAGCTTTTTACATTGTAACATTTACTTGCTGCATTACCTAATCAATACTATAGCAGCCCAGCTGTATTTCCAGCACTTGTTTTTATGACGTTGTTCCCTGGGGCTCCATTGAAACTTAATGAGCTCTTACTTCGCATATAAATGCAAGCTTTGAATTAACATAGACAGAGATCAGATACAAACATCCATTCTGGGATATTGCAGAAAAAGGAAACCCAACGTTTGGGTTGTCCTTTCTCAAAACCCTGCATTCGCATGTGTTCTTGGGAAATGTTCCTGATGGTCAGAGAGGCAGCTCGCCCAGGCGCTTCATGTGCTGCTCTGACTGCGCAAGACAAGCTGGTGCTTTTTTTCATTGCAACACACTTCTGGGAAGCAAGCAGGTAGTGGACAACATAATGACCATGTAGCAACAAGGCACTGGAGGACTACGCTAAGAATGCTATACAGGCGATAATCCCTGACTTACAACCACAATTGATCCCAAAATTTCTGTTGTTAAGCGAGACAGTTGATAAATGGGTTTTGCCCCATTTTAGGACCTTTCTGGCCCAAATTGTTAAGTGATTCACTGAAGTTGTTTAATAACACAGTTGTTAAGTGACTGGCTTCCATGTTGACTTTGCTTGTCAGAAGGTTGCAAAAGGTGATCCCATAACGCAGAACACTTACAGCCATCATGAGTCAGCTGTCAAGCGTCTAAATTTTGATCACATGACCATGGGGACGCTGCAACTTTTCATATGTTTCCAGTGCTGCTATAACTTCGAACAGTCACTAAATGAGCAGTTGTAAGTTATGGACTGTTCCCTGCCCTTAATTTTCCAAATGCAGGGACATCTTTAACACTCATCAGTCAGTAGCTAATTTTCTCTCATAAAGCCTGGGCTAAAATATGAAGTATCAATGGAGATTAGGCTAGAACCAAACTCAAATTTTCAAAAGAAAACTCAGTGTACAAATATTTTTTGTCAAAGCATAGTGAGACCATCCATCTACTTATTTAGATATTTGGCCATGTTTAAAATTGGTTAAAATGAAGCTATTCACTTTTTATACCTCTTCTTTGGGAAAGATAGACCAGCCTTGGTTTGCACCCTAGCCCCAGGGGAGGAAACAAGAAAGAAAGAAAGAAAGAAAGAAAGAAAGAAAGAAAGAAAGAAAGAAAGAAAGAAAGGAAGGAAGGAAGGAAGGAAGGAAGGAAGGAAGGAAGGAAAGAAAGAAAGAAAGAAAGAAAGAAAGAAAGAAAGAAAGAAAGAAAGAAAGAAAGAAAGAAAGAAAGAAAGCTGAACTGATCAAGAAACTTAGAACAAACACAGGGTATGTGTTGGTGCATAGTATTCATACTGTATTGATATTGCATTGGATTTGCCTTTGTGCCAATTATGGCAAAAATGTTTGGCTTCTAAGATTCATCTTTTATGCCATATGAAGCCCTAACAGAATTCTGCCGAGTAAAAGCAGATAAAACTATTTAATAGAAACACTAAAAATGTTTTATATTTCAAAATAGCTATTCAAGCTGGCCCCAGAGAAGTGGAACAGAATCAATTACTTCTCTTCTTCCCACTGTGTTCCCTGGAGCTTATCCTCAAAGAAACAAAACACAATGGATAGTAGAAATCTTGGGAGTTTTCATTCAGGTATATCAAATTAAACATCTGTTATGATGGGGGAGTAGTGAAAATAAAAAACTAGGCTATGGAAGAAGAACACACAACCAAAAGGAATGACTTGCAGCTGGAACTCAGTCTCTTTTATGTCTTTATTCAGCATTTCAGTTCTTTTTATTCCGATTATCAAATATGTATGAACAGCAGGAAGCCTTGCTTAAAGCAGCACATATATGCCAAGGATTGATTATATCTAACTACATTCCCCAAACAATGAAAGACTAACGCATAAACATTGTACAGAAGTTGTATGGATTTTATTGTAGCTGAGAAACATCAAAGGCTGCTTTCTATTAAAAAGCAACCAGGTTGTCAAAAGCTGGGGACATTCTCCACATCTGTTCTTTTCTTTTTAGGATAATCCCACTTTCTTTTTTTGCTTTCTAACCTTTCGAGGTATTAAAATATAGAATCTCTTTTTAATCACATTTTTATTGTTTGATAAATAACTTTTTAAAATATTTGCTACACACAAAATGCCCATGCAACTGAATATATATATATAATTATATATATATATATAATATATATATATATTCACACTCTATATAATATATATGCTTCTAAAACACAATAAATATATAGATATATATTAAATACAGCAATAAATGTACACTTGAATGTTTAAAGTTAAAAACAAAGAGCAAAACATCATTATAGAACCAGATCAAGTAAAGAATTGCAATCAATCATGGAAATGCTATTTTAAGAAGATTTATAGGACTAAGTACCTCTCCGTCTCCCTTTGTCATCTTCAGTGCTCTTATAGAGAAGGACAGCAGATTGACAGAAAATAAAAACTGACTAAATCTGCCTAGGATAAAACGAAATAACAAAATGTTCCCAGTAGGGTTCCATCCTTTTATTATTTAAATTAATGTGGAAAAAAACCTGTAAATCAGAATAAATCATTCTGCAAGGATTTTTCAGATGAGGACCAACAGTGCAGCAAAAGCAATGGAGAACTTTTAACAGTCTATGTATAGCAGCCATCTGGTGCCTTCCAGCTGTATTATCTCCACAACTATAAAATTGCAGAGCCGACATTAACTGGGATAATAGGCGCTGTAGTTTCAATGTATCCCAAGAACATGAAGTTGGAGAAGGTCTGTCTATTATCAAGTAAATGATAATATCAAATATCACCCAGTAACACTGACACTTCTCCAATGCTTCATGCATTTTGCTCTTTTAAATTTATTTTTTTCTATCCAATATTTAATACTGTACATAAAACTTTGAACAGGGATGGAGGGATAGTGGTAATAATTTAAAGAAAGTGATGCCATTACATTCTAATTTTTCTTAGTGCAAACATATTCTTACCCACCCACCTGATATTTCAATTGTACTTTTAGATCTAGGAGAGAAGGAACAATAGGGGGAGGTTATATTACTGACCCTTGTAGAGATCCTTTATTAAAAGATGCTCTATCAATCCATATATAGACACAAGTGAAACACCTTAGCAGGCAGCAGAGATTACTGATGTTGCTGTTAAGATGTCCCAATAACAGATACTCCTTTAAATAACCCCCCAACATTAAGCTAGATAAGGCAAGCTCAAGTACATATGAATTCCATGATAGAACAGGATTCTTCTGTTTCTACTATTTCTCATCTGACTTTATACAAAATGGGCTCTATCCAGTTCCTGAAATTAATGCAGTTCTCTCAGTTATACATGCAAAGTGCTAAATCAAGCCCTACCGACCAAGTATGATCCAGCTTTTCATAAATCTTTAGTTCCTGACTTTGGGCAATTTATTAACTTCTAGTGAAGATCAGTTGCCAGACAAACACAATCCAAATAAATAAATTTATTTTGGATAAATAAATCCAAATAAATGAAATGAAATGAAATGCAAAGCAAGAGTGGACAATTTGTGGTTAGTGGCCAGATTCAGTTCCCACAGTGTTGCCAAGAAAATTATTATTTTCATCAGTGCAACTTGTCCTTTTAATGCAATACCCCCCCATAGACATTTAAACCCTCCCAACCTCTCTCTTTTCCAATAAATAGTAAAAAAAAATCAGTCCCATCCTCACTGGCAATATCGTGACTTTATAAACAATGTCCTGCGGGCCTTCAACAACCCTCACCCCAAAATTCTGTGCATTTCCCACCAAAAGGATATAGTGTCATTTTAAGCCAGTGCAACTCTCAGGAATCTTAATAGTAACTGTTTGTGGGGATGGAGATATTGCAAAGAAACTGGGACTTTCTTAAGAGGATTATTGATTAAATTTATCCAGGAGAGTTTGCAGATGGCACCCCAGAGCAGAGAATAAACAAGGTATATATGGAAGAAAGCACTTTTTCTCTTTCACAACTTGTAGAATCAATCAAAAGATGACTCTTGTTCAGGATGAGACATGGCACTGCTATTTCTAAAAGCAAATTACCGTAAAGAGATGTAACCAAGATCACACCTGTGTGTGTGTGTGTGTGCGTGTGTGTGTGTGTGAGACAGAGAGAGAGAGAGAGAGAGAGAGAGAGAGAGAGAGAATATACAGGAGTGCCAACAAGCGAGGGGGAGGGAAGGTTATCAGATCAAATTCCTACCATTTGGGGCTCTCATTGGCTCAGTTCACCCATCAAAGACAATTCCTGAGTTTTGGTCTTGGTCTAGGGCTTGTAGGTAGTTATGGATCAAATGGCTTTTTTAGTCTAGTGAGCTCTGGCAACTTTTGCTTCAAGGAAATATGTATCAATTCCTCCAGGATAATTTCAGTTCTAGGGATAAAGTACTATGAAACCTACAGTCCCAAGTAATATCTCCAATATTTATATGAATTTTTCAAAGTGAAAGAAAAGAAACACAAACAGTTCATTGTATTGCGAGTTTTCATAATGAAGATCCCAGAGAACGATCTGTTTGGGAGCAACAAGACAAAAGGCTCTCCTGTTGTCATTATGATACTGATTGGACACTCAAACAATATTGCAATAAAACTGCCAGGCACACCAACTATGATCACAGATATGCTTCCACAACAAGAACAAACTGTCCAACTCATACAAAAATGATCAGTCGCCACATCTCACCTCACCTTTAGTTAAATTATTTTTTCTCTGAGCTGGGGCTTTCCTTACTGGGGAGGCATCGTGTTTTGCTTTGTGCAGGTTTTGCCCAAAACACATGAGATTTGGCTCAAAGCTATGTTTTGCTGATTATCTCCCTCTGTTCCCCTAGTTTGAGACTTAAAGATATAATTCCAAATTAGGAACTAGTGATCTTGTAATTGCTTGAGAACTAAGTAACATATTACAGTATATCATTTTGGAATTAAATCCCACTTTGTCAGACAGACTACTTCATGTCTCTAAAAAAAAGGCCCAGTCCATGAAAACTTGTGCTAAAGTAAACATTTTAAGGTATCATAGGAGTTATGCTTGGTTTTGCTCTGAAACCAAGCAAAAAAATATCACCCTGGAATTTACCAGGAATCCAAGCTAATCAAACATTATGTAGCTATCCTAAAACTAATTTTTGCTCAACCCTATTTTTATATAGATTGTTGTGCTTTGAATCAAAGCTTAATGAACCTACGGCCTGGAACCTGGAGTGGAACATGCTATGAATTTGGAGCAATATGAATTGCGGGGGTGGGGGATCTACTTGTTCAAGTTATATTCCATAGAAAAGGAAAAATAATCCAAAAACATTATTTAAATTAGCCATGAAAACCAATCTATCGAATTCTTTTGACATCAGATAACATATTCATGCCAAATGTTCTTATTGTATCATTTAACTAATGCAAGGTTATTTAACCAACTAAGAACAGAGTAGCATGCTTTTATCAGTGGAGCTCTTAGAAGCTATGGGTAAGTCTGTGCAATCCACATAGGCTTCTGATTCAAGCATCTTTATGGCCTGTTTTTTTGTTTTTGTTTTCCTGTAATGCCCAACTGGACCTTCCATAACCTTTAAAAAAAAACAGTAAACACAACTGAATCAGCCATGCTCCAACAGATTGCAAACTGATTATCTTTTACCTTCCTATTATTTGGTAAAAAGCTAACACACATTTTTCCTTCATAAGGATCTGCAACTACTATGTGTTACGAGGGCATTTCAAATGCATTTACTATTTCAGCACCATCTAGGCAATGTGGCTTTAGCAACAAATATTGTTTCCTTAAACTGTTTCCCTTTTCCAGGCCTGAGATGTGTAGTCATATTTCTGTCAGGAAAAAACTGAATTGATTCACTTCCTTTCCCGCCCCTACCAAGTCAAGACAAAAATCTAGCAGTACAGAGACATCCTGCTCCGCCGCATGGCCTCACTGATCAAGTAAGCAGGACTCAGTTCTGGTTCTTCAGTCATAATCACAATGTTCTGCCATTCACCCAGCTGGTTGGATCTCTTAATGGTGTCCACCACACACAAAGCATAGAGACAATCGTCAAAAGTGGCAGCCATTGTGAGTGGCCGGCCGTCCCAGGTTCGTCGGTCATCTTGATCTTCAAATGCCTCCCTGACTGCTTGTACCATCTTTATGGTGCCCCGGAGGTACGGAGATGGGATGTCACTGAAGGCCTTCTCAGGTAACAAGGCATTGCTGACTGGGGCAGAATCCTTCAAGAGGAGCTCTTTTTGTGGAGAGTTATTGCTTTGTCCATACAAATCAGTGCCGACTGCAATTAGCCGCCCACCTGATCCAATCACTACAATATCTTGTTTAAATTCTCCCGGCATGTTGAAATTAAGGGTAACGGTGCAGCACACCCCACCTTCTAAGACCATCTGAAATGTACAGAAGTCGTCACTCGTAATTTGCCGTATTCCCTTAATGTGGTCGGTCTGTTTCACAAAGGTCTTAAGAAGTCCATGAACTTTCACTGCTTTCTGACTGGTGAGGAAAGTCAGGAGATCAATGATGTAGGTACCAACAGAATGCAACCCTCCACCTCCCATTAGATCATCGCAGCTCCAGTTATATTTCTTCCCCAGCAGGCTCCCACTGTGAACCTGTACCTCACACACAAGCAGTTCTCCCACATAGCCCTCTTGGATCAGCTGCTTCATCTTCACAAAGGCAGGCAGGAAACGGAGAACGTTGCCCATGATGCTCATAAGTTTGGGATAATAGTGGGCAGCTGTCATCATCCGAAAGGCATCCAGGGGAGTGGCTGTTCTATCACAAATGACATTCTTCCCAATTCCTATTAGATATTAAAGAAAAGAAAAACACAGGTGAATTTTAGAATATGCTGTGGTACAAAGTACAAAAATAGAAATCAAGATAATCTACAAAGAAAAAAATAATTTTAAAAACCATTTCAGGAGGGCACGACAAACTTTCTTCCCCTTTTTGTTTCACTTACAATTAAGACGAATTTGAAGGATCTCAGCTGGCAAAAGCTATCAGTTCAGTCTGAAGAAGGGAAATTGTGCAAACAGATGTTATCCTATATCCGTGATGGCGAACCTATGGCATGTGTGCGGAAGTGGCACGCAGAGCCATCTCTGCCGGCACAAGCAGTCGCCCCAGCTCAGTTCCACTGAGCATGTGTGCATGCCTCCTTCCAGCCAGCTGATTTTTGGGTATCTGCCGTGCAGGGGACAGGGTGCATGCGAGAGATGCTTGCGCATGCACAGGGGGGCAGGGTGTTGGCGCATCCATGGAGGGTAGGGGGAGCATGGAGGGATGCAGGTGCATGTGCTGGGGACGGGGGGAGCATGGGGTGTCACACGTGCATTGCATTATGGGTGCAGGCACGCATGCACACGCATGCACACACTTTTGGCACGTGACGACAAAAAGGTTAGCCATCACTGTCCTATATTGATGCTTGCAACTTTTCATTTTATATCTAAATTTTTCTTTTAAATTTTATATTAACATATAATGCCTCATACTCAGCTGTATGATTTATAAAGGAAATCTGAGCTTAACAGAATTCCTTCCATTTTCCACCTTTATGGCCTAAAATTATATCATATACTAAAATAACCTAAATGACAAAACAATACTATTGAAAATGTTGAGATTGTTGCATGAGTTATCTCAAGGAAAATAATTCAAGTTTTTTAAATTCTTTATTTGCCCATTGTGAATTACTTATTAAACAAATGGATTATTATCCATTTGGTGGTGCAGGCTATTAAATGCCTAGCACTTAGTTCCAGCTGCCTGTAATTACTGCAGGCTCGAATCCCACCAGGCTCAAGGTTGACTCAGCCCTCCATCCTCTCGGGGTAGGTAAATTGAGGACCCCAAGAGTGTTGGGGGCAATAAGCTGACTTTGTAAAAATGCCGCTTAGTAATAAGCAGGCATATACAATGGAATGAAGGCTACTGCTGAGCACATTGGGTTGTGCTCCAAACATTGTAAGTCGCCCTGAGTCTCCGGAGAAGGGCGGCATATAAATATGAATTAAAAAATAATAATACTTCCATGAATTTATCATTATAACAGCTTCTTCCCTGACAGTGCCTAAATTCATACATGACGCTAATAGATCACCTGATACATGCAGATAAGAATTACAATTTGCAAACTGTATTTATGGATTAAAGTAGAGACTTCCAACTAACTCAAGACTTTTCAGTGACATGCTGAGGATTGTCATCCCAAAAATGAATGGGTCAGGATAAACACATTATTTAACTTAATTAACATTTAACTAAGATTAAGAACTGATTACTTCCCAGGTAATTAATTTTTCCATTCTATCTTTTTAAAATGTACAATTTGGTGATTGGTATATTTGGAGAAGCTTTGGGAGCAGTATCCAAAGCTTCTGGCATGGCTGCACTATTTCCGATCATGTATATACTGCTGAATTACAACTTTCAACAGTCTTTCTTTTTGTGTGGACAATAACAGAGGGTGAAAGAATTGCAATTCAGCAATATATGAAAGGTCATGTGTTATGCATCCATGTTAGCCCTTAAGCCTCAGCTTATGCATCCCTAACCTAATAAGTTTTCATTTTCTGATAACTACGTAATGGAATTGGCAGCCACTGTAGATGGGTGAACAGGAACAGAACTAAATTTAAAGGTTTGTGAATAAATATAGTGTAATGTGGTTTCACAACTGTAGCTCAGTGAAGTTCTAGTACAGCCCCCTCTGCCCTCAGGCCTTCCAACTGGGTTGAGTTCCACCTCTCAAATTCCCTATCACCAGTGAAGCTAGTCCTAAAAGCTGCTGTGGGGTTTCTGCCAGCCCAGGTTTTTGTCTGCTAGGTTTCTGTCATGGAATTGTGCTGCAGTAGCAGTCTTTGTCATCATCCAGAAAAACATAAGAACATAAGATACTCAGGAACACAGGAATATCATGAGGTGAATTAAACAGTATATAGAACATACAGGAAAAATGGAGGGGAAAAAGGGAAACTCCCCCTTTATATTTACTGCAACCAATCATAGTGTAGATTGCCTCAAATCAATTACAACTGTGTTTTCTATTATTTCAACTACAACTGTGTTCCGGCCTACTGTACACTTTACTCTTCCAGCTACTAAATTCAATATGCAAACAGTTTCTAGAAGAGAACTTGCAGAAATTCAGCTGGATCTCATCCATTTTTCTTAAAAACCACTGATTCCCCAAATTTAAGGAAGACACATTTGGCATCATCAGACAAAAGCAATGCTGCCACTGTCACTTTAAAGAGTTGTGGAGAGAGAGTAACAACTGAAGGAGCCTCAGTAAGAATAAGCAAAAAACCACATGCCATCACAGCCTCAATTTGCAAATGTAGAATGTTGCTCTCCAGCCTCTTGGTTTTGTGAGAAACATTTTTCAGCATTTCAAAGGGGTTGAACTGCACCACCCATTTGATTAACAAATGATTACTCAAGCTGAGTCACAGCAGAAGCTCAGCTCATGCTTTGTTGCACTGTGTAATCATGCATATATTTAGGAAGTTTAGCTATCACTCTTAAAGTAGTTGCCTGGGCAGTCTGCGGACCTCAAAGGGACTCCACAGAGAATGGAGAGAATGCTGTTGCTTATATAGCAAAATTGGTACCATCTATGTCCAAGAGAGGAATACCAGCAGACTTGGAAGACACTGAGATGTGCAAGAATACAAAAAGCCCAATGAGAGGAGAGCATGCTCCAAGGCAGGGGATAGAGTTGAGCTGACCCATAAAATAAAAGCAGATTTGAAACAGAATAGCTGAAAACGCCAAACAGAGGTCCTTTCTACTGCAACATTTGGTTACTAGTAAGAATGGAAGCTTCATACTAAGGATCAAAGTTCTTAAAAATGTGTCTTTGTATCTGGACACACAAAGGTTTGAAAATGCAAACAGGATCAACTTGAATTACTGGGAAAACAGCAAGTGTAGAAAGTAAATTTGTGTTTTTCTTCCCCAGCTGAAGTTCGGGGTGTCTCACCTCTGAAACCGATATTTATTTGTACGGAAAGAGAATTCTCCATTTATGGTTGATTTTTACCACAATAGATGGGATGCTGATATAGACAATTCACAGAAATATAGAGCAAGCAATGCTGGTTTTTTTTCAATTTTAGAGAAAAATATTATTTAGCCAGAAGTAATGTGATTTCTTCAAGCTTTGTATGGGAGAGACTAAAACACACCCTAATATTCCTCTGCCACCATCCCAGAATAAAGTTTTATACTAATGGTATTTTCCTTCATCTCAATTCCTTTCCTTGTGGTATATACTACCCCATGTGGTGATCCCAAAAATGCTTTTTCAAAGGGCAAATGGACTTAGTTTCTCCTTGATGACATTTCACTTCTCATCTAAGAGAGAAGAGCCCAATAAGAGCAGAATGTGAAGAAACTTCTTGGATGAGAAGCGAAAAGTCTTCAAGGAAATACAGTTCAAAAGTCCAGTTGTCTTTTGAAAAAGCCCCTTTGGGACAACCATAACCTGGATGACTGAGAATCTCCATAGACATTTACCCCAAGTAGTGGTCATTCTACAGTAGGAAGACACACTGCCATCTAGTGGTCTTCCAGTTTTTTGAAGCCCAGTTCTGGTACAATACAGTACAGTCCTACTTATAAGGCAGTATGCAGTTAACCTTTTAATTGTATCAGTAGAATGTAAGTAATAAAATATTTTATCACAAACATATATTTGATTATTTAGCTACTGTTGGGAGATTATTCTGAGGCCACAACAAACAGAGCTTTGGACATATTTCAGCCTCCTTCCACTCAATCTCCCTTGGAAGTCAGTAGATCACTGACACACACAGAGTGAAACCATTTTACAACTGCTAAATGAATTTTGCTAACTATTTTATTGTATCCCCCTGTACATTAGACACCTGCATATGGTATTAGCATTTCAACTGGAATAAAAATTAAAAGGGAATCTGAATCCTTTTAAAAAGATAACAAATGTCCTATGCTAGATTTTCAAGGGTTACCTGATATTTTGTTTTTCTGAACTACTGGAGAATTAGTACCAGCTTTGCTATGGCCTCTCCACATCTTGTGGCTGTCAGCTGATTCCTGAATCAAAGTGCCTGACATAGGAAAAATGCTATCTAGAAAGCAGGCTATGTAATGTGCTGCCTCACATGAATCATTTCAGCCTTGTGGTATCTGCAAGGCTATCAGACTGTAATCTAGTGATAAATAACAATCCATATCCTTATAGCAAATGAAAATTTGACTTATGTTGCAAGTAATCAATGAACATGTTTGCCCAACATTTGAAAAACATTTGCGGATGTTTGGGGAAACATCAGGCAATTAAATCTTGATTTTTATTTTTTAAAAATAGCCTTGATCATTAGTGATATGTGCTAATGAAAGCAATAGAGATATTCATCTTCTCTCTATCCATCTATCCATCTATCTATCCATCCATCCATCCATCCATCCATCCATCCATCCACCCACCCACCCACCTACCTTCCCTACTCACCTCTTTTATAAAAATTCTTTGCAGCCATGATTTTGATCCCACAATAAAGTGATTATTTGCCAAGTGGCTAGTGTATATTGATTTTAAAAAGCAGCAGTTATAAACATTAGAATTAGGTTGCCTTATTTTTATCTTTCTTTTACTAAAACTGAACAAGCTATTCTTGGTGACCTGAATGTAAGAGCATTTATGTACATGTAGAACTGGGCTAATAGCTCAATTAAGCTAACTGGTCATAAAGAATATCAGTAAGGCAATGTGTAATCCCATTGAAGCACCTTGGCAGCTTTAAGAAAATCTGAATTATATGTATAATGACTTAGGCAAGATATTTTGACCAGGCTGTGTGTACATGACACTGGAAATGATACAGATCCTTATGTATATACACAAACAAGTTGTCTATACTTGGTTCTTCCTATTTATATGGAGGTTTTTATTACTTACATTGGATGAACAGACAGGTAACCATCATCAAGCACCAATATATGATAAAGCCACGTATTTGGCAACCCAGAAACCATGGAGCCAAGTTCTAATACCTAGTATCCTAATGAAATACCATTTATAGGCCATAATTCCCCTTATCCTGATATAGACAAATCTGGTCTAGAACTGGAGGCAAGATCCCACCAGCCTCCTTGGGAACATCAGTGAAAATAGGTAAACAACCAGGTGTTAGTCAAGTGAGGGAGTTGCTTTGGCTTTGGGTGAAAACATTGCAGAATCCATTTTTATTAAATCAAGGGTACATAACTGTAGTTGCACTTGGATTGGAGATTGCTGATTGGCATTTAAATCTGTGGACTCCTCAGTAATCTCCTAGCTTGGTTGCTTTCATGCAGACATTTCATTACCTGGCTAGGTAGTATCTTCAGTGTTGATGAGCAAGCCACTGAAAATGTTACCTAGCCAAATCATGGAATGTCTGCACAAGAACAACCAAGCTTAGAGAACACCAAGGATTCCACACTTCATCCCTGAGCTACGTATATCCTGTTTTATTAGTATTTAAGTCTTTCTCAGAGTTTATTGCTGAAACAACTTTGGTGACAGCTTTATCCAGACATATTGGTGCCTGTGCATGTGGCTTCTTTTTCCTCCAAACCCTTGAACCTAGATATTAAATGCAGACTACTTGCTGGAACCTCAAGACTCGATCTAATTTATTTATTTGATTTATTTATTTAATTGGATTTATATGCCACCCCATCTCTGGGGGGAATCAGGGTGGCTTACACAGAGATATATAAACAATAAATACAACATTTATCAAATTATCTAATCCCATTACAAAATCTAATTAAAATACCCTTAAATTAAAATTCCTAACCCTGCTCAGTCCAGGCCGGCCTGTGCAAACAGCCAAGTCTTGAGATCACAATTTGAACACTGCTACCACCTGGCCTCACCCAATTCTGACAAAAGCCAGATTTACATTTTTTTTCTTGAAAAGTGTACTTAGAGGCATAATTTTCCTAGGTTCATGCCACATTGGGCTAAAAAAACAAAATCTAGGCACACCCATCATTAGAGAAGGTCTTTTTAAGACACTTGTACATCAGATAGGGAAATTCAGTATGTCATATTCACGCAGAGTGCTCTCTCCGTCTGTCCTTTATTAACCTACTGGGTGTATGCACAAGATGCAACGTTCTATATATTGTTCTATCTATCAGCTATCTCCATGACAGCAGCACTGTTGCAGATAATCAGCACCATGGAATGTCAGAATACTAGACTTTGCCTTAGATCCCTCTGCTGTTTGCATGATAATTGTTAATATATGTACACTGTCAGGTTCAACATAAGAGGAACAATACACATCAATGCACGGTTTGTACTATGGAGAAAAAGAATGAATGCTAAGTGCAAATGTCTTACCAAACAGAAACAAACAACCAGAGCTACACCAGAGGAACTATGCATGAAAGTGATGTAAACAAATTAAAACAAGTAAAACAATTTAACTTTAAACAATCCCATAGACTTTGTTTATTAAAATCCATTCCAACTGGCTGTGACTCTCTACAGCCTTAAGCAAATGCTCTTTTGAGGTCTGCCACATCCTTTTATCTGTGGGGTTGCAAGAGACTCATTCAGAGATGTTCTCCATGCTATATGTGAATGTCCCCAGTGAAAGCTCATTACAATAAATGTTAGAAATCACCAAGATAAAACAGATAATTCGAAAGCATATGTGCATTAATATTAATTTTAAAAGTTACAGGGTATGTGTGTGAAATCCTTCAGTTATTCCCTAGAGAATTCTGCAGACATACACTGTAACTATGATAAAGCTTGAAGATTATATCACACCAGTATAATCTGCATACAAAAGATTTGCAGCAGCCAGCCATGCCAAACAGCAAAACTAACCTTTGAATCCCACATTGAGTCAATTGAATATTTATTCCCAACCTAAATACAACTTCATCCTATTGATTCTGGTTGTCTTTAAAGGCTGCTGTTGTTCTTTCTACAATGTCCAAAAATACTCTGTGGAGCAAGAAGAACCAGCAATGCAGAGACATCTGGTCATGATATTCAGCTGACTCTGACAACATCAACTTCAGCTAATGGCTTTCTCTTCTGTCTCCATCTCAGAAAGCACATGAAATGCCTCCCTCTACTAATGCAAAGCAAACAGTAATTCTCTGTGTATGTGCATTACCTTATTAAAAACACTGCTTACTATGCAACTAATTATTCAAAACACAGCAAGTATTAAATGCACAGTAATGGATTACTGCTGAGAAGCAAATACTTCGCTTTTGGAGACTCAAGACTCATGCCGGTAACTTACAGATGGTCACCAACATGATTTTGGATATCTATATCCTAGGAGGCAAGGAGAAATATTAAGTCCTGCTTTAAAACAAGGCGGTGGAAACAAGTTATTCCCGAAACAAGAAACACATCAGCAAGAAATTATGTCTTCAACAAATTCACTTCAGTTCCTTTGTGCCCCCATTCATGTTCAATATGAAATATAATTAACACCAAATTTTTAAAAATGGGCAAAGATTTGGTGATTTGATACGTCAACTGAAAATATTTCAACAGAAGAAAAACTAAGCCCATGAAGGGATCAAAATGCCGGCTGGCGGCGCCCAGGGGTAGGGCCTTTTCTGAGGGGGCACCCACCCTTTGGAACAAGCTTCTCCTGGAGCTCCAGGTGGCCCCTGACCTCCGATCCTTCCGCCGCGACCTAAAAACTTGGCTGTTCCAACTAGCCTATCCGGACTGATGGAAAAGGGGGGAGGGTCTTTAGTGGTTATCTATATACTTTAATTCAATCTATGAAATTGGCAACTTGATTAACTTTAATATTTATATTGTTTATTTTTTAGTATTGTAAGCCGTCCTGAGTCCTTTGGGAGATAGGGCGGCATATAAATCTCATAAATAAATAAATAAATAAATAAATAAATAAATGAATGAATGATACTTTTTTTGAATTGAAGCATTTTAATTCCAATCCCACAGCATCTTGTCGAAAGGCATTTGTTGAATGTATGGCTTTGTGAAACACAAACTTCGAAGTCCAAATACCAGCCATGTTCATGGCAACTCAAGACCAGTTCAATTCAGGTCATTATATTTAAGATAAATGTCTAAGCCTCCACATTCTGCACTGTTATAAAAAGGTCACCTATACCGCTTATTTATATAAACTACTATACTTTTTGTTCAACATGACATCTGCTATCGCATATAAATATAGCTAAGTCCTGTCTGACATTTAGGACATGTATGTGATTTCCATTGTAAAGAATGCAAAATGCAGGAAATCTTTTTAGCCAAATATTGTGTTTTGATGCATGTGAACACAGAGATCTAAAAAAGCCCCAAACAATGCAAAGTACAGAGCAGTAGAGAGCATCCTACAGATAGTCCTTGCTTCTTTCGTTCAGTGACCATCTGAAGTTATGACAGTGCTGAATGAATTGTACTTGTATGTGGTCCTCAAAGTTACCACCATTGCAGGGCCCCTGCAATCAGATGATCAAATTTCAGGTGCTTGGCAACTTGTCATAGTTACAACGGCAGAGGAACTTCAATTCACCCACCAATCTCCCTCATCTCTGCTCTTTTGGCCACCTGAAGAGCAGCATTCCTTGACAGTGGTGGCAAAGCAAAGCTGGGGATGAAATAGAGGCCTGAGGCCTTCAGTTGGCTGCCACTGCTCCTGGGCGTCTACTTCAGCCTCAGCATCGCTGATGGCGCCACTGTTGCCAGCCAACCCACACGAGTGCCATAGCACAAAGTCCCCGTGGCCCTGCACTCCACAAGTCCTGCTGCCCCCAGCTGACCTTCACTGTCTTTACTGCCGACAAGCTGCACCCATCCTGGCCCTCTGTGAAGCAGCTGCTGGCCACACCAGGTCTTCTTCCCAAGGCTGCGCATGCGCCTCTCCAAAGTGTGTGTGTGTGTGTGTGTTCTCCAGACTGCATGCTTCCTTCTCATGCTGCTTCTGAGGCCTCCCAAAAGCTGCACCCACCTTCTCCAAATTGCACACTGGTGGGATTGTCTGTTGTTAATCGATGGGTGAAAAATCACATTTTACAAATGCCATCACTTAGCAATGGAAATTCCAGTCCCAATTACTGTTGCAACCTGAGGACTACCTGAATATAAAGTATCCTTAGACTGGAAACCAATCCAAGGGATATAGATTAAGCTAGGTATATACTTCCAAATTAATATTGAGAATGGTAATTAAGGTAATAGCACAGTTTCCTTGCGTCTACTTCATTAGCTGCATACATCTTGAAAAAAGGGTACATAAGGAATTGTATATACTCTGCACTAGAAGCACTTAATTTTATTTTTGAAATGGAGTAATTCTATGTCCGGGTAACATAGGCAGATCTGCATATTTATATGACTGCTCGTTGAAAATCAATGTTTTATTTGTTTTTATTTATTTATTTGATTTGTCAATCACTTACAAAATAATAGGTATAAGTATAAACATGAGTAAGAATACAGGAAATAGGTACGATTAAATGGGGACAATAGGACAGGGATGGGAGGCACAATGGGGCACTTATGAAACCTGTCATTATGTCACTTTTCATCTCTTCTTTGCTCTTTCTCTTAGGTTCAAGACAACATTTTTATTTCAAGGAGGACTACCTATCTATTGAATAGTCTATTCCTAAATAATTTTAAACAAAAACAATGGCAATGACAATTACTTTAATTCCCGTTTTCTTTAATTACTCTCTAAATAGTTGCTTTTGTTGCAAATTAACTACGAGACTTAAACAAAGCAGCTCTGAAAAATAGCACAACCCGGGCCATTTTTCTTGTTTGACTGAACAATTGATCAAAAACTTTTCTAGGATATTATTTTGTTGTAGTGTAACTTATAAATTAGAAACAACTACAGAAATTTATTTATTTATTTATTATTATTGGGACTTGTATGCCGCCCCATCTCCGAAGACTCAGGCTGCTCACATAAGACACAACAGCAATAAATAATTAAAAAGAGATTAAACCCAATTACAAGCCCAAACAAATTTAAAATACATTAAAAATATAATACCCCCCCCCAGGAAAGAAAAGGTCACAGCCCGGATTGATCAAACAACCAGGTCTTCAAATCATGGCGGAAGGTGCGGAGGTCAGGGGCCAGGTGGAGCCCCAGGGGAGCTGGTTCCAGAGGTCAGGGGCGACAGAATAGGCTCGTCATTGGGGACCGCCAGCCGGCATTGGCCCCCGGGACCCCAAGGAGTCCTTGCCTGTGTGCTCGCAGGGCGGTTGGCATTCGATGTCGGCAGGAGTCGCTCCCTTAAATATTGAGGACCCATGTCGTGAAGGACTTTGTATGTTAAAACTAAAACCTTGAATTCACCCAGCGCAACCGGCAACCAATGCAGGCAGCGCAGGAGGGGTAACATGGGAGAACCAGGAAACTCCCATCACCACCAGCGCCGCCGCATTCTGCACCAGCTGCAGTCTCGGATGGTATGCAAGGGCAGTCCTAAGTAGAGGCGTTGCAGTAGTCAGTCTAGAGGTAACAAGAGCATGAGTGACTGTCGCGGGGCATCCTGGTCCAGGAATGGGCGTAGTTGGCGAACAAGACGAGTTGGGCAAAGGCCCCCTGGTGACGGCTCCCACCTGCTCCTCCAACCGGAGCCAAACATCCAGGAGGACCCCCAAATTCCGCCCTATCCACAGGGGCAACACGCTCCCCCTATGGCCAAAGATGGATATTCCTGACTGGGCGAGATGCCAATATGCACAGCCACTCAGTCTTGGCGGGTTGAGTGAAGCATGTTCCCGCCATCCAGATCCGTACGCATCCAAGCACTGGGTCATCAGGGAGGGCATCACTGATTTGGTTGGGTGGAGATGTACAGCTGGGTGTCATCTGCGTACTGGTGGTAACTCACCCGAAACCACGGATGATCTCACCCAGGCTTCATATAGATGTTAAATAGCAGGGGAGAGAACGACCCCTGAGGGACCCCACAGAGAGCACTCTGGGGTGACCTCTGCCCCCGCCAATACCATTGCATGCCCGAGAGGTAGGAGGTGAACCACCGGAGCATGGTGCCCCCACTCCCAGCCCCTCGGCGTTGCAAAGGATACCATGGTCGATGGTATCAAAAGCCGCTGAGAGGTCTAAAAGGACCAGGACAGAGGAAAAACCTCTGTCCCGCGCCCTCCAGAGATCATCCATCAGCGCGACCAATGCCGTCTCCGTGCTGAAACCAGGTCGAAGCCCGATTGATATGGATCTAGGTAGTCCGCTTCATCCAGGAAAAGTGGAAACTGCTGAGCCACCACACTCTCAACAACCTTCGCCAAAAAGCGAAGGTTGGAGACTGGACAAAAGTTGTCTAACATGGTCGGGTCCAGGGCAGGCTTCTTCAGGAGGGGTCTCACCACCGCCTCCTTCAAGGCGGTGGGAAAAACACCCTCCCTTAATGAAGCGTTGACAACTGCCCGGAGCCAACAAGGTGGCCTCCCTGGTGGCATAGGCCAGCCAGGAAGGACACGAGTCCAACAAACATGTGGTGGAACTCAGCCGCGCATAATCCTGTCCACTTCATCCTCGGAAACAGGATCGAACTCATCCCAGATCACATTGGCCAGACTACCTGTATCTCGTTCCTCAGACCACTGCAAATCAGAGGACAACCTGCTCCGAATCTGGGCGATCTTATCTGACAGATATTGACCAAACTCCTCAGCCCTTCCCCAACGGGTCGCCCCCTCCCTGTATGAAGGAGAGAGCAGGTAACCCGAACAGGGCTGGGGGTTATTCGCGCTATGAGGGTGGAGAGATAAGACCTTCTCGCCGCTCTCATAGCTACCAGGTAAGTCCTAATATGGGCTCTTAGCTGGGCTCGATCGGATTGGGAGCGGGTGGACCTCCACCTGCTCTCTAAACCCCTCCGACGACACTTTATTTGAAAAAAGGATAAAAGAGGTATTTATTCCAAGGGCTATGACAATGCTACCGTATCATTGGGGCACCAGTTAAATCATACCCCTTATATCACATTCAGGACAAAAAAAAATTCAAGTATGTGTTGACTTTCCTTGAACTCTCTGCAAAGTTCAGTGGTATATGTTCACCAGCAGAGACATTTGTCTTCATAGCACCAATCCGTCTACTATTACCCTTCATGGATTGTGCTTTTGTGATACTTTACATTAAAATGCCCAGAAGCCAAATTTGTCTTTTACTACAGCATGCCAGTATCCAGAGGCAGTCATGCTGAAAAGCAACATGGGGGATGGGGGCTGTGGGGAGGAAATGGAAAATAATTTCCTTTGCTCTTCCATATAAAACATTGTCTAGTTGAACAGATCGATTATACACTAGAAGTACGATACTGTACAGCTGTGAGTTACATCCCAAATTGATAAAGGTGTAGAACTGTAAGATATGCAGTGGACAAGTTTTGAACCGAGACATGCAAGTCTCACACAAATTTAGCCATCCAATACATCCTTTTAATTAATAACAGATTCTTATTTAAGAAATCATTAGCCACGGCTTCTACGTAACAGAAATATAGAGCCAAAATAATTATAATTATTAAGACATCGAGATAATTATAATTGGTATCATAAGGCTTAGTCACATGTTCCTGAAAAGATTTAAAATATGCTCCTGGAATTATAATTATCATTTTACTATATATGCCATGTTCAGATAGCAGTCTGGTCAAAAATTCCAAAGTGAATGATTCTTTATAACTATTATGACCTGAATCGTCAACTTTAAAAGCTGACTTCAAAGTGAAAACATTTATTTACTAGAACACAAAAAATAGGATCCCATTCCTCCATAAACAATATCGGTTTTTATAACACAGAAACCCAACAACTTCTGGCCAGGGCCCCAAACCATTGTGGAATGGCAGTTTTACACCTAAATCTGCTGCTCGGCTTTGCAAATTGTTAACATACAGTAACTTTGGGCCTCACTTTGAAAACTAAGGATTATAATAAAGATTCTCTAAATCTACGCCAATTCTGGAATACAGGAATGCTGTCTAAAAGTGGCTCTGTCAATTACATTTCAACACTGAGTGTTGTTCGTTTGTTTGTAAACTTATCCATTCAAAATAGCCATTAGACGCATTATATCTGGAAAACACCCAGATCACAGTCATGATAAACGTAGCTGCACATTAAATTTTCAAACGTTTGACTTAGTTCTATCTTCATAATTAAATAGGGACTGACAGAAAATTGAAATGGAGGAGGCAGACAGGAGTGGAAAGTGTTATCTTTTCAAAACCTACTCCACAATTATCTAATCATTAAAGGATTGGAAGTTGTATATTGTATTTTTCCTGTATTGACAAAATGCCACATAAAGATTTCACATTACTTGGCTGGAACATTTAAAATTAAAACCAATTATTGATTAAGCACAGCTGTTTCGCCTTGTATAAAACATCTAATACAAAGAGTCAGAATATATTTTATTCCTATACTAGCTCGATACCCGTGCTTCACCACGAAACTATGCGGTCGGGCTTAGTTTTGGGGGAGGAAAATAAGGGGGAAAAATTCTGCCTCTGCCTACCAGCATCCATCGGTATTCGTCTGGCTAGCGTCCTGTCAGTGTGTGAGAGAGTTGAGGGCTGTTTGGAAACTGAAACAGTATTTGCTGTGTGAGCAAGGAGACAGTAAGGAGCCTGGGCGTGGCTTAGCTCAACTGTTCTGTACTAAAGCTACTTGGTGCTGTGAAACTAAAACTGAAACTGAAACTCCTCTGCTTGTGTTTTGCATTTGGAACAGATTTGTTTTCAGGTGGGGAGGGGGAATAGAATTCCTTAACATCAGAATGTGTTAATAATAATATGAAATACTAATGCTCTAGTGGTCATTTCGAAAAATCCTTTCTTAATGAGCACCTAGAAGCCAAGAGTAACATACATGCCAAATTTCAAGCTTGTAGGCTTTACGGTTCTGGAGATTTTGTGATGATGTGTGAGTGGTATTTCATTTTAAATATATATAGAAAGAAGAAGAAAATATAGTTTATTCCAATCCAGTTGCTTTGAAAGAGATTTAAGCAGCCTATTCAAGTGCCAGTTTCAACCTTAACCCACTGACCAAGAGGTGAAGTTGCGTATTAAACTAAATTACATTTAAAACAAGCCCTCAGGTCATATTTTGTTAAAAAAATGTTCACATAATCCAGAAACTTAATAATTTATTCTTCATTATAAAGTTATGGCAGCATCAATACTGATTTATTTACACATTGACTGAGTGCAATACTGGCAATTATTCCTCTGCTTATTGTTAGAACTAAATTAAATTATTAAGATTCTCTAGGTGTGTAGCTGCAAGGCATTAAATACAACATTTACTAGTAACAACAGTTACCAACTAGCCTCACATAATAACAAAGGAGTTGTAAACTACTCTCTGGTGATCAAAAGTTTGGATAGTTATTTTTAACTTGTGCTGACATCAGATTTAATTCTCTATTACTGACAAAACCAAACCAAAATGTTATTACTATAAGATAACCACAGGTTCATTTATCCAATTAAAAATATTAGAGGTTGTGCCTGGATCACTATTCAATTATCCCTTTTAGGAACAGTTTGAAATTCTAGTATTGTTACCCATGTTATGTTATGTTACTTGTGGCATAGTCCTGCATCACTATTTTCTAAAACATAGCAATTATTATTGCAATTACTACTGCAAATACAACATGAATTTGTAACATCTGAACCATGTAAACTACCCAAATCAATGGGTTCTTCTAAACTTTACAATTTACTTAGTATTTTTCAAGAGCTACGGTGCTAAGTTGCAGAAATAACATGAACTGGTCCACTGTAACTATGCACTCATTTTATTATTATTTAACTTAAAACAAGTCAGACAAGAACATCAAGTTAATTAGGGGGTTGTTTTACTTGTTCTCATCAACAAAGAAAGGACACCAATAACAAGTTTAAATAAACCATAAATAATAAAATTTAAAATATTAAATAGCCTTAAAAAGTAAAAGAAACACATCTGCTTGAAAAGTGCATTAAAACTAAGCTTAGCATAAAATAAAATGTTACTGAATTCATGAGGTTACACAATCATCAGTCTTACAAGGACCTGATTTTATCGCAACTTTGTAGATTTTACTGTAGAACCTAGCTTATTTTCCATTTGAAAACTATATTTTCCTTTTTATATACTACAGAACCAAAAGACATTTCTTCTTTGTTATCAATACAGCATTAGTTTTTAACAAAGCCATGTAGATCAAAATTTCCCATAGATGGTTTTGTGTCAACACAGAGAGAAATTCTAAGTGGAGTCCTCCGGGCTCCATCCGTATCTGGATAAGAAAAATCAAATAAACTGGTAATGATTGGGAAGGCCAATTTCCAATTCTATGTGTGAGAAGGATTTATAATACTGAACTACCAGGTGAACAGCAAATGGTATGAAGGAATGGCTAAGAAGAACAAGGCAGCCTTGAGCTGCACGCAAATGTATTTCATTCAGATCACAGGAGGTAATACTACTTTTGTGCTTTGTGCTATTTAGACAGTGGTGGGATTCAAAAAAATTTACTACCGGTTCTGTGGGCATGGCTTGCTGGGTGTGGCTTGCTGGGCATGGCAGAGGAAGGGTACTGCAAAATCTCCATTCCCACCCCACTCCAGGGGAAGGTTACTGCAAAATCCCATCCCAACATCCTTCACAATAAGAGACAGATCTGCTGAAAGTGAGCAGATGACAAGGACCAATATAGTAGTCGAAATTATATTTTAAAAACCATGATTCAGGCTAATTATCAAGAGGAATGCTTTACAAATGTTCATTTAAGAATGAATAGAAGTTTGGTCTAGATCAGGGGTCCCCAAACAGTATAGGCCATGGCTGTTAGGAATCGGGCCGTGCAAGTGATCGAAGCTTCATCTGTGCATGTGCAGGATATAGGTAGCGTACAAAACTATCTTCCCCACCCCCCACCCTGCCAGTTCGTGAAAAAATTGTTTTCCCCAAAACCTGTCCCTGGAATCAAAAAGTTTGGGGGCTGTTGGTCTAGATCGGGGTGTCAAACTCAAGGCTTGAGGGCTGGGCATGGGCCATTGGGTACTTAAATCTGGCCCATGGGGCCGGCCTGAAAATAGCAAAGGACCGAACCGCGGTGCCTCTGGCAGCCAAATGGGGCACAGGGGGCACCCCACTCCCAGATGGTCTTGGCCCCATCCCTGCATCGGACGCAGGAACCTCGTCCAAGTCCTCTCCAGACTCCTTGACTGGTTCCCTTTCGTCCTCACTGTCCAGCACCTCTGCCTTCTGCACCGGCTGCCAGTGAACCACAACAGATTGATAAAAATGAGAACATTCTTATTTCTCCAAATTTATCAGTCCTAAGAACAAGAATTCATCCTGCACAAATCAGAATTATTTCCCAGAGATATAACTCCCAATTTATATCTCCACTGTTGACAAGTCCCCAACCCCAGAAACTTTGCTTCCGCAGAAGGATCACAAGAAATGGAGTGCAGTAATTTACGTACCAACAGGAACCACTAGATCCTTGTAAGATAGAAATGATTAGACATCTTGTATAAAGGAAGGTTCTCCTTGAAAAAGAAAGACTTTGCTTTATTTCTCTTTTATCAAATCCTTGGCTGCTTGCATAGTGCGGTGTTTTGTGCTTCTGGCAGCTGTTATTCAGCTGCTTGCCTATTAACCTTAGCAAATATTGCTTAAGTTGGAACACCTAATGACAGATCACTTGGCATACTTTATTTTATAGAATGCTTCTAAAATATAGTAGATGTAGACAGGCTGTTTCCTCTGTGCCTCATTCACAGAACTGAACAGGGGTTCCAGATGCTGGGATCTTCCATTTGGAACCCTCTCTCCCGCCCTTCCACATTTCAGTTCTTTTTAAAAAAACCAAAGAAAAATCAGTTAGCGGCAGAAGATAGAAAGGTTGTGCCGTGTGGCTTTTGACTGATAATTATTGTCTGAGTACAACAAGTGTACAATGAGATTGGCTGAGCCTCCCTTCGTGCACCTCCCCAACACAACCCACAGTGAGGACAGAAGTCCCTAACCCAGTCCCAATCTTATTACACGATGTGACCTTGTTGCACAATGCACCGGTCCCGCAAGTCTATCATACTATGTTGACATGTAGTTATTTTCCGTTCAGAAGTCTGACAGCTCACGGGTAGAAACTGTTCTTCAGCCTGTTGGTGCGGCTGGCTATGCTTCTATATCTCCTACCCGATGGTGGGAGAGTGAAGAAGTGCTGACCGGGATGTGAGTTACCCCTGACAATAAGGAGACAGCCATGGTGGTGATGTAATCTATTCAGAACAGCAAAGAGGCCACTGAGAATTACTATTTTTATATTTAAAAATCATGTTCCATCTCAGACTGATCATGATTTGAGAGGTGTGTGTTCTACAATCAAGAAACCAATATTTTTCAGTTGATTATAGGCAGGGATTTTAATTTTATATGGTAAGGAAGGAGAAGACATTCTATAGCCTACAAAATCAATAATCACAGATTACTGCTGGCTGATAAAGTTGGAAGGGAAGAGAATAAAGGTGCAGTCCTGGGAGCAAGTTTCACTGAACTACAAGTTCTTGCACTTGTGGCCTCTCTCAACTTTTCTACCTCTATCTTGATGCCTTAGAAACTGGCATTAAAAAATCATTATTCACTGAATAAATCATAGTTGGCTAGGTTTGCACATATGGTAAGTAAACAGATCATAGACTATGTAATGACTTTTCATCAGATGTGACCTAAGCCAGAGAAGCTATTCAGCAAAGCTAAACATTTCGTGTTCACTGGCATGAAAAATCTTAACAAGACAGAAGAAACAAGACCAGAAAACCACAGAAGCATTCCAGAGCTTGGACCGAAAATGAAGCGTCTTCCAGTCTTTCAAGCATTATATTATTTGAATCTGAGACCAGGGAATGTTTTAAAAGATAAAACAGAACCTTATTTATACTAGCATGAGGCGGTAGGAATTTTTACTGACATCATGTCTCTCCAAAGTCATTTGTTGGCAACCTGCACTGACCCCACACATTATTCACTGAGGTGGAGGTAGTCCTTGACTTACAACAGTTCATTTAGTGACCATTGACCAATGAAAAAAGTAACTTATGACCAGGGGTGGGATTCAATTTTTTAACAACCACCAATGGAAAAAAGTAACTATGACCAGGGGTGGGATTCAATTTTGGTAACCAGTTCTGTTGGGTTGGCTTGGGCGGGCAACTCATGGCCACGTCACATCGAGGCTGGCGCATGGCCAACTCAATATCACTCACATCGAGGCAAGCATCTCCTCGCCTGGCCTCTCATGACTGTGGGGATGCTGCAACAGTCATAAGTGTGAAAAGGCTCATAAGTCACTTTTTCAGTGCCATTGTAACTTTGAATGGTCACTCCACACAAGCAAAGTACCAACAAAGGAGGGGAAAAAATTCCAGAAGTTCCAGAGACAGGAAGTCTAGTCCTGCCAAGAATGTAATAAGGGTTAACGGAGAGGCAGTTTCTGTAAGCAACACCAGAATGTTTCCTTCCTGCCTTCCTTACAGGATTAGGCCAGTAATTTCTTCTAACAACCGGTTCTTCGAACTGCTAAGAATGTTAACAACCGGTTCTAGTGAATAGGTGCGAACTGGTAGAATCCCACCCCTGCTTATGACCATTTTTCACACTTGTGACCATTGCAGCATCCCTATGGACACATGATCAAAATTCAGATGCTTGGCAACTGACTCACATTTATGACATATGCGTTGCAGTGCCCCAGGGTCATTTGATCCCCTTTTGCAACCTTCTGACAAGCCAAGTCAATTAACAACTATGTTACTAGTTTAATAACTGTAGTGACTCACTTAACACGTGTGGCAAGGAAGGTCGTAAAATGGGGCAAAGCTCCAAATGTCTTACTTGGCAACCAAAATTTTGAGCCTCAATTGTCCTCATAAGTCGAGCACTATCTGTAGAGTATTCTTGATAGCTGACCCTGAAGCTACTTAAGCTGAAAGTGACCTCAGACCAGAAAGAATATTTCACTTATTTAGTTCTGCTTCCTTCTTTCTACCGTGTAAAACAACAAAGCTTATACTTATTGCCAAAGGAGCCTAATTTCATGTTGAAAGTGGCGGAACATTGCATAATCCATAGTAACAAGATTTCACATGCAGAAATAAGAGCCTTGTGACTGCAGTTGTGACATATCATAAAACTGCTGGAACTCTGGGCTAATTTTGCTATTTTTTTAATTCATATTTATATCCTGCCCTTCTCCGAAGACTCAGGGTGCTTACAATTTTGGAGTGCAACCCAATCGCTCAGCAATAGCTTTCATCCCATTGTATATGCCTGCTTATTACTAAGCGGCATTTTACAAAGTCAGCTTATTGCCCCCAACAATCTTGGGTCCTCAATTTACCTACCCCAAGAGGATGGAAGGCTGAGTCAACCTTGAGCCTGGTGGGATTCGAGCCTGCAATAATTACAGGCAGCTGGAACTAAGTGCTAGGCTATTAACAGCCTGCACCACCAAGGCATTTGTTTGCTCATCCCTCTGGTCACAAGAAAGATGAAAGCCCAAGACATGGAACATTTTCTGAACACCTGAGGGAGCCGCTCTCTTATTTAGAGCCATTCCTAAACAGGCAATGCGTATTTTAGCAGGATTTCAACGTTAAGAACGATGTGGATCCAAAGCATGCTTTAGGGAAGCCTCGAAGCAAAGCAATCCAAGGATCATCAGTTCAAATGCCCAGCCGAAATGCAAAACACACTGAATCTAATTCCTGATGCTACCTACCTTCAGAGTGCCAACTCATTAATAAGCAATGACTACAAAGGTTAATGCTGGCAGACTTTCCTAATTATGCACCTCTTGAGAAAAGCAATTGCTCTGCCAGGGCATGCACTCCTGGCTCTCTGGCTTGAATATAACGTATAGTGCTTCCTATCCTTTGATTTTACATCCGTTTGAGAAGGGTGAGGGGAGACAGCCTCTTTCTTTTAATTCCATGACCACAGCAGCCATTCCTTAGATCTGCATTTTTCACCGATATATTTGCTCTCCATCCTAAGCAAAGATAAATCAATCAATCAGTGAAATATCACAGCATAATTTGTTACAGGTAGCATTTGTACAAATGCCTTTATGAAATAAGTACAGATAGTCCTTGACAGGGATGGGATTCAACTGGTGTTACTACTGGTTCGGCTTCGCGCGCACATGTGCCTGGCGTGTGCTGTGCACATGTAAAAACCCTTAAGCTGTGCTGCCCGGACAGTTGAAAAGCGCAGCGCGCAGCTGCGCAGCATTTGAAAACCTTTTTCCCCTGCTTTCAACCTCAGCTGTGCACACAAAGCAGCTGAGGTTGAAAAAGCAGGAAATAAAGGACAGGTAAGAGCCCGGGCGGGTGGGTGGACCAAACAGCAGCAAACACAGAACCAGTTTGGTGTCTGCTGCTCTTCAGAACTACGGTTTTATAGAGCGTGCAGAACCGGTAGCATCCCATCCCTGGTCCTCGACTTACAACAGGTCACTTAGTGACCATTCAAAGTTGCAACAGCACTGAAAAAGTGACTTATGGCCTTTTTCCACACTTATGACCGCTGCAGCATCCCCACGGTCATGTGATCAAAATTTAGATGCTTTGCAACTGGTTCATCTTTGTGACAGTTGCAATGTCCCGGAGTCATGTGATTAGTTTTTGTCACCTTCTGACAAGCAAAATCAATGGGAAAGCCAGATTCACTTAACAACCACGTTACTAATTTAACAACAGCAGTGATTCACTTAACGACAGTGGCAAGAAAAATCATAAAATGGGGAAACTCACTTTAAAAATGTTTCACTTAGCGACATAAATTTTGGGCTCCATTGTGGTCATAAGTCAAGGAGTACCTATATAGATCTTTACACATGTAGCTTTTTCTGAAAGTTGGACTGATCTCAGAATGAGATCAGCAGCCTGAGCTTTGCTGGTTCTTGACTTGATAGAGACACTTATCGTGACCCAAACAATCAAATCTTTATTAAGGTCATAGGCGGCAGGAAGAGGGTGAGATACAAAGAATTACAATTTTCTACCAAGCTCAAATTATTAAAACAAAATAATGCAAAAGTTTAAAAACATAAACATACATTTAAAAAGCATAGATATCTAAATTGATAAGCAAAAATCTAAAAGAGTAAAAGATCTGTATGGAAGAGTAAAATCATTAAATAAATACAGGTAGAAATGAGTAATACTTGAAGTAGGATAGATATGACACCATACCTCGACCAAACAAGGGAGCACATAATAATGGATAAATAGTTGAAATTAAGCAACAGAAGTAAAATTGTAAGATGAAAAATTTCAACAGAGAAGTGAAGTGATGATCAACAAAACAAAACACAATAACAGTACTTAGCAATCTCAGAGACAAATAACTTAGCAAATGTAATTTTACATTTATTTGCACAAACACAGCATGGTATAACAAGAAAATGTAAAACTTCATCCTTTTTGTTCAGATTTTTAGAATATTAACTAGTGTTGCATTTGCATAGTAGTAGCAAAACTATAGCACTGAAAATATGTTGAACAATTTAAGAAAAGGACTCTGACCATAAAATGAAAAGAAATTTGTTAGTAATACAACCTTCTATTGATTTGATTCAGAAAAAAAAATATTCAAAACTATCCAAAATGGACCATGATTATACCCATCATTCATTAATACACGTAAAAGCTAAAGCAATTTTTTTTAAAGAAAAGATTGCTATGTTTGGGAATTTTCTAAACCATATACAGTTCTCAAAAATTTGCTTTAATGTTTTTGAGACCGCAATGACCTTATTGTGAAACTGCCTAGAGTGATCTCATATGCTATAAATATTCCTGAGGAACTTGCTGCTTTCAATCACTTGTCTTTGAGGACTAAAAACTATTTGCATATTCTTTCAATAACAGTTGCTACCTATCATTATTTCATCTCTAAAATACTAAATACTGAAGCAAAGCCAGGCTATAATGATGTGCCTAGAGATTCCCACTAAACTTCAGAGATATAAGCTCTTTACACCTGTGTACTTCAGGGATATTTCTATTTCCCTGAGAAGATTTTTGACAGCAACATTAGAAGTGAAATCCGATCAAACGAAAACAAGAAATAATACCATTCAGATATAGTCCCAGTTCTCCACATATACTGATGGACAGATAACTCAAGAAGAGTTTCCCTGAATGGACAAGTACAGGATTCTAACGTACGCATGTTTAGCAATTCCGTCTTTCTTCACAATACAGGTAGTTCTCAACTTACATATAACCAGGCTTCTTTCAAATAAACCTGGATTATACAAGGTAACCAAAAAAAATGATCTGCTGAACCAAGTATTAACTTAAGATTCTGGAAACACTTGTTCCTTGTTTAGGATTGATAATGCTAATTCATTCTTATTTAACATTCATACCTCCTCTAAATAAAGCTTAAATAACAGAATAACAGTTGGAAGGGCACAAATAAGCTCAAGTCTTGAACTGAACTGTAAATCACATATTTTTAATGATGATTGTGACTGTTGAAATGGACATTAATGAACACCATTAACAAGCAGAACTTTTTAAAAAAATATTGGCCAATATCTGATTCTCCTGAAGCAAACATATTGGCTGTAATTCTCCCCAGAGACATTTTCCATTATTTGCCTAGCAATACATCGATAATCAGGCGTAAGGGAGATATTTATTTCAAGGTTATAAAAATGAGACAAGTCTAAGCTATAGACACTAATGTTATAGCTGTAGACAAGCTATAGAATTAATGTAAAAAAGGCATTTTACATCTTTCTGAACAGCAGCTCATACAATGAATATACAAGAGTGCTATTTTGAGCAAGCAGTCATTTGATCTTAAATTAAAATACATGTTCTGCTCTTGCAATTTTGCAGATGAGCTTCTGGGGGCTTAACAGTGAAGAAGCTGTTAGCTACAACATTTTGCCATCCATTTTTCCCTCTGAACATATCTAGTCGTTCATGTAGACATGTCCACCATAAAACATCAACATTATTTGCACATTTTGAATAATTCAGGGAACTTCTGAAATGCAGATGTACATATCTGGAGAAAATGAACATTGGTTTCATATGTTAAACTGATCAAGAATCATGGATTTTACTCTCTGAAAAACAAAATAGCCTTGTTTATTGTTCCTCAAAAACTCGTGGCCTTTATTGGATTACAATCGTCATAATACTCAGGAAGCCATGTTTTATCTAGCTAACACTCTGTATTTCTTTTGTCTTTGTGATCTTTCATTGCTATCCAATCCGACTTCTTTAACAGACCTGCAAAGCAGTGATACCTCTATTTAAATTTTTAAAAATAGTATGCCTAAATGCTACACAAAGTAAGTAAACATTGATCCATACTAACATGTCTTTCCTTAGTCTATCTTAAATATTGCTGGTGTTTTTCAGTCCTTAGGGGCTCTCCCCTAATAAATAAAGATCACAGAAATGCACATCCAAATCTCAGGCCCTGTACTCTAAATAGGCTAGAACCCATCCCAAATATTGAAACTGATTATGAAAAGTATGTTTATCACTTTATCTGCAGTATTGCAGGCTAACTCTGCCCCACTCAGGAATTCGATCCTGACCATCTCAGGCTGACTCAATCTTCCACCCTTCCGTAGTTGGTAAAATGAGGACCCAAAATGCTGGGGCAACATGTTGACATTTACAAAATGCTCAGAGAATGCTGAAAGCACTGTGGGCACTATATAATTCTAAGTGTTATTGCTATTGCTATCTACAACCCTAGCTTTACAAATTATTACATTAATACATCTATACTTCAAGCAAGGGCTCCATTCTATTCCTCTACTTATAATTTTGTTCAGTGAGATTACAACTGTGATAACTCAAGTGACCACTCAAATGGTCATATTTTTACTTGATTGTTCTTAAGAGGCAGATTCTTTTATCCACAAGTGTTTATACCCTTTAATTGGACATTCCTGTTTGATCACAGTACAAAATAATCCACTTAAAAATGTTTCCTTGAGATTCTTCTGTCCATAGAGATACATTCTTCTCAACTTCTTGCTCCTGTGACTCACCAATGCCAAGGAATACGTAAGGCTAATTCTCTGTAATTAATTTCTTCAGCCACCGCACTGAATATGTATATTCATCCCAGAACATATAAGGAAAATAAGAGCTTTTCAGAATGACTCAATCTGTGTTTTTCCCAAAAATGATGAGGACGTGCTTAGGTTTGTTTTGTCCTTATTCAAAATCCATGGGACAAATCTACAGGATGCATCTGGGGTGAGCTATGTCCGTTAATTATAAGCACATTAAAAGACAAACAATAGCCGTGCCTAAATGTATTCTTTCTTGAAAGGTACATTCTGTTGCGGGTAAGGCTGGCCCTCTTCCTTATCTCTCAAGTACATGATTTTCCTTTCACTGTTACAAGGCTCAAAAACAGGTTACTGAGAAAGGTGGAATTGGTTTAGCACATGCTTTTCAACTAAAAGGATCGCCTTCCTGAAGAGAACAATATGAAGACAAGGCAGACTCACAATGAGTGGCAGGGAACACTTTTATGAAAATGAAATTTAAATACTAGCTGCATACGTGACCTCATTTAGAGGAAGTCTATACAATACATCAAGGCATACTCAAAGAAACTCTGGGGAACTGAGATAAATGACACCTGCATCTAGCTGTCTGATTAGCAAGTTTTGGTATTAAAAAAAAAGTTTTGTGCAGGCCAGAAAGAGTGTGAGATAATCATACGATGTTGTCTGTAAAGTTGAGGATTTATCTTGTATACTTATCACACAATTAGAAGACCGACTTTTCCCTACAATGAGTAAAAGTCATCCTCAAATTATGACCGGAATTGAGCCCGGAATTAAGGCTTTCAGTCATTGCAGCCATTAAGCAAGTCGCCATGCGATCATGCTCAATTTTGCACCCATTTAGGTGATGTTTGTTAAGCAAACACAAGGATTGTTAAGCAAATCTGTGTTATCCAATGGGCATGTTTTTTTGCCGGATACTGCAAAAAACCACCGAAAATCGCAGTATCGTGACTGTCAGGAGTTGCAAACAACCATAAATGTGAGCCAGTTGCCAAAATATTTGCCAAATGACCAAAATGCAGTCATGTGGCCATAGATGTGTGTGTGTGTGTGCGCGTGCAGCTGTCCTAACTTTGAAATTAGGCCATAAGAAATTGGGATGTAAGTGCGGGGCAGGAGGGAGGTCTGTCATAATTTTGAACAGTCATTAAGCGATTAGTGGGTAAGCAAGGACTACTTCTTCTAGCTCTCTAATCTCTAATCCTGCCCCTACTGCCAAGCCTCTATCTTCCAACATTAGAGATTTCTTAGGAAAGCTGTTGAAGTTCTGAAAAGAACAGACACTTTCTCCTCCA